>OY856411.1:1066758010-1067358010 GCA_963693085.1 Alisma plantago-aquatica | reverse complement strand
TATTTGAATTGTATTAGAATGAATTATAAAACTGTTTTGTTGAGTCTTATTGAAATTGGATATGGTAACTACGTAAGGATCAGTATGGGGTGGTGATATCTCCTCTTTAGGGTTGTGTTGAAAGATTGAATCAAATCAGTTAATTATCCAATGTATACTTATGGTTGATGAATGTAATATGTGGAAATGCATATTAGGGTTTCCATGTGTGTGAATAGCCCTGATGAACCCCATGTGTATCGTGATGGTATTACTGAATGATATGATTCTTATTAGATGTTATATTAAGAATGACTTCACCAAAACCTTAAAAGTTTAGAATTAAGATGAGTATGACGGATAGAGTTAGAACTTATATTTAATGTTGTCAATGTGATGAAATGCTAAATTTTAGGCATTAAATACTTCAAATGAGTATGATGAGTATTACTAATATGATCTAAGCCTAATGCATTTGTTTTAGTATGGCTTATTAAATGATGAGTATCCCTCATATGAATGTGGGTCCTTTTATGCAAGCTATATAAAAAGTGAATCGTGAAGGATGATTAGAGATTATGGTGTAAGAAGATGTAACCTAAATCATTCTTTTAAGATAAAGTGAGTAGTATAATAAAGAATGATCATTATAGATTATGGAATGGTGATGAAACTCAATAGAGTAAATTAAGAAAGTAACTATTCATAAAAAGCCAAATAAGAGAATGAAAATCTAATTGATAAAGGTAAGGAAGGCTTTCATAATCTTCTAGAGATAAAGTTTACATATAGAAATAAGGAAGCAAAATCATGTCACAACAAGATCGTGTTATAGATATGGATCAAACCATAGAATGTTTAGGTTCTATCAGTTCAAGGGATGTTATTAGTGATATGATCTTAAGTGTTGAAAGTACTATGAGATATGATCCTAAAATTAGCAATATGAGAAGTACATTAACAATGATAGTAACCCAAGGTCTATGGGTTGCAAATGATAAAGATAGATAAAACATGGAAATGATTAAGACGAAGGACAAGAAATAGAGTTTAAATGTATGAAGTGTGATCTAAATAAATTCTTACAGTGATTGCAAGAATGATGAATAATCCATTCTTACTTTGAAAAGTTTAATGTTGAAGATGTTTACTCTATATGATCAAAATGAGAAAGATGAGTTTAAGTGTTAATGAATAAGAAGAGAAATTAAAGAAATAAATGACCCAATGTTGAAGCCAGTTTTTGAAGAAAAATACAAGAGTAAGTGAGACATAAAATCTCAAAAATTCAAGAAGAAACCTTGAATGTACTTTTCTTGCACGTCTATGTTTCGGGCACGAAACTATTTTAAGGGGGGAAGAATTGTTATGACCGCATCTGAGCTTAATTGGTAAACTAGGGTTTACTTGGATGATTGTATGCTTAACTAAGTTGATCATTATTTAAATCTTGATTAGTGATGGTTGTTAAGTTTTGATGTTTTAAATATAATGAGAAGATTTAATCATACTTTGATTCACATAATTAGGGTTTAAGATTTGGAAACCCTAATCGGCACAAATTAGGGTTTTGATGACATATGAATACATAATTTGATAAGTATAGTGTCTCACTAAATGATATTTAGTATTTTATGTGTAACTCTGATTGAATTCAAATTTGGATATAATTTGGATATCTCAAGTGTGAACACTAATGAAAAATATAATAATTTTTGAAGAATGTTCTCACCTGTTTGTCAGTCGAGTTTCAAACTCGACCGATCATATTTTTAGATTGATATAGCAATGAACTATTTGATTTTTAATTATTTATTGGTAACTCCAAATGATCTAAAATTTTAAATGGAGATCTAAAAGTCAATCATAAACAACATGTAAAATTTTCATAATATGTATTTAGACCTTATCAGTAGACGAATTACAGTAATATTTTTATGACAGAAAATTCAGCTGAAATAAGAGAAAGTATAGTGAGGGTCATTATGCAATTGACCCAAGCAGCTCAATTTCTCTATATGGTCAAACTAACATACAAGGAGATCTCATAATTTGTGATTCAATCCAGAGAAATGAAATTCTAGAGAGAGAGGGAGAGCTAGGGTTTGAGAGGTAAAAGTGATGGAGATGCTGACCTAGGGTTTTGTAGTCTGAGGAATGATGAAATCATGTAAGTTTAGCTTCTTTGGATATAGTTTCATGGTGAATCTTCTCTCAGATGTCAATATTCCGTCCCTCCCCTGATTGGATTCAAAATCATATCAAATCAAGTCCTTTTCTCACTCTTTCTCTCCTAATCTTCAATTCTAGGGTTTCCAAGTTGAAATGAAGAAGAAAGTGGCTATTGCTAGGGTTTTGATATGGATTCAAGATTTTCAGATATGGGATACATTTTTAAGTTGTTTTACAACTTAGGGTAAGTGGGTAAAAGAATATTTCAGTCAATTATACTCAATTAGATGGTTTTAATTTATATTCTTGATTTCTCCCTAGATGACAATAAATGAAAAGAATTGTTCTTGAATTCAGTTTATAGAATACTTCAATTCATGTTCCAACTATGATATGAAAACATTTATATGATGAAATGGATATATATATCCATGTATCTTTAATACTATAGAATTAAGAAGTTTATTGAGAATCTTCTGAAGATCTGAATTTTCAAGTTATTGGGATGCTTGAACAACATTAAAGCTGAAATTCGGATTTATGTTTATATCATCTTACATATGTTCCTAGTGCATATAATTCTACATGTTTGATCTCTTTGATTTAATATATGGACAAATAGAGTGTCTGATTTTCACAATACATATCATGTGAATAGCAAGTAATTAAGGATGGAAACCCAATCTAGTATGCTTTTACAAGTATACATATCTAATTTAGTAGTAAATGGCTAATTGAAATGATTCATGTGATATTATGGGATTTTATCTGAATATTATCTTATATGCATATATGCTTTGTTTATGAGATTCATATTTTCTAACTCAAATACTTGTCATGAAATGCATATGTTGTTATGCTATTGCAAGTGGAGATATGACATGCCCTAGATAGGTATGTTATCGATGCCATGCATAAATGTTAGAAATGTTGAATGAGAATATTTATATTAGTAGACATGATATATGCTTGAATACATGAGAAGTTCTATATGTACATGAGTAAGGAGAAACCATAAGAAAGGGGTGAATAATATGTTAAGCATTTAGTTCAATATCATCAGTGATTTCAATTCAATAGTCTGAGTACTCATTAATATATAGAGTTAAAAGAGATCAGTCTAAGAGAAAGATATAATCAAAGTTACAGTAATAATAGTAGCCCTGAACACTGTAGATTCCCTATGAGAGGTCTGCGCCATAGGGATGAAATGACCTAACCCTGGAAGTGTCCAGTATACGGGGGTCGGATCGTACTAATAGGTGGTACGGGGGATGAAGCCATAGTGGAAGTCTCCTAAAATATTTAGTATGTAGTGTCCAACATCAACCAGAGATCCTGGTGGCACTAGAGTACTGAAAAGCTAATAGGTGGCTTGACTCTCCGCTTGTGTGCTCAGGTTAGAGTAGGAGTCCAATTTTACGGCCCATAGGTGTGCCGAGGCCAGAGAGCCATTTTCCTATTGCAGGCCAGCTATGTAGTCAGGCTTAGCATCCTGGGTGTGTCCGCTATGTCTTGTACGGTGAGATCGTATTTCATTACGATTCTTCATATGTAGAGTACACTACATATGGTCAGGGTATAAACTAAAAAATGATAATATAAGTTTAAAGAGATTCTTATAAGTAAGAAGAGTTAAGAAAGATTTGATTTTGATTTCATAGCAGTTGTTCTTTAAATGTAATATTGAATATAGTGAGGATTATATCTCCATACTCGTTTATTTCTAATGATGTAGGCTTCAATGTTATTAGTAAGTTTTTGAATATCTAATCTTTTAATTTGAAATTACTTTCTTGTTTTATTTCAATTATCCAAGAATAATAAATGTTTGATTTAGTACTTTAGACTGCATTATTGTTTTACTCATTCACTAAGCAAGTAGGCTCACCCCTCTACTCAAAAGTTTTAGGGAAATCATGGGGATTGAAGATATCATTGCATTAGAGTAGATCTGCCACAAGAGTTAAGTCTAAGTATAGTTAAGCTCAGTCGGTCCTTGCCACACTAGGTCCTTGTAAAGAAATAAGAGAGAGTTGTAAATGATGATGTATAGCATTATTCCTCTTTTAGCAATATATGTGAATCAGCAAGTCTTATGTGCTTAAAAGAATGAGAAACATAATGAATGTTCATACATGCATTTTTACTGTTGAAATTAGATTAGAGAAATCAATGTTTAGATTCCCTTATAAAGTTAGTTTATGTGGTTCAATGCGAGAAAACAAAGAGTTTGAAAAAGAAGAAAAAGTTAAGGGTGATCTTTGTATTACGTTAAATCTTCAATTTATGCCCTAATCTCATGATTAGTGGTAATTGTGAGATCGGGGTCTAACAAACCTAGTTAGGGGTAAAGCTATAGAATTCAAGTCTTTAATAAACCTTCTATAGTAACCTACCAGACCTAGGAAACTGTGAATCTCAGTTGATGCTATTGGTGTAGGAAACTTTGGTTTCTTGCAAATTCTAGACCTCTGTTCCTGGAACTGGGTAGGTACTTTCCTACTCTTCACCTCACATTTCTCAATCACGGACCTCTCTATCCGCCTAACTGACTCCACAAAGGTGGCAAACCTCTCTCTATTCTCTAGAGTAGATACAAGTGTGGTTAACTCAGCGTTCAAACCCTTCTCAAAATGCCGAATTTTCTCCTCATTTGTAGTATCCATGTGTAGAAAAAACCACAAAATCTCCATAAACTTAGCTTCATACTCACTAATCTTCATCAGTCCCTCTCTAATCTGCTCAAATTGTGAGATTTTCTCATCCAGATAAGTCTTGGGAAAGTATCTACCGACAAACTCACGTCAGAATTCCTATCATCCAATCTCAACACCATGTCTTTTCTCTTCTTCAATGGCCCACCAATGGCCAACACTTCCTTTTAACAGGTACACAGCATGCCTAACTTTATCAGTTTCTCGAATGTTAAGGATTCTAAAGGCTTTTTCTAGCTCAGTGAGCCATGAATCTGCGTCTGATGGGTTAGCTATATCGGCATATTCAGTGGCTTCTACCCATCATAACCGCTCAAAGGTCTTACCAGATCCATTTCCCTCATTAGGAACTGGTGCTGGCATCCGATCTGCCATATGCACCATTGTGGTCATGAACTTCCTAAAAAGAGCATGAAAGGCTGTGTTTTCTAACATGGCTTGATCAAGTCGGGGATTCTTAGGCACTGATTCCTCTCTAGCCTATTCCCTTGCACCTCCTCCTAGTGCATCAACTTTGCTCTCAACAGCATGTTCTTCGTGTGCTCCAGCCATCTTTTAGCTTTACTTCTTCTCCTATATGAGCAGAAGTCACTATAAGATAAACTAGAGGACACTAGAACAGACTCAACAACCTTAATCCTATGTCTCTGTAGACTCAGTGAACCTTAGGCTATGATACCAAAACTTTGTGATGACCCGACATCAAATCAAGTCGTCACTAGTAATAATTACGGAATAAACATTAGCAGTAGATTAACAAAATCACTAAAAATTTAAACCATTTTGCAAAGAGATCCATTTCTAGGAACTCTTAAAAAAAGAACCAAAGTACTATATACATTATGGTTCACGTTGTACATACAATGTGCCATCTCATCTTGAGGATAACATATAACAGTTGCTTTGCCAAAATCTATACATAAGCAACATAAAACCTCGAGGCATATAAGCCAAAATATCATATCATTCATAAAATCGTTATGTACTGACTCCAAGGACCTGAGAGTACAGAGACGACACATAGAACTTCTATCTACAAGACATGACAGACAGTACAGTCAACTTGAGTTGTTACTGTTGTTCCTGTTGTTGTTGTCCTTCCTCTGTAGTACAGTCTCTACCTTCTTGTGCATGTCCACCTAAAAATTGTGGATCCCATGGGGTGAGACACAAGTCCCAACGAGAGATATAACTCTCCACCAACAATATTATTATCATAGGTAAATAGTATAAAACTAAGTAGAGGATCTTTTATGTAAATAAGCATGTTTAATCATTATATAATTGCAGTGCAAAGCAATAGTAGCAATGTTAAAGTAGTTCAACTATCCATGATAGAGCTATAGATCATCTATTTGCTTTATAAAGAATATGAAGAACATGTATACCATCTACCAACTAATATGTATAGGAATAATGTAACATCAACCAATGTTTCTGTATTCAATCCTTAAGTAGATACGCTACACGGTTGATTACATATTTACAATCACACTTATGCCTAGAGGCGATGAGGTATACCGCTCATGCTCCAACTGACCACTGCTTGGTCAAAATCAGTACCATACAAGGTCAATGGAAGAGCTGGCTTCCAAGACCTCACCCATCTCGATCAGTACGAGACTACTGGCAGGACATCTTGTGTCAACTACAATTAGCTTACCAGGGTATACTAGTATCTTCGCTATAGAGTTATAGTTGTAGCATGCACTCTCTTCAGTATGATCACCAAGCTTTCTCAGTTTATTTTCATCGGGATGGACACTGATTGTAAGGAGGTGAAATCACCCCTTTACTAAAATATGGTAAACAAAACACCATTGGAAAGCAGCGGAATAAAAAATTAACTGACTGTATTCAATTTCATAAAAGGTTTACAAAAATACATCAAATTCTCCCATTTAGGGTTACATCAACATACAAAATAGGATCTAGATAGAGGGAAGTCTAGACTACTACAATCTTGTCTCCAAGCAACATCTCCATCAACTGAGTCCAAGCCAAAAACTATATACTCCTTGATCTAACATGGGGTTGGAAGCATACCCCACAAAAGAAAGAAACAACAGGAGACATCAGCAAAAGCTGGTATGTGCATACTAAATAAGAAATTGAGCAATATATGGAATAAAGGACATCAAATATAAAAGGCTTCCCATAGAAAAGATAAGGACCACCCAAATAGGTATCAAGAGAAAAGGAATTGAAATAATATGATAGCAAAAGAATACTTGCCATTATTAAATAAAAGAGTGGTGCCACATAATGCACATATCATAACCATCATCCTGCATGCATGTGAGATAAACATAACACTAGAATATTATAAAGACAAAGGCGGCCAAGTCTCATAAACTTGAAACCTGATAGAGAAAGGAATACTTCCAATCTCCCAAATATATAAAACATGGGCCAAGAATCACACATCTTGCCCTGGGTATGAGGTTCCTTTCCATCCCAAAAGAGCAGGAAATATCACATTTTCCCGGTAGGAAATAACACATCTGCCATAAAAACCAATGCAATTACACTACTCTAGTGCTACTGAATCACATAGCATGTTAAATGTAAAGGCAAGTACAAAGTATAGTCAGAAAATATAAACCAGTCCCCACGTAAGTGACCAACATATATATCCACCTCATAAGTGGGAAAAAGACATCACATGTCATCTTTTAGAGTTCCATCATGAACAAAGCATAAGATAAGAGTTCAAAAGAATATCCATTATCACATGTTCAACATCAAATAAGGTATTTCACATGAATAATGATTTTCAAAAGAAAAGACATTGTGTATAGGCTAATGTGCATAGGACAAAGAGAATGAATAAGCATAGGTGAATTGCTCAACATAGAGGAAGAGGGGATACAACATACCTCTCTTACTTAGAGTCCTATTAACCTCTTTTCCAAACCTTTAGTTGAAATCAAGGTCCACTTGTCCTATTTCCAATTTCATATTCATGTATTAGAATAACATATATACATTAAAGAGTTGAAACCCTAATATATGAACTTTTTACACAAAACCTCGATTCAGACCTCAAAAATATCACCACTGACTTGGTTAGGGTTTTCTTATTAAGAAAACATATAATTTTGCATATATTGGAGTTATGAAGGTTAAAGTGTATTTTTGTGATTTTTAGGTATTTAATTCATTTTCTAAAAACTCTTTTCGACAAAACTAAAAACCAATACTTGGAAATATTTTTATTAAAAATAACATGTTTTTTTTAGTCCATAACATATTTTACTTTAATTTTTGGACAAACGAATCAAAAGTTATGAATTATTGAAATTCGACCAATTAGAAACCGACACATCATCAAACCAAACGAGATAAGCAAAGAGAGAGAGGGAGGGAAAACACCATTAGACCTAATATCATGGTTTTAGATTAATAGTTATCCAAACTAGATATTCTAGAGAAGGTAAACCGGTAAGAAACCAAAACCCTAGATGAACATGGTAAATAGAGATGGAAATCATCGATTTTAAACATAGATGCATGAATTTTAAGCATGTGGCAAACAATATATGAGAAGTGGGTTATGAAACTCGCCTCTAGGGAAGATAAGAAGGTCAAAACAGAAAGGATCCAAGCTTAGAAGGTCTGGTTGCTCTAAGCCTAGCTCCTTTCTTGGACAAAGATCACCTTCTCAACTTAGAGGTGATAAACCCTAGCAAAAGAGCATAGAGATGAGGTGTTTTAGGGTTCTAGGTGGGGTTTCACCATGGAAGTCCATGGTTACGACCTGTAATAGGGTGTAAGGAAGACTAAAAGTATGAAAATAGGGAAGGAAGGGAGGAAACTTACTAGTTATGGTCGAAATTATCAAGGAGGAGCTTTAGAAATCCTAATAGAGCAATTTGGAAGCCCTACGAGCCTTCTTCACCAAGGTATGCTCCCTCTATTACCTTGGGACAACAACTTTGTGCCAAATACATAAGGAACTATTATCTAAGCTTGAGGATAGAAAAGGAGAGCAAGAGTTTTCGAATTGTGAGTTGGGAAGGGGTATAAATGGCTATATATAGAAAGAGGTGAAGCATGAGGAGTCTTAAGGGACTTTCCATGTGTCTTTAGCCTAGGGATTGATGGCCATGCAAGATGATAGCTCATAGAGGCTTCATGCATATCAAAAGTCGGTCCTAAGAGCCCATAGATTATTCTAGGCCATCCCCACCGTTTTTCAAGAAAGAAATAACCTCATTGGTTGATAGCTTTTAAGGATAAGCATCTTTATAAAGAGGGTAATCCCTATAATGCCCTTGGCAAGAAATACCATCAAACCAAGGTGAAACTAGGTTCTCCAATAGTTTCAAATCTCGTTAATGGTAAGGTAATATCTAAGGATTAAAATTCAGGAGATAATTTGCAAAGAAAACCTCCCAATTGGGTAAATTGCATAAAAGTCCAGAATGTACCTAAAATTGCATAACTTGCACAAACAACATACAAATCAAACCAAATTTGAAACTTAAGATCATTTTATGTTTTCAAATAATATAAAAAGTTATATTAAGGTTTATAGCACTTAGTTATGGTAATTAAGCTTTCACTGAGGTATTTGTGCATAAACCCTTATATTGGTACAATAAGTGAATAAATGTTCATTAAACCACTATAAATTCCACTAATTAAATAGAAAGGTCAATAAGGATAGAAATTAAAGGAAAAGATGGGAAATAGGGTCAAAAGAAAAAATTCCAGAGTTCGGTATGTTACAACACTCCACCCCTTAAAGAGGATTTCGTCCCCGAAATCACAAGCAAGAAGGGAAGGGTGAGTGTGCAATATCTCATCACAAAACTTCAGGTTATTTCTCCAACCTTAACTTCCACCAAACAACTCATCAACATATACTCCACAAGCATCTCGACATAGGTCAAGTTCTCAAGAATCACCTAGGTTCCATTATTTAGATATTCTTTTTAGGAGATTTAACATTATTTAAATTTTTGGCTCATTAACATTATATTCATTATGATATCACATTATCGCCATTATTTTAATTATGTCATGTCATAATCACTTTATTACCAAAGAAGTTATATTTCATTATCATCCATGAAACATCGTATATATACATATTTCTCATTTATTTTACTAAGCATTTTAGCAAAATTATGGGTTACTCAATTCTCTCAATATACTTGATCATTATACTTAATATTTTGAGCTTCAACTTCATTACCCTTATACTATAATCACATTAAGTTATAACGAATTATTTTGCATGAAATATTCAATTTGTCATTAAGTCTTCATTCAATCCAAATTATGTCACATCAATTACATATATTTATATTAAGCGTTATCTCATTACAACATTATCTTTATTACTCACATTAATGTCATCATTAATCATTGTCTCATATTTATTTATATTATTGATTTGCACATTTATGTGAATCAAATCACTTCATATTCATATTGAATCCACTCCATGTATTTTAATGATCAAGTTGAGGCATATTACAAATTGATTTACATTAAGTGACTAATCGTGTGTGTATTAGATAACAAGGTAACATACCATGCATTTCAGATTGATGACTTGATTAATATGTGTTTAGATGATTATATATATCATTTATGTGTATCAAAGTATGTTAACTGATTATCACACCTAATGTCATTAATGTATCATGAAAGGCATTTAAGGATGTATATGTTAAGGTTAGATGATTACAACTTAGGGTTTAGGTTAACATGATCATTATTCTTCATCTATACATTCTTAGTATGCGTTAAATATAAGATTGGGTTACAATTATCTTACTCGTCATTTCATTAGGGTTTATTGGTTTATGACATGGTCAACATCATGCCTATCCATTATTAGTAAAATGTGAGTTACTCTTATTATGTGCATTAGATATTCATTAGGGTTCAAATATATGAACTATTCATTACATGATTGTTATATATTCTTTTAATTATAAAGAAACATGTGGTTACAAATATAACTTGTTTGGTCAAAACTAAGGATTCAAGCACACTAACTTCTGAATTAGGGAGTTAGGGTTTCTAAAGTCAGAGTAGCTATATTTTAGTATGTTACATGACTCAATTCCCTTGGAAAGGATTTCATCCTCAAAATCTAACTACCCAAACATCATCAAACCAACTACTCTCCACCCCTTATAAGGTTTGACCTACCAAGCCAAACTAATCTAGAGGTAAAAGGGTGAGTCTAACTAGACCATATACAAGATACATCATACTTTAGTGCGCACTCTGATTGCTTACTAAACACCAAACTTCAAAGTTTAGGTTCTAGGGATAACTATCCAAACATGTGGTTATATGGGTCATAAGGGAACTATGTTGGGTATCCATCCTCAACAAGTCATCATACACCTAAAACTTAGGGCTCCCAAAGTTATACAACATAGATGTCTAAGGTCACTATTTCTTAAAAGCAAACTATTTCAAACAATCCATTTCAGCTTAGGCCAGGCCGATATCATATGGATCTGGGAGTCCTCGTAAACCAAGCAAGTGGCGCGGAGGAAAATATTGCCAGACCCCAAAACCTGATCCTTTCTAGACACCTTTGCTTCAACTTCATGCCCTAATAGTTTCCTAAAGGGAAACCTAAACAACATTAAGTTATGCATATTTTAGTTATGAGTATTTTAGAGTTTATTCATCATGATAGTAATGTGAAACTATAGGGTCCTAAATCAACCTTTCATCATTTATAGATCAATTGTACGGCAACCATGTCACCTAAATGAACTATGTAAGGCAAGGATTCTAATTAGGGAGACAAAAGTGAAATGGTCAGATTCCGACTACCATGGGGTGTGATACCATGCTGTAAGGAGGTGAAATCACCCCTTTACTAAAATATGGTAAACAAAACACCATTGGAAAGCAGCGGAATAAAAAAATAACAGACTGTATTCAATTTCATAAAAGGTTTACAAAAATACATCAAATTCTCCCATTTAGGGTTACATCAACATACAAAATAGGATCTAGATAGAGGGAAGTCTAGACTACTACAATCTTGTCTCCAAGCAACATCTCCATCAACTGAGTCCAAGCCAAAAGCTATATACTCCTTGATCTAACCTGGGGTTGGAAGCATACCCCACAAAAGAAAGAAACAACAGGAGACATCAGCAAAAGCTGGTATGTGCATACTAAATAGGAAATTGAGCAATATATGGAATAAAGGACATCAAATATAAAAGGCTTCCCATAGAAAAGACAAGGACCACCCAAATAGGTATCAAGAGAAAATGAATTGAAATAATATGATAACAAAAGAATACTTACCATTATTAAATAAAAGAGTGGTGCCACATAATGCACATATCATTACCATCATCCTGCATGCATGTGAGATAAACATAACACTATAATATTATAAAGACAAAGGCAGCCAAGTCTCATAAACTTGAAACCTGATAGAGAAAGGAATACTTCCAATCTCCCAAATATATAAAACATGGGCCAAGAATCACACAATTTCCCTGGGTATGAGGTTCCTTTCCATCCTAAAAAAGCAGGAAATATCACATCTGCTCGACAGGAAATAACACATCTGCCATAAAATCCAATGCAATTACACTACTCTAGTACTACTGAATCACATAGCATGTTAAATGTAAAGGCAAGTAGAAAGTATAGTCATAATATATAAACTAGTCACCACATAAGTGACCAACATATACATCCACCTCATAAGTGGGCAAAAGACATCACATGTCATCTTTTAGAGTTCCATCATGAACAAAGCATAAGATAAGAGTTCAAAATAATATCCATGATCACATGTTCAACATCAAATAAGGTCACATGAACAATGATTTTCAAAAGAAAAGACATTGTGTATAGGCTAATGTGCATAGGACAAAGAGAATGAATAAGCATAGGTGAATTTCTCAACATAGAGGAATAGGGGATACAACATACCTCTCTTACTTAGAGTCCTATTAACCTCTTTTCCAAACCTTTAGTTGAAATCAAGGTCCACTTGTCCTATTTCCAATTTCATATTCATGTATTAGAATAACATATATAAATTAAAGAGTTGAAACCCTAATAAATGAAATTTTTACACAAAACCTAGATTCGGACCTCAAAAATATCACCACTAAGTTAGTTAGGTTTTTCTGATTAAGAAAACATATAATTTTGCATATATTGGTGTTATGAAGGTTAAAGTGTATTTTTGGTGATTTTTAGGTATTTAATTCATTTTCTAAAAACTCTTTTCGAAAAAACTGAAAACCAATACTTGGAATATTTTTATTAAAAATAACATGTTTTTCTGAGTTCATAACATATTTTACTTTAATTTTTGGACAAACGAATCAAAAGTTATGAATTATTGAAATTCAACCAATTAGAAACTAACACATCATCAAACCAAACAAGATAAGAAAAGAGAGAGAGGGAGGGAAAACACCATTAGACCTAATATAATAGTTTTAGATTAATAGTTATCCAAACTAGATCTTCTAGAGAAGGTAAACCGGTAAGAAACCAAAACCCTAGATGAACATGGTAAATAGAGATGGAAATCATCGATTTTAAACATAGATGCATGAATTTTAAGCATGTGGCAAGCAATATATGAGAAGTGGGTTATGAAACTCGCCTCTAGGGAAGATAAGAAGGTCCAAACATCAAGGATCCGAGCTTAGAAGGTCTGGTTTCTCTAAGCCTAGCTCCTTTCTTGGACAAAGATCACCTTCTCAACTTAGAGGTGATAAACCCTAGCAAAAGAGCATAGAGATGAGGTGTTTTAGGGTTATAGGTGGGGTTTCACCATGGAAGTCCATGGTTACGACCTGTAATAGGGTGTAAGGCAGACTAAAAGTCTGAAAATAGGGAAGGAATGGAGGAAACTTACTAGTTATGGTCGAAATTATCAAGGAGGAGCTTTAGAAATCCTAATAGAGCAATTTGGAAGCCCTATGAGGCTTTTCACCAAGGTAGGCTCCCTCTATTACCTTGGGACAACAACTTCATGCCAACTACAGAAGAAACTATTATCTAAGCTTGAGGAAAGAAAAGGAGAGCAAGAGTTTTCGAATTGTGAGTTGGGAAGGGGTATACATGGCTATATATAGAAAGAGGTGAAGCATGAGGAGTTTTAAGGGACTTTCCATGTGTCTTTAGCCTAGGGATTGATGGACATGCAAGAGGATAGCTCATAGAGGCTTCATGCATATCAAAAGTCGGTCCTAAGAGCCCATAGATTATTCTAGGCCATCCCCACCGTTTTTCAAGAAAGAAATAACTTCATTGGTTGATAGCTTTTAAGGATAAGCATCTTTATAAAGAGGGTAATCCCTATAATGCCCTTGGAAAGAAATACCATCAAACCAAGGTGAAACTAGGTTCTCCAATGGTTTAAATATCATTAATGGTAAGGGAATATCTAAGGATTAAAATTCAGGAGATAATTTGCAAAGAAAACCTCCCAATTGGGTAAATTGCATAAAAGTCCAGAATGTACCTAAAATTGCATAACTTGCACAAACAACATCCAAATCAAACCAAATTTGAAACTTAGGATCATTTTATGTTTTCAAATCATATAAAAAAGTTATATTAAGGTTTAGAGCACTTATTTATGGTAATTAAGCTTTCACTGAGGTATTTGTGCATAAACCCATATATTGGTACAATTAGTGAATACATGTTCATTAAACCACTATAAATTCCACTAATTAAATAGAAATGCCAATAAGGATAGAAATGAAAGGAAAAGATGGGAAATAGGGTCAAAAGAAAAAATTCCAGAATTCGGTATGTTACAAAACTCCACCCCTTAAAGAGGATTTCGTCCCCGAAATCACAAGCAAGAAGGGAAGGGTGAGTGTGCAACATCTCATCACCAAACAACTCATCAACATATACTCCACAAGCATCTTGACATAGGTCAAGTTCTCAAGAATCACCTAGGTTCTATTATTTAGATATTCTTTTTTGGAGATTTAACATTATTTACATTTTTGGCTCATTAACATTATATTCATTATGATATCACATTATCACCATTATTTTAATTATGTCATGTCATAATCACTTTATTACCAAAGAAGTTATATTTCATTATCATCCATGAAACATTGTATATATACATATTTCTCATTTATCTTAATAAGAAATTTAGCAAAATTATGGGTTACTCAATTCTCTCAATATACTTGATCATTATCCTTAATATTTTGAGCTTCAACTTCATTACCCTTATACTATAATCACATTAAGTTATAAAGAACTATTTTTCATGAAATATTCAATTTGTCATTAAGTCTTCATTTAATCCAAATTATGTCACATTAATTACATACATTTATATTAAGCGTTATCTCATTACCACATTATCTTTATTACTCACATTAATGTCATCATTAATCATTTTCTCATATTTATTTATATTATTGATTTGCACATTTATGTGAATCAAATCACTTCATATTCATTTTGAAGCCACTCCATGTGTTTTAATGATCAAGTTGAGGCATATTACAAATTGATTTACATTAAGTGACTAATCGTGTGTGTATTAGATAACAAGGTAACATACCATGCATTTCATATTGATGACTTGATTAATATGTGTTTAGATGATTATATATATCATTTATGTGTATCAAAGTATGTTAACTGATTATCACAGCTAATGTCATTAACGTATCATGAAAGGCATTTAAGGATGTATATGTTAAGGTTAGATGATTACAACTTAGGGTTTAGGTTAACATGATCATTATTCTTCATCTATACATTCTTAGTATGCCTTAAATACAAGATTGGGTTAAAATTATCTTACTCGTCATTTCATTAGGGTTTATTGGTTTATGACATGGTCAACATTATGCCTATCCATTATTAGTAAAATGTGAGTTACTCTTATTATGTGCATTAGATATTCATTAGGGTTCAAATATATGAACTATTCATTACATGATCGTTATATGTTCTTTTGGATATAAAGAAACATGTGGTTACAACTATAACTTGTTTGGTCAAAACTAAGGATTCAAGCACACTAACTTCTGAATTAGCGAGTTAGGGTTTCTAAAGTCAGAGTAGCTATATTTCAGTATGTTACATGACTCCATTCCCTTGGAAAGGATTTCATCCTCAAAATCTAACTACCCAAACATTATCAAATCAACTACTCTCCACCCCTTAAAAGGTTTGACCTACCAAGCCAAACTAATCTAGAGGTAAAAGGGTGAGTCTAACTAGACCATATACAAGATACATCATACTTCACTGTGCACTCTGATTGCTTACTAAACACCAAACTTCAAAGTTTAGGTTCTAGGGATAACTATCCAAACATGTGGTTATATGGGTCATAAGGGAACTATATTGGGTATCCATCCTCAATAAGTCATCATACACCTAAAACTTAGGGCTCCCAAAGTTATACAACATAGATGTCTAAGGTCACTATTTCTTAAAAGAAAACTATTTCAAACAATCCATTTCATCTTAGGCCAGGCCGATATCATATGGATCTGGGAGTCCTCATTAACCAAGCAAGTGGCGCGGAGGAAAATATTTCCAGCCCCCAGAACCTAATCCTTTCTAGACACCTTTGCTTCAACTTCATGCCCTAATAGTTGCCTAAAGGAAAACCTAAACAACCTTAAGTTATGCATATTTTAGTTATGAGTATTTTAGAGTTTTATTCATCATGATAGTAATGTGGAACTATAGGGTCCTAAATCAACCTTTCATCATTTATAGATCAATTTTAGGGCAACCATGTCACCTAAATGAACTATGTAAGGCAGGGATTCTAATTAGGGAGACAAAAGTGAAATAGTCAGATTCCGACTACCATGGGATCAGATACCATGCTGTAAGGAGGTGAAATCACCCCTTTACTAAAATATGGTAAACAAAACACCATTGGAAAGCAGCGGAATAAAAAAATAACTGACTGTATACAATTTCATAAAAGGTTTACAAAAATACATCAAATTCTCCCATTTAGGGTTACATCAACATACAAAATAGGATCTAGATAGAGGGAAGTCTAGACTACTACAATCTTGTGTCCAAGCAACATCTCCATCAACTGAGTCCAAGCCAAAAGCTATATACTCCTTGATCTAACCTGGGGTTGGAAGCATACCCCACAAAAGAAAGAAACAGCAGGAGACATCAACAAAAGATACTATGTGCATACTAAATAGAAAATTGAGCAATATATGGAATAAAGGACATCAAATATAAAAGGCTTCCAATAGAAAAGATAAGGACCACCCAAATAGGTATCAAGAGAAAAGGAATTGAAATAATATGATAACAAAAGAATACTTGCCATTATAAAATAAAAGAGTGGTGCCACATAATGCACATATCATAACCATCATCCTACATGCATGTGAGATAAACATAACACTAGAATATTATAAAGACAAAGGCAACCAAGTCTCATAAACTTGAAACCTGATATAGAAAGGAATACTTCCAATCTCCCAAGCATATAAAACATGGTCCAAGAATCACACATCTTGCCCTGGGTATGAGGTTCCTTTCCATCCCAAAAGAGTAGGAAATGTCACATCTGCTCGGTAGGAAATAACACATTTTCCATAAAAACCAATGCAATTACACTACTCTAGTGCTACTGAATCACATAGCATGTTAAATATAAAGGCAAGTAGAAAGTATAGTCAAAATATATAAACTAGTCACCACATAAGTGACCAACATATACATCCATCTCATAAGTGGGAAAAAGACATCACATGTCATCTTTTAGAGTTACATCATGAACAAAGCATAAGATAAGAGTTCAAAAGAATATCCATTATCACATGTTCAACATCAAATAAGGTATTTCACATGAACAATAATTTTCAAAAGAAAATACATTGTGTATAGGCTAATGTGCATAGGACAAAGAGAATGAATAAGCATAGGTGAATTGCTCAACATAGAGGAATAGGGGATACAACATACCTCTCTTACTTAGAGTCCAATTAACCTCTTTTCCAAACCTTTAGTTGAAATCAAGGTCCACTTGTCCTATTTCCAATTTCATATTCATGTATTACAATAACATATATACATTAAAGAGTTGAAACCCTAATATATGAAATTTTTACACAAAACCTCGATTCAGACCTCAAAAATATCACCACTGACTTAGTTAGGTTTTTCTGATTAAGAAAACATATAATTTTGCATATATTGGAGTTATGAAGGTTAAAGTGTATTTTTGGTGATTTTTAGGTATTTAATTCATTTTCTAAAATCTCTTTTTGACAAAACTGAAAACCAATACTTGGAAATATTTTTATTAAAAATAACATGTTTTTCTGAGTTCATAACATATTTTACTTTAATTTTTGGACAAACGAATCAAAAGTTATGAATTATTGAAATTCGACCAATTAGAAACCGACACATCATCAAACCAAACGAGATAAGCAAAGAGAGAGAGGGAGGGAAAACACCATTAGACCTAATATCATGGTTTTAGATTAATAGTTATCCAAACTAGATCTTCTAGAGAAGGTAAACCGGTAAGAAACCAAAACCCTAGATGAACATGGTAAATAGAGATGGAAATCACTGATTTTAAACATAGATGCATGAATTTTAAGCATGTGGCAAGCAATATATGAGAAGTGGGTTATGAAACTCACCTCTAGGGAAGATAATAAGGTCCAAATAGCAAGGATCTGAGCTTAGAAGGTCTGGTTTCTCTAAGCCTAGCTCCTTTCTTGGACAAAGATCACCTTCTCAACTTAGAGGTGATAAACCCTAGCAAAAGAGCATGGAGATGAGGTGTTTTAGGGTTCTAGGTGGGGTTTCACCATGGAAGTCCATGGTTACTACCTTTAATAGGGTGTAAGGAAGACTAAAAGTATGAAAATAGGGAAGGAAGGGAGGAAACTTACTAGTTATGGTCGAAATTATCAAGGAGGAGCTTTAGAAATCCTAATAGAGCAATTTGGAAGCCCTATGAGCCTTCTTCACCAAGGTAGGCTCTCTCTATTACCTTGGGATAGAAACTTCATGCAAAATATAGAAGGAACTATTATATAAGCATGAGGAAAGAAAAGGAGAGCAATATTTTTCAAATTGTGAGTTGGAAAGGGGTATACATGGCTATATATAGAAAGAGGTGAAGCATGAGGAGTCTTAAGGGACTTTCCATGTGTCTTTAGCCTAGGGATTGATGGCCATGCAAGAGGATAGCTCATAGAGGCTTCATACATATCAAAAGTCAGTCCTAAGAGCCCATAGATTATTCTAGGCCATCTCCACCGTTTTTCAAGAAAGAAATAACCTCATTGGTTGATAGCTTTTAAGGATAAGCATCTTTATAAAGAGGGTAATCCCTATAATGCCCTTGGAAAGAAATACCATCAAACCAAGGTGAAACTAGGTTCTCCAATGGTTTCAAATCTCGTTAATGGTAAGGGAATATCTAAGGATTAAAATTCAGGAGATAATTTTCAAAGAAAACCTCCCAATTGGGTAAATTTCATAAAAGTCCAGAATGTACCTAAAATTGCATAACTTGCACAAACAACATCCAAATAAAACCAAATTTGAAAATTAGGATCATTTTATGTTTTCAAATCATATAAAAAAGTTATATTAAGGTTTAGATCACTTAGTTATGGTAATTAAGCTTTCACTGAGGTATTTGTGCATAAACCCTTATATTGGTACAATTAGTGAATAAATGTTCATTAAACCACTATAAATTACACTAATTAAATAGAAAGGCCAATAAGGATAGAAATGAAAGGAAAAGATGGGAAATAGGTTCAAAAGAAAAAATTCCATAATTCGGTATGTTACACTGATCTTTCCCAGTTTATTTTCATCGGGATGGTTACTAAGCTTTCCCAGTTTATTTGGAGAGTTCATTGAGCAACCCCTGTATAAAGAAGATTACATATTCAACAATATGTATACTGAGTTAAACTCGTTTCACCATTCAGCAAATTTTGACGCTAAATGAATCTATGGTCAGGACAATTACATGATAAAATTTCACTTGATTAATTAGGTGTATTACAATATCTTTTAGCATCAATCAAGTTACAAGCAAGAATTATAACAGATGCTACAAAGAAAGGTGTAACACATTTATCAAGTACTTTCATGATCTTTGGAACACATATAACACTAGGGATTTCAATCCCTTATCACATTACTGGGAATTCTCATCCCTTAGCATTATCATCATCATTATTGCTAGATCTGGGTATTCAAACCCTTAGTTCATCAGTGAACACTATTACCACTTATCAGGTAACCATTACCTCTAGGTCATCAGACCAAGGTATACATTATACTTATTGCACAAATATTTCACATGGCTCACAAGGCCCATTTAGATTTGTATCATATGAACATAATAACTCATACCTGGTTATGCTCATCATCTCATGATACCTACATGGTTAGTGTATCATGATAACAACAATATCAAATACATATCATCACCATGCAATACAAGAGAAATACAACCTTCCCATTATTAGGGTTAGGGTTTCCCTTATTAATCGATTAGGGTTTCAAACCATATCATCACCCTTCATTAGGGTTTGGGTTTTCCCTATTTAACTGATTAGGGTTTCAAGATCATATCATCAAGAATCAAACCCTAATTCATACTCCACTCATATTAGGAGTATCAATGTATGCTCATTACATGATTATCACACAAGTATAAGTTTCTCTCTCATCCTCACTAGGATGTTGATTGCATCATACTCTATTAAGTTGGATCAACCCTTTCTTCAAGGTACATTGGCCTACTTATCAAAATGCATTAAAATCTTTACATCTTAATGTATTACTTGACATAACACACTTCATGTGTTACTTCATCAAGTACATTGGATTGAGGTACTTCCACCATATCAGCATAGAGGTGTGTGTGAGCTTCTATATTGGGCAAAGTGGTGTATCCTTGATCACCATATCGTGCATCCATAGTGTGCTTGAGGTGTATCCTCATCACCATATCGTGCTTCCATATCGGGTTGCCCATGATTAGAGTTTGCATATCGGGTTAGACCCTTATGCTCTTATCTCTTCAAACCTCCATGGTATCAGCCTACCCTTCACCATGTGATAAGTGACAACCTAAACAATAGGTTAGTCTAGACCAACTCAATTGTACAAACTAATAGGGTTTTGAGGTTCCAATGTATATCGGGTTCCACATTACCATGTTGGGTTTCAACACCATACCGGGTTAGGGGTATATACTTGACACCATATCATGCATAAAGTGTGTGCTTGACCCCATATCGTGCATGAGATGTGTTCTTCATCATCATATCATGCATAAGGTATATTCTTAATCATTATATCGTGCATAAGGTGCATACTTATCACCATAAGTGGAGTGCTCACCTCACCATATCAGGATAGAGGTGCTTCAACCCTATATCGGGTTGGACCATGATGATGTCATCATACTCAAACTCAAGACCTTCATTGTTACTATTCTAGTTCATGGACAACAAGTCTATGCAACTATTAGAACTCATGGATTCATCAATTATTCAAGAAAATTAAAAATTGAAAGTAGATCATCAAGTATGGCAAGATTCATGGTGAGTAATAACATAATTGGGTTCAAGTTATATAACCCACCTCAAGAACAAATTCAAAGCTCCAATCTCTAAAGCTTCACGTTCCCAAGGTTGAATATGAGCTTCACAACTCATCTATATGCAAAGAATCGCCATGGATAAGTATTTGTTGAAGAAGAAAAGAAAGGAAGATCACAACCCTAGATCCATGCTTTAATCCAAGGTTGAAGATGATCGTGGCTTTACCTTAGGGTAAATACTTGAGCTCATTCTTTTTCCTTAGCACCATGCACGTTACCTCACCACTCTTGCACGATATCCCCTCACTTGTGGCCAATATCTCTTCACTATGGCCGATATCACCTTGCTATGGCCGATGTCACCTTACTATGGACGATATCACCTTGTTGTGGTCGATACCAAGGATCTATGCATGATACCCCTTCACCTATGCATGATACCAAGACTATATGCATGATATCTAAGAGAAATAGGGTGGTAAGATTTGAAAATTTTCACTAGTAGGTGAAAGGAATGGTATATATAGTTGTGGTTCATGAAAAAGAGTGTATATGAGGTGTCATCATTTTACACTACTAGGTGCCACGTGTCCATGCATGCATATTTATCTTGAAATGCAAAAATCTTGAGGATAATCTAGGGATAATATTTTGTCCCTTAGTTATCTTGTTTGAGCAAGATATTTCAACTCAACATCACTTTAATCACAAACTGATACACTTTTTCTAAGGAAAGTTGCAAACCAATACACATCACCTCCTTGTGGTGCTTAGAACATCATGGCAAAGGAAAAGGGTTGATAAAACTATATGGGACCTCCTCTATGGCTCCTTGGCTGATAGGCATCCCCATATAAGCTATACAACTCGATACAACTCATATAAAGGCTTCAACTATACATCTTTTCTTGGTCTTTTCATCACCAAGATTGCTACCACTCAAAGATGATCCAAACATGGTGTCTCCTTCTTTATCTCTCCAATATATGATGCCACGAGAGATTAGAGACATTTTAAAAGTGTTAATTTGCATATCAACCCTATATTTTGGGTAAATTGGAAATTGTACCAAAATTGGTGCACAAGGCACTATCATTATTCAAACAAGTTTCAATTTGAAATTTAGGCTTTCCACAGGCCGCCCCTTATAATCATTCTCTCTATTATGATGCTAAAAACATGAGGTACATTCAACATGTGATATTTTGCAATATAGCCCCTCATCTTGGGTAATTTGCACTTTACACCCAAATTATCATATAATGCACAAACAGTTTGCAAATAAGCTCAAACTTGAAAATTAAACTCTAGGAGAGTCTTAATTACTTTTCAAAAGATTATAACAAGTTTGTAAATAACTTACTTAAGAAAAAATTCTAGGGTTAGGCCATAACCCAGGTCAGGGATGTTACAATTGATGCAAGTAACATTCAAACTAGAGTACATGACTAGGTATATAGTTTAACTTGATCTTCATAATAACCATAAATCAAGGAAAACCAACACTAAATACTCAAATTTCATGGCTAGATTACCTATCTCTTAGAGAAGATCATAGTTATTCTTCTTAGTTTGATAAAACCCTAATCATGTTCTTTGGGTTAATAAACCATAATTATCCTATTAAATTGATTAACATCAATTAATGAATAATGCTTAACTTGATTTCTATGATGTTATGGTTCCCTAATGAATCAGGGGAGAAATTAGTCAAATCATGCTTCAAAACCATCATATTATTGTTTCTTATTTAGAAACCTTTACAATTAATACTTTTGGGTATTTTCATGAGACAATATGAATTAGTTGTGGATTTTACAAAATTCAGCCAATCATCAAACTCTGATAAAGCCTTGTTGGCAATTATAAAAGAGCTTAACCACTGGACCTAGCTGGACTAAATACACAAGGCCATGTTGTCCAAGGACTCTGTCCCAACAATGCACAGTGGCCAATAAAAAAAGGCCCAAAATTCTGATGTAATTCATGCTTGCATGACATATATAAAATTGTCAAAAGGGAAAAGTCGACAAGTCACCGCCTGTAAGATTCTTCCTAAGTTGAGAATGAGGAACATCAAACAAGACCTTGAACATAATCAAGCTGGGATAGATTCCATGCACATAAAACAAAAACCACTAGAACTAATGCCAATCACAAAGATAAAAGGAGTTAGTTCTCTATATCAGACTCGACAAGGACAAGTGTGTTTTGTGAGATGATTGAAATATAGCCGCAGTTTGTTTCTCCATGGCCGACCATCTAGGTTAGATTTGAAAATGTGATGAATCAAGTCACAATAAAGATTGAAGTTGTAGGTGGAAACATATCACCTTGTCAAAGGTGAAGGCAACACAAACTTCATTGAAGGGAGTTTGTGACACCGATCTATTCTTTGAGTTGATAAAATAGTAACAAGGTGCCAAAGGGGGAAACTGGTATACCTGGAAGATATATTGGATTAGAAGGTTCTATGAGCTTTGAGGAGGTTAAGGGAACCGATTCGTGTCTTTATCTAGTGTTGTGATGCCTGGAGTGTTGGGAAATATGGCATCAGATTTGACAATAAAAACAAAAATTTACTCATCCTATTCCCCATAAATAGTAGACTATGGAAACAACTATGAGATGGGAAAGAGGGTTGCAAGGTTATACCTGGTCCTAGAAAAAGTCCAACTACAATTCCCATGCAGTAGTGTGTGCCTTTCTTCAAGTCGCACCTGAACAACTATAATTATCTGCCTCCTGGTCAGGTATGATAGACAGCGGTTGACAATGTCCTCCTAGTGGGATAAGTGCCTCCTTGCCTCTTTAGTAGTCTACGTGGGCCGTCAGGAACACCTATCATTCTAGATGAACAGACAAGAAGGAGTTGTCCCTTCTAGTCAGCGTGCTAGCATTGACTGGCTCTCTCATAGTTATCTCTCCCTTGTTGTTCCTCCCTTTGACGGGTAGAATTTGCTCGAATATTCTTCATTACCAAAATTAGAGAAGACAACAATTGTCAGATCTTATTGTTGTATCTAGGAATCCCTAGTATCCCTCTATTTATAGGAGGGTTAGGGTCAGGGTTTCCAATCGATCTGGGAGTCAAAGAGATAGAATTTTTTGAATTTTCATAACCTGCAAATGAAAAAATAGTCACTTCAATAGTGAACTGATCAGTTGGCATGTGAGTCGATCTGTTGAACTCTTGAACCGATTGTTTCACTATGTTTTCCAATCACAATTGTTTTGGAAATTAATATTTGATTAATACATAACATGATGCCAGCATCAATCCTTGATCAAATTTCATCGATCAACCAAACGTCCAGTTCACAACCTATGCTGATCGGTTCATGCATCTGGGCCGATCGATTCACTTGTTGAATCAATCATTTTAGAGTGCAGATTACTAATGTTGTTTATATTGAATACCTAACACTTTATTAATAAAGTTTAAACATCATTCATGAATTAACTCCTATTCCAACTGCATTCCTATGTGTATAATCATATAGGTTCCTAGTTACGTTAGTAGGTGTGTCCATAACTATTTATGACATCAAAAAGTAATAATTGGTATCTAGCAAGACATCATTTCTATCCAAATAATTTGGAAAGTTGGAGAACAACTTCAACCTACAATCCATGATTGGTGTTATAGTGATTGTATATTTCCTTTTTCTTTGATATCTAGATTAAACTTGAGGAATGGAATCATCATCCTTTCCAACATTCAATCCATGTTTCTTAAACAAGGGCAGATTGTCTAAGATATATGTGAACTTAGCATCATATATTGATTCATATGGGCACAACCATGCTTATTTCAGTTTCACTTATCAAGTGGTCGGGATATCAAACTCCTATAAGAGGGACAAATCCCATCTACATCACTCACAGTCAAGGTCATGTTTGATGATGAAAAAGTACATTAAACAACATGTGATGAGTGTAGTGATTTTAAGTTGAAGAACCACAATCACTATGAGAGATGATTCTGACTACCATTCAATGATTTTTCTTGTATCACTCTCAAGGTGGGTCTGTCTGATACATTGTTCTCTAACAAGTATCTATTTCTTGAGTTTGATATCACATACCATGACTAATGATATTTTTTCATCAACCAAGACACACTCTAGTCTTATGTGTGATCATTATCTAGCTTGCTTCCATGATAACATCTGACTAGGGACATAACAAGAATGTATACATTCTTATCACACATATGATCTCATTGTGCAGGTCCACAACCCAAAGACATACATCATTTAGTAACATCATTTTTAGACATTTATCATGTTACATCATTATCTCATAACTGAATAAAACAAATTAAATCGAAAGATTGCCTTTATTTTTAATCAAATCATTTACAAGTTATGCCATGATAGTCATCATATGACTGGATCTCTAGGCATACATACCAACATGATCTGGCGTGCACTTAGAGCCAATCCAAGTGATCCAACATGAACATCATGCTTCTTCTATGATAGTGCTTTTGTCAAGGGGTCAACAATATTACTTTTAGTTGGCACTCTATAAGTCTTCACATATCCTCATTGTATGATCACTCACATGAGATGGAACCACCTTTGTATGTGCTTGAAACTCTAATGCGATTTGGGTTCATTAGCTTGTGTAATAGCTCTGTTGTTGTCACAATATATCTCAATTGCATTGTTGATGCTTGGAACCACCCCAAGTTCAGAAATGAACTTCTTGATCCATACAACTTCCTTTGTTGCATTAGATGTAGCAATATGATCGACCTTTGTTGTAGAATCTGCAACTGTCTCATGCTGGGAACTTACATCACTATGGTTGAGGCAAAATAGAAATCCTGATTGTGATTGATAATCACCTTTGTTAGTTTTGAAGCTTGCAACGGTGTAACCTTTTACCACCAACTCTTCCTCACCACCATAGATAAGGAACTGATCCTTAGTTCTTCTCAAGTACTTAAGGATGTTGTTCACGGCAGTTTAGTGGGCATCACCAAGATGTAACTCATGCTTAAGGCATATGAGACATCACGATGAGTACATAGCATTAGGTACATGATAGATCCAATTGCAAATGCATATGGAGTATTATTCATGTGTTCACTTTCTTTACAAGTATTAGGATATTGAGATCTAGAGATAGTAATGCCATGAGACATGAGTAGGTTTCCTCTCTCTAAGTCCTCCATGTTGAACCTCTTCAACACTTTGTCAATGTATATGCTCTAACTTAGTCCAATGGTCCTTCTAGATCTATCTCTATAATCTTGATTCCTAAAATATTGGATAATTCTCCCAAGTCCTTCATAGAGAATATATTTCTAAACCAAGTCTTTACCATATGTAAATTAGGTATGTCATTCCCCATCAATAGTATGTTATCCACATACATTATGACAAATACCATCATGCTCCCACTAACCTACTTGTAAACACAAGGTCATCTTCATTTTGACTAAATCCAAACTCTTTATTTTTTTCATCAAATTGAAGATTCTAGGTCTGAGATGCTTGCTTCAATCCATAGATTGAACTTTGTAGCTTACAGACTTTATTTTCATCCTTTATATTTATAAAACCCTCGGGTTGTGTCATATACACATCCTTCAGAAGATTCCCATCAAGAAATGTGGTTTTAACATCCATCTACCAAATCTCATAGTCATGATAATCTGTAAGGGCAAGCATGATCTTGGTGAACTTAACCATGGTAACTGGAGAAAATGTTTCTTCATAGTCAACACCTTTAACTTGTTTGAAACCCTTTGCAACCAATCAACCTTTGTATGTTTGTACATTATCATCCATGACAGTCTTCTTCTTGAAGACCCACTTACACCCTATGGGTTTTACCCCTTCAGGTGGATCCACCAAGGTCCAAACCTTATTAGTGTACATGGATTCCATCTCAGATCTCATGACTTCTAGCTACTTATCAAATCCTAACCCCTTAATAGATTTTGGGTAGGTAATTGGCTCATCATTGATGACCAATTCATTACCTTCTTGAGTCACAATAAAGCCAAATCTTTTTGGTGCAAGGTGTCTCTTACTAGATCTATGAGATTCTTGTGTTACTTGAGGAATTTGAGATTCCACAATAGTTTTTTACTCTCCATGTTCCTCTTGTACCTTTACAAGTTCAATGATTTCTTGTTAATCTCAAACTTCTTTGAGTTCTACTTTGCTCCCACTAATTCCTTTGGAAATAAATTCCTTTTCTAGGAATGCAACATCCCTAGCAACGAACACTTTGTTGATAGTAGGGTTATAAAAGTAGTGTCACTTGGTTTCCTTATTATATATAACAGAGTACCATTTATCTGATCTAGGGCCAAGCTTTTCAGGAAACATTCTCTTGACATAAGCTTCATACCCCCAAATCTTCATAAAAACATTTTAGGACATTTTCTAGTCCATATCTCATATGGTATCTTTTGAAGATATTTAAATGGTATGTTGTGAGATCCAACTCATAAAAACATAATTAACTAATGTGGAAGCATTATCTAAACAGTAGATTACCAAAAATCACTAAAAATTAAAACCTTTTTTTACCAAGAGGTCCATCAAATGAAAACTTTCTCACATAGAACAAAAGTAACACATTTACATTCTGGTTTTAAGGTACATGTCTTTCATCAACTCTTTCTAAAAATTACAAGCATCAGCTGCCCTGTTAGACTAAGCACATGCAGTATGAAAATCTCGAGGCTCTGAGTCAAAATCTCGAAAGTACTAACTACTACTCCGAGGACCTGAGAGTACAGAGACGATACATAGGACTCTATCAACATCTATACAAGGCATAACAGCCAGTGTCTCCACCTGAGACTTCACTGCTGTCCCTGTTGCTGCTGCTGCTGTCCTTCACCTACTGAAGGATTCCTACCTCCTCGTCTGTGTCCACCTAAAAATGTAGTTCCCACGGGGGTGAGACAATTGTAAATTGCCCCAGTGAGAAATATAACTCTCCGCCGATAACATTATTATTGCAGCTTAAGAAGATAAATATGAACATAGGAATCATATTTGTTTGACAGCAGTTAATTCAATGTCTAACAAATTAAAATATTATTCTTATCTAAAACATTGCACTTATAACTTGAAAGAGCAACATGTCACTTATCCATTAAGGAATATGAAGAACATGTATAACATTTATTCACTACGGAATCATTACCACAACATTAACTCTCTTCAGGCTTAGATCATATATCTAATGCCTGGCATTGTCATTGTCGAGTCATGGCATGTAGCCATACTCTTTTCACTAAGTGTTGGGATCTTAATCCCTCAACTCACCAAGTACAATCCCACTTCTTAACAAGTTCATCATCATGATTATTGCATCTGGGTATTTGAACCCATATCTCACCATAGGATATTTATTACCACTTATTGGGTAATTTAATACCTTCAGATCATCTGACCAAGGACATCATTATTCTTACTACATAATTTATTGCACATAGTACACAATGCTCAATGATTCTTACTACACAAAGCATATGAAGGCTTATAAAGCCTATAAAGCATTCTCAATAAACAAAGCACCATAGCCCATACCTGGCTATTCTCCTCATCTCATCATCCCTACATGATTAGTATTCATGATAACAATTATAAAGATTTCATATTAGTATCATACAACACTAAGTAATATCACTATTCCCTCTCTAGGGTTCATGGTTTTTCTTTCACATCGGTACCCTTCATTAGGGTTTTCCATAAATAACCACTTGAGTTCTTAAGATCATATTATTAATGATCAGCCCTATTCCATTACTTCTCACAGCTAGAAGCCAAAAATAGATATCATAAGTATTCAAACATACTTATATATCCTCATCATTCATCATTGAATGTATTATCAACACAAAGTATAAGTTTCTCTCTCATCTTTATGAGAATATGATTGTATCATAGTCCATTGATTTGGATTAACCTTTTCATAAGGCATGTTAACCTACATTCATCAAATTGCATTACATCTCAATGTAACAATTGACATGACACATTTCATATTTCACTTTTCCAATTGTATTGGATTTAAATCTCATCAAGGTATTTCAACATTGGGGTGTTGGATGTGATATCTATCATGTCTTGATGTATCACTTCCCTCAACACCTTTATCTTACTTGAGTTCATCCAATCATCTTGTATTATGGTATTTCCCATCCTAATACTTTATGTACTAGTTCATCACATTCATCATGCAATGTATTAGTCATAAGTCACTATTTAGAACATACAACCATTGCCAATGATATGGACTCACCCTTGAGTCAAGAACTATTAATGTAAAGATATCCATTATCAACCCCTCTAGGTAATACATTTGTCAATACATTAATCACTATTCCATTAATAGGAATAGGATTTCCACAATTATAATTTCAGGTTCACTTAGCATTTCACAAATATATGTAGATTTCACCTAGGATCACTCTTCATTAGAGTTTCACATAACATCCTTCTATATCAGGGTTTCACCTAGTATTATGTGAAATTAATATTTCACAACACATCACCTAGTGTTAAAGCTTCACATTAGCATTAATGGCACTACCCTATATTAGGGTTTCATATACCTTTATCCCATTTTAGGGATTAGGGTTTACTATTCACATACAAGTGGGGTTTCTCTTACCTCATACCCAAATTAGGGTTAGGATGTACAATTCCCATTAAATTAGGGCTTCTTACATTGTTACACTAAGTTAGGGTTACATCATCACCCTAGATTATGGTTTCACTGAACTTTTCCCTTAAATTAGGGTTTCACATAACCTTGCCCTAAATTAGGATCAAGGTACATCAATCTTTTCAATGAGGAATTCATGATCTCATATTATGGATCAAACCCTGATTACATGTTTATTCATAATGAGAGAATTAGGGTTTATTAAATAAGCCATCATCTCTCCCATTCTCTCTCCCTCTCATCCTCTTTAGGGTGATAAATAATCCATGATTAATCTAGGTCAACTCTTCACTTGAGTACACAAAGCTAGGGTTAACCTTCATAATCATCATTGGTCTACATCATTAATAATCCATTATCTAATTGACCTTTGATCATATTAGATGTCCAAATGGTTTAACCAATTTGAACTTCAAAAGGTCTTAGTCACTTAGGCCTCAAACGGTCTTGGTCACATAGACCTCAAATGGTCTTGACCAATCAGACCTCAAACGGTCTTGGTTGAATATTCAAAACCGTTTAGTGAAGTTGAGGGTGAAACTGTTTGCCAAAGTGAACCCTTGAGATCGTTTGCTAAAGGTAACCCTTGAAACCGTTTGCTAAAGCAAAATTTTGAAACCGCATGAACTCTACCGATTTGGGATCATTTGGTCCCAAAAGGTCTTGAGACTGTTTGGTCCCAAACGGTCTTGACTCAAACGGTCTTGAGACCGTTTGGTCCAAACCTCCTCAAAACTGCATGGACCAAAAATAGTCTCAACTAATCAAATTGAATTAGGGTTTCCAATGTTGGTTCCTTCAACCATTGAATTCATGTAACCAATCATCAATTGGACCTATCATCATACTTTAATTGAGTTAAATAGGTCATCCTTCAACTGATTTGACCCTCAATTGACCCTCAATTGGTCATCAATTAGGGTTTGAATCAATTGGATTAGGGTTTGGAATCGATGATCCTTCAACATTAATCAATGTGTAACTAGTTACTTTAAAACTATTGGACCATCATCCAAATTGGACATGACCTGATCCCAAATGGTCTTGAGGTCATTTGGATGTCCTCCAAATGGTCTTGAGACCGTTTGCCTATGTCAACATTGAAATACAAGTCAACCAATTAGGGTTTTGGATCATTGGGTTGATTATCAAATCAACAATTGATTGCAATTCAACTTGGTATCTTTGGATCTCCAAATACCCAACCATGCTCAACCCTAGACCTCCAAACGGTCTTGGGTGACCCCCAAACGGTCTTGAGACAGTTTGGGTGATTCCCAAACGGTTTTGAAACTGTTTGGGACAATCAACCCAAAGTATCAACTTATTCAATCGCAAAATTAGCACTTAGCCGATTAGGGTTTGCAATTCAGGAATCATTCAAAATTGAAACTTTCAAGATCAAACCAATTGAAACCATTGGATCAAGATCCAAGTACCACAACATATATCTTCAAACAGTCAACCATCTCAAATGGCCAACCATTCCAAATGGTTTGCAAATAGTTTGGTCACCAAACGGTTTGGTGAAACCGTTTGGACTCAAACATTGAAACCGTTTGCCCTATATATTTGGGGAGGTGTGTGCTTATGATGATGTCATCATCATCAAGCTCCCAACTCACGAAATCTTCTGTGATTTCCATGGATATTTCATCAATCAACCAAACTAAAATTTGAAAATGTAGAAATGATCACCAATTGATAAGGAATTGTTTGCAATAATAAAATTAAAGGTTCAAGTTATAAAACCCGCCTCCAATTGTGCTCCAAAGCTCCAAGATCACGGATAAAATGGTGTGTGAAGCTTTTGCAACTCCCCCTAGGCTCGTCCTCAAGATTTTGGTTGAAAAGATTGGCTAGGGTTGAAGAGGAGATCGAAATAAGAAGAAATCCATGATTTATTTTCAATTTCCACCATGGAATCAAGGTGAAAAGAGGTCAAGAACCTTACCAACAGGTTGGGGGTCGTCCTCCTGATCCTCCACAGCTCCTTGTTCGTTTTCCAAGCAAGGGGAAAGAAAAGAATCCGAAAAAGCCTTTGTTTTGGCTTGGAAAGGGTACTTTTATAAGAAATTCCATGAGAGAGAAAATGCCTTATAAAAATTCATTTAATCCCAAAAAAATAGTGCCGCCTCTTCCCCCTCAACTCCTTGGATCCGAGGCTATCTTTCTTGCCTCATATTACCCTCAATTATCCATGATTTAAAGAAAAGCAAATTAAGCACCTTAAATCATTTTATAATAATATCCATATGTGAGTGGATATTTCTTTATCTTATAAAATTGTGAGTGAGTTATCCACTCCCTTGGATATTTTCGTGCCTTTACAAGGCACAAGCTCGTCCAACCCTTTTACAAAATCATCCCTCAACTTTTGGTTGAAGGGCTCTTCAATTAATATATTTCTTTTTGCATTAAAAAGAATTAAAGTTCCATTTATGCTTAAATCTTGATTATTTTAATATTAAGATTCTCTCTCCTCCAACTTAATTCAATTAAGGCACCCATATCATTTTCTTTGCTCTACTTGATGCCAAGAAACATGAGGGACCCTCTATAAGTGGTATTTTGCATATTGAACCCTAGGTCTTGGGTAAATTGCACATTACACCAAAACTAGGTTTTAGTGCACAATGATTGCTCTACAAGCTCCATCTTGGTGCCCAAGCTTGTGGAAACCATACCACTACATCATATTCATTCTTATAATGTCTCAAAATCATAGGAACATTCTATCATATATAATTTGCAAATAAACCCCTCAATTTGGGTAATTTGCACTTTAGTCCAAAATTAACAAAACAATGTTTCAACATTATTAAAAAAGGACTGAATTTGAAATATAAGTTCTTCTTGAGCCTTAATTACTTTTCAAGAAATAAAATCAAGCATCTAATCAACTTTATTAGGCAAAACACTTAGGGTTAGAACATAACCCAGGTCAGGGATGTTACAAATTATCCACCCCTTACAAGGATTTTGTCCCCGAAATCCCAGGAAAAAGGAGGGACAGATTTATTCATTTTTCATACCCTCAAGTCTCCACATACTATCTTAATATCATGGAGGTATCATGGATCTGTAATCCACACAAGGTTCCTTTCATTAGTTCAACCTTATCAATGTTTATGTTTATGCAAAGCATAAACCCCTAACATGTGATGTCCATATTATTGAAAGGAAGAAGCATAAAAGAACATACTTCTATCATCACCCAAGAATATTTACCAAAAGAGAAGTATATTTATCTAACATAGGTAATTCACTCAGAACTCCTTTATTTGTTTGAGAAAGTTCACTTAGCACTTTTAATTGGAAAAGTTCACTGAGAAAACTCACTGAGAAATTTATTTGGGAAAATTCACTAAGAAAGTTTAACTAAGCAATTTCACTAAGAAAGTTTCACTAAGAAATTTCACTGAGAAGGTTTCACTAAGCAATTTCACTAAGAAGGTTTCACTAAGCAATTTCACTGAGAAGGTTTCACTAAGCAATTTCACTGAGAAGGTTTCACTAAGCAATTTCACTGAGAAGGTTTCACTAAGAAATTTCACTAAGAAAGTTTCTTTAAGAAATTTCACTGAGAAGGTTTCACTAAGCAATTTCACTGAGAAGGTTTCACTACGCAATTTCACTGAGAAGGTTTCACTACGCAATTTCACTGAGAAGGTTTCACTAAGCAATTTCACTGAGAAGGTTTCACTAAGCAATTTCACTGAGAAAGTTTCACTAAGCAATTTCACTGAGAAGGGTTCACTAAGCAATTTCACTGAGAAGGTTTCACTAAGCAATTTCACTGAGAAAGTTTCACTAAGCAATTTCACTGAGAAGGTTTCACTAAGCAATTTCACTGAGAAGGTTTCACTAAGCAATTTCACTGAGAAGGTTTCACTAAGCAATTTCACTGAGAAGGTTTCACTAAGCAATTTCACTAAGAAGGTTTCACTAAGCAATTTCATTGAGAAGGTTTCACTAAGAAATTTCACTGAGAAGGTTTCACTAAGCAATTTCACTGAGAAGGTTTCACTAAGCCATTTCACTGAGAAGGTTTCACTAAGAAATTTCACTGAGAAGGTTTCACTAAGCAATTTCACTGAGAAGGTTTCACTAAGCCATTTCACTGAGAAGGTTTCACTAAGCAATTTCACTAAGAAGGTTTCACTAAGCAATTTCACTGAGAAGGTTTCACTAAGAAATTTCACTAAGAAGGTTTCACTGAGCAATTTCACTGAGAAGGTTTCACTAAGCAATTTCACTGAGAAAGTTTCACTAAGCAATTTCACTGAGAAGGTTTCACTAAGAAATTTCACTGAGAAGGTTTCACTAAGCAATTCCACTGAGAAGGTTTCACTAAGCAATTTCACTGAGAAGGTTTCACTAAGCAATTTCACTGAGAAAGTTTCACTAAGAAATTTCACTGAGAAGGTTTCACTAAGAAATTTCACTGAGAAGGTTTCACTAAGAAATTTCACTAAGAAGGTTTCACTAAGAAATTTCACTGAGAAGGTTTCACTAAGCAATTTCACTGAGAAGGTTTTTCTAAGCAATTTCACTGAGAAGGTTTCACTAAGAAATTTCACTGAGAAGATTTCACTAAGCAATTTCACTGAGAAGGTTTCACTAAGCAATTTCACTGAAAAAGTTTCACAAAGCAATTTCACTGAGAAGGTTTCACTAAGCAATTTCACTTAGAAAGTTTCACTAAGAAATTTATTTATTTGAGAAAATTAACTGAGAAAGTTCACTTAGAAAGTCCACTGAGCAATTTATTTGGGGAAGTTCACTTAGCTCTTCCTATTTAATTTCATTATACTCTCTATATTGTTTCAAAATGATTACTTGATCAGAATAATCAGAAGGATAACAATCTAAGAGTTCCATACTAGCCTTATCTACAATAATCATATACCTGGACAGGGTATACAAGTACTGAGATTAGGTAGTATGCATTTTATTTGCTATCATATTCGTCACTTTTCATATCATTATACACACAAGATTTTTCCATTCCTAGATTTTCTCCAGGCATCACTTCTATATCTCATCATGTATCACAAAGATAAGAGAGATTATAAAGCATTTTAAAGAGAACTGAGTAAAATGTAGATTCTCATCTTCCTTGTGTCCTTATAGGACTAGTCAAAGGAAGCTAAAAAACAACTACTTTCTTATTTTTAACACATAGAATCATGATATGGAATATCAGAATGAAACTATTTCATTTGACATGTCTAGGACGTCTGTCCACATCCTCTATTGTTACTAGGAATTTTCCTCCTTTGTGATCCTTGCTGACTCTGCCCCTGAGGTTGAGTCATCATCGAATTTCTGTCTAGACAATTCTTTGTCAGATGTCCCGGTTGTCTACATTGGTAACAGATCCTGGGCGTAAAATGCCTGTGAGATCCAGTCACCGATGTTGATGCTATATCGAAGGCTCTACTTGGAACACTACTACGATCCCTACCCCTACTAGACGTCCATTGCATCTGGGCATGGAATCTTGATGATGCTGCCGATGCAGAAAATCTCAATTTCTTAAAACTTTCGGACCTTTGTCCTTGAGACTGAGTGTACACCTTCTTGCCACTAGTCTGTCATTTCTCGATTTCAGACCTCTCTATCCTCCTTACCGACTCCACAAAGGTGGAAAACCTCTCCCTATTCTCTAAATCAGACATAAGAGTGGTCAATTCAGCGTTCAATCCCTTCTCAAAATGCCGAATTCTTTCCTCATCATTAACTACCATTTGCGGACAGAACTGCAACAGCTCCATGAACTTAGCTTCATACTCGTTAACGTTCATCTGTCCTTGTTTGATCTTCTCAAATTGAGAGATCTTCTCATCTAGATACGTTTTAGGGAAGTATCTACTGACGAACTCTCGTTGGAATACCTCCCATCCAATTTCTTCACCTGGTCTCTTATCTTCCACTATCATCCACCAATGACCAGCACTCCCTTTTAGGAGGTATACAACATGTCTTACCTTTTCAGCTTCAGGAATATCAAGGATCCTGAAAGCCTTTTCCAGATCTGTCAGCCACAAATCAGCATCTGCTAGATCAGATGTACCAGCATAATCTATGGCTCCCACCCGACAAAGTCTCTCAAAAGTCTTGCCGGCTCCATATCCCTCATGGTGGACTAGTGCCCTAGGTGTAGGTGGTGGCATCCTATCTACCATATGTATCATGGCTGTCAGGAATTTCTCAAATAGAGCATGGAGGGCTGTATTTTCTATCACAGTTGGGTCAATCTGGGGCTGTTCAGGTACAAGTCCTTCCCTATTCTGGTCTCTTACACCTTCTCATGGTGCAGCAGCGCTGCCCTCAGCAGCATGTTCTTCATGTGGTCCAAACATCTTCAAGTTCTTCTTCTCCTATGTGAGCAGAAGATACTATCAGATAAACTGGAAGACACTTAGAACAAACTCTACAACCTTAGTCCTATGTCTCTGTAGACTCAGCGAACCTAGAGCTCTGATACCACTTAATTGTGACATCCAACTCATAAACACATAATTAACTAATGCGGAAGCGTTCTCTAAATAGCGGATTACCAAAAATCACTAAAAATTAAAACCTTTTTTTTACCAAGAGGTCCATCAAATGAAAACTTTCTCACATAGAACAAAAGTAACACATTTACATTCTGGTTTTAAGGTACATGTCTTTCATCATCTCTTTCTGAAAATTACAAGCATCAGCTGCCATGTTAGACTAAGCATAGGAAGTATGAAAATATCGAGGCTCTGAGTCAAAATCTCAAAAGTACTAACTACTACTCCGAGGACCTGAGAGTACAGAGATGACACATAGGACTCTATCAACATCTATACAAGGCATAACAGCCAGTGTCTCCACCTGAGACTTCACTTCTGTCGCTGCTGCTGCTGTTGTCCTTCACCTACTGAAGGATTCATGCCTCCTCGTCCGTGTCCACCTAAAAATGTAGTTCCCACGGGGGGTGAGACAATTGTAAATTGCCCCAGCGAGAGATATAACTCTCTGTCGGTAACATTATTATTGCAGTTTAAGAAGATAAATATGAATAGAGGAATCATATTTGTTTGACAGCAGTTAATTCAATGTATAACAAATTAGAATATTATTCTTATCTAAAACATTGCAGTTATAACTTGAAAGAGAAACATGTCACTTATCCATTAAGGAATATGAAGAACATGTATAACATTTATTCACTACAGAATCATTACCACAACATTAACTGTCTTCAGGCTTAGATCATATATTTAATGTCTGGCATTTTTATTGTGGAGTCATGGCCTGTAGCCATACTCTTTTCACTAAGTGTTGGGATCTTAATCCCTCAACTCACCAAGTACAATCCCACTTCTTAACAAGTTCATCATCATGATTATTGCATCTGGGTATTTGAACCCATATCTCACCATATGATATTTATTACCACTTATTGGGTAACTTAATACCTTCAGATCATCTGACCAAGGACATCATTATTCTTACTACATAATGTAATGCACATAGTACACAAAGCTCAATGATTCTTACTACACAAAGCATATGAAGGCTTATAAAGCCTATAAAGCATTCTCAATAAACAAAGCACCATAGCCCATACCGGGCTATTCTCATCATCTCATCATCCCTACATGATTAGTATTCATGATAACAATTATAAAGCTTTCATATCAGTATCATACAACACTAAGTAATATCACTATTCACTCTCTAGGGTTCATGGTTTTTCTTTCACATCAGTACCCTTCATTAGGGTTTTCCATAAATAACCACTTGGGTTCTTAAGATCATATTATTAATTATCAACCCTATTCCATTGCTTCTCACAGCTAGAAGCCAAAAATAGATATCATAAGTATTCAAACATACTTATATATCCTCATCATTCATCATTGAATGTATTATCAACACAAAGTATATGTTTCTCTCTCATCTTTATGAGAATATGATTGTATAATAGTCTATTGATTTGGATTAACCTTTTCATAAGGCATGTTAACCTACATTCATCAAAGTGCATTACATCTCAATGTAACAATTGACATGACACATTTCATATGTCACTTTTCCAATTGTATTGGATTTAAATCTCATCAAGGTATTTCAGCATTGGGGTGTTGGATGTGATATCTATCATGTCTTGATGTATCACTTCCCTCAACACCTTTATCTTACTTGAGTTCATCCAATTAGCTTGTATTATGGAATTTCCCATCCTAATAGTTTATGTACTAGTTCATCACATTCATCATGCAATGTATTGGTCATAAGTCACTATTTAGAACATACAACCATTGCCAATGATATGGACTCACCCTTGAGTCAAGAACTATTAATGTAAAGATATCCATTATCAACCCCTCTAGGTAATACATTTGTCAATACATTAATCACTATTCCATTAATAGGAATAGGATTTCCACAATTATAATTTCAGGTTCACTTAGCATTTCACAAATATATGTAGATTTCACCTAGGATCACTCTTCATTAGAGTTTCACATAACATCCTTCTATATCAGGGTTTCACCTAGTATTATGTGAAATTAATATTTCACAACACATCACCTAGTGTTAAAGCTTCACATTAGCATTAATGGAACTACCCTATATTATGGTTTCATATACCTTTATCCCATTTTAGGGATTAGGGTTTACTATTCACATCCAAGTGGGGTTTCTCTTACCTCATACCCAAATTAGGGTTAGGTGTACAATTCCCATTAAATTAGGGCTTCTTACATTGTTACACTAAGTTAGGGTTACATCATCACCCTAGATTATGGTTTCAATGAGCTTTGCCCTTAAATTAGGGTTTCACATAACCTTGCCCTAAATTAGGATCAAGGTACATCAATCTTTTCAATGAAGACTTCATGATCTCATATTATGGATCAAACCCTGATTACATGTTTATTCATAATGAGAGAATTAGGGTTTATTAAATAAGCCATCATCTCTCCCAATCTCTCTCCCTCTCATCCTCTTTAGGGTGATAAATAATCTAGGATTCATCTAGGTAAACTCTTCACTTGAGTACACAAAGCAAGGGTTAACCTTCATAATCATCATTGGTCCACATCATTAATAATCAATTATCTAATTGACCTTTGACAATATTGTTGGGTTTTAGGGGGGGCAGAGAAGGCAGCGGAAAAAAAAATTTTCCTCCCCAAACCTAGAACAAGGAAACGAGTCAATGTCTATACAATAGGAAAGGATGGTTTGTGGAATCATACCTTGTCTCGAGGCTTGCTTGGAGACAATACCTCGCAGCTTGCGCGGTCTTCACCTCTGGTCTTGGACGGTGTCTGTGCAGCTCTTGGTCGCACTGGGACTGACGACTCCTGGTCTCACCGGGACTGTCGGGATTGACAGCTGTCCTCCAAGCGGCAGAAATCTCCCACCTCTGAAGTAGTCCACACGGACCACCTAGAACTCCAATCTCCTTGTCCCACAAGGAATTGGAAGGAGTCGCACCCTCTTGTCAGTGTACTAGTCACTGACACACTCTCCTACCACCAGTCGCTTTCTGCAGTTGTCTTTCCCTTGTTGTGCCTCCCTTATCGGGTAGCACTTTCTCGGGCTCTCTCGGTTACCCAAACCAGAGAGAACGACAACTTTACAGAGCAATTGGTTGCACTGAGTTGTACTTTGAGAAGCCCCCAATAACCCTATATATAGGAGGGTCATGGGACAGGGTTCTCTATCCCGAGCAATGTGGGACTAAAGCAGGAGTAGAAGGGTTCGAGATTTCCCACAAAAACAACCAACTACGCAACCTGAACCGATCATTTCATTTCTGAAACGGTCGGTTGGGGACCTTAGCCGGTCGGTTGACACCTCAACCGATCTGTTGGGACCCATGAAATGGTCAGTTCACTTCTGAACCGGTCGGTTCATGGTCCTGGTCAGTTCTCGATTGACTTTTCCTCTTTTGTTTCGAATTGGTACCAAATACCAATCCATGTTCCAATCAAACTGGGCAAGTGAAACGAAAGGAAATTTCTCACCAATCCTACTTTCCCAACTTGCTCGGTTGGACCAGTTGAACCGATGATTTCAACACTTGAAGCGATTGTTTCACCCTGTCCATCAGCCGATCGACTCACCATCTGAGCCGATCAGTTCACCAAGCTCAGCCGATCGGTTCATCACTTGAGCCGATCGGTTGGGAGTACAGATTGTGCAAAATCAGTCAATTGCAGTTTCAATCAATCTGATACTCCAATGAATGTGTCCAACCCCTTGAACATTATGTCATTGAGCTATCAATTAATTGAACTACTAAACTCCTTTAGTAATCAATCTAAACATTGTTTGTGGACAAAACTCCTCTTCCAGGTTAAATCCTATGCGTTTGACCCTACAGGTCCATTTCACGTTGGCAGTGAAAGTCCATAACACTTATGACTTTACAAGCAAAGAGAGGTGCCTAGTCACACATCAGTGCTACCCAAGTGAAATAGAAAGTTGGAGAACAACTTTCAATCCTACAATCCATGAATGGTGTTACAGTGAATGTATAATTCCTTTGTCACTGATATCCCGAATGAACTCGAGGCATGGAACAGTCATCCTGTCAACGTTCATTCACTTTCTTGATCTCAGAGTAGATTGGAAGAGATATGTATGACATCGATATCACATATTGATTCACACATGCATGCACGCCTTTCTCAATCCTACTCATCAAGTGGCCATGGATATCAAACTCCCTCAGGAGGGACAAATCCCATATCTATCACTCACCCCTCAAAAGCCCCATGTGTCAAAGCCACCCAATCATCACCTTTATAACAACCCATGTTTCAGGACTGCGTTTGATGATGTCAAAGTGTGCCCAACGACATGTGTTGAGTGTAGTGATTTCAGGTCAAAGAATCACACTCACCGTAATCACTGTGAGTACTGACTGTGACTACCATGTCATGGTTCCATGTGTCAAACTCACATTGGGTCTGTCCGGTACACTTGTTCTCTAACAAGTACCTATGTGTTTGGTTTGATATCTCTATATCATGACTAATGAGATTATGTCATCAACCAACACCACAATCTAGTCTTGTGTGTCATTGTTGTCTATCTACCTTCCACAATGACATCCGACTAGGGACATAATGAGAATGTACAAACTCTTAGCATCCGTATGATCTCATCGTTCAGGTCCTCAACCTAAAAGCATACGTCATTGAGTACTGTCATTCTCTAGACATTCAATCTTATCTATCACTATCTCATATGACTGAACCAGAAAGAATTGGAAGCTTACCTTTGATGTTTATCAAATAAATATTAATGTATCCCACCAATCATCCCAAAATTGGCTCTCAGGGCATACATACCAACAAACTCCCACTTGCACTGCGAGCCAATCACCCTTGAATCATATTCATAGTGATCTTCAAACATGTCCCACATGTTACTGTGCTCTAGTGTGAACATAGTGAGTTATGGAAACACCTTGCCAAAGTCAGTATAAATTGCATGTCTCACATCTCTTCACTGTACGTCACACGTATGAGATGGAGTTGTCGTAATATGCGATCTAGTATTTCTTTGCTAACCTTTAGCCACATTGCATGATCAAGGATTCCATACTTGTCATCAATGAGCGGAATATCTATAAGTTCATATTATGAACTTCCAGATCCATATAGTATCTATTGTTGTTCTCCAACACATAGATACTCGACATTTCCTTTTAAATGGTTTTATTGGAACACTTCCAATTATCAACAAACTTTCACTTTTATATATCCTATATATAATGTGCGATTAATTTTCTGTCCTTTCGGAAGTTCGCATCAATGTAACTCTTTACATTGAACTCTTCCTTATCTCCATAGAACTAGTACTTCCCAAAAACTTATCAAGTTCTCATGGTATTCCAGTAACCCTTACTGGAAGTAGACAGACATCCACTTGTCATGTCTCACATACGAGTTATCAGGATGAGCACATCATATTGTCATGTCCTACATACAATATGATGAATGCATTTTATTCTTGCCATGTCGATACATGCAAGATAATGGGATGATTACATACATGATAGATCCATATCTATTCTTAGTGTCCCCATTCTTCATAAGAATTGGACACTTGGCCTTGGGATACTAACTCCATGTAATATGGACAAGTTTTCTCCCACTAAATCTGTGCATACTGAACCCTTCAGTATAGATTGCCAATGTATGCTTTCTCTTTTCAGGTCAAGAGGTTTTCTAGAACTATCCCTATAGATCTCTATTCCTATCACATAGGAAACATCTCTATCTTCCTTAAAGATAATTTCCACTTTTAGATTTCCATTCTAGAACATTTCCATTTCACATCAACATGTGGAATGTGAACACGCTCCCACTAAATCACAGATCCCTTCTTTATCTTTGACATATCAGTCAAACCCTTTGACTATATCATCAAAGTAAAGATCCAACTCTGAGTTGCTTGTACTCAATCAATCACATTGATTAGTCCATTGTAACTTATAGACTTCATTTGCATTAGTGGATTCATAAACCTTATGGGTTGAGTCACGTACACATCCTTGTTTTATTCCTCATAGGAATGCGGTTTTAGTATCCATATGCCAAATGTCTTAGTCATTAAGTTGCAATCAACAAGTATCATCCTTCTCAAAATGTTATCCATGTGTCTTAACACTTAAGATTCATTTGCACTTATGGATTTCATCCAATGGGTCCTACCATCAAGGTCATACCTTATGGTGCACATGGATGTCATTTAGGATGTAATGGTCATAAACCATAACTCAAAATTTGGTTTCTCATATTCATCTAGATATTTGACTCATCACATGAACAACTCATCACATAGATAAACGAGGTGTATCCGTCAAGGATATAAGAACTCACAACTCCTTGTAATTCTTAATGTCCTTTATTAGCGAAGTGTATTCTTTATTTAAGAAGAATTTAGTTATTTGATAATCATCCTCTAACTCCTTAGAGTATGACTCCTTCTTGATTTAGACATCACCATGCCTTAATCATGAGTTCACTATGATACACTATCATAATCACTCATAAGGATCTCAAACATTTGGTCCAAGTATTTCATTCATTGATCTCATCAAGAATTAACACTTTACCAAATTTGCACTTCATCTATGATAATCTTGAACACTTCAAGATATTCATATTGGTATTTCTCTAAACACCATTTGAAGTATTAGCATTTGTTCCAATAGGTATGTAAATACATCACATGTATTATACCTAATAGGACAATCATTCTCCCACTACCATTCTTGAAGATTGATTAATCATGTCCAAGATATTCATGTCTCTTACTGGTTCTCTAACCAAAAGAGTCTGGATTTATCCATCACATGGAAACTAGAAATGAATTTCTCATGATTGATGCTAATTTGATTGTTTGAGTTATCTATAACTTTTAGGTATCATTTTATCTTATGCATATCAAATACCACAAGATAAACAAGGCATTGCCACAAAGATCATATCTTTAGAAATTGAAACATCTCTTAATTGATTGCCATCATTATCATACAGTATCAAAAAATAAAGTGTTTCTATCTATTGGCAACTATGAAATAGCAGTTCATAACTTTATTACATGCCTTTTAGGCTGAAAATAAACTAAAGTACTCCTATCTATGGTGGCAACACTTGCCCCATTTATTGAGTTCTTTACACTTTACATCTTGGTATCATATACCTCAAAAGTGTTACAAGTTTACTTTCATGACACCTTTAAGTAGAGACATTTGTCACCTCCTTATTCTTTTGTTCTTCCAGATAGAGAGGCAATTCCTTTTCTAATGTCCTGGCTTTTGACAATGGTGGCAATTGCCTTTCTTGGTCACACCTCCCTTATCCTTGAGAGATGAAGACGACTTGGGCTCCTGGCTAGCATCAGAACCTTTCGTAGCTTTGCCCTTGCCCTTGCGCTTGGACTTGCCTTTCTTGCTCGTGATCACCATCACATACTTAGGCTTGTCCTTCTTCATCTGTGTCTCGGCTGTCCTCAACATGCCCAACAACTCTGACAGTGGCCTATCAAAGTTGTTCATGTTGTAGTTCATCACAAATTGAGTGTAGGATTCTGGCAACGATTGCAATATCACGTCAGTAGCCAACTCTTAGCTCAGTGGAAATCCTAGTCTTGTCAGGTTCTCCACATACCCAATCATCTTGAGTGTGTGAGGACCAACTGGATCTCCTTCTGTCATGACGCACTTGAACAGTGCCCTTGAGACATCGTATCTCTCTTGCCATGCTTGATCTTCATACATGTTCCTGAGATGTTGAATCGTCTCAATGACACCCATGCTCTCATGTTGTCTCTGCGACTCGTGGTTCATAGAGCACAACATCAAGCACTTTGCATTAATGGCATCATCAGAATGCTTCTTGTAAGCATCCCTTTCTGCCTTTGGTGCATTAGGAGCAGGTTCCTCTGGAATTGGAGTATCCAGGACATAGAGCTTTCGCTCTTGAGTGAGAACAATTCTCAATGACCTATACCAGTCATGGACGTTTGTCCCATTTAGCTTGTCCTTTTTAAGGACAGATCGCAAAGAAAAGTGATTGTTGTTTGTTGCCATTTGTACTACAAAAGGAAATATGCAATTTTAGTCCAAAAACTCATTTTTGACTTATTTGATTGATTTGAAAAGTTGACGATATAATTAGGCCTTTAATTAATTATCGCTCCCACTACTTTAGTTCAAATTAATAGCCCTCACCATCAATTCGAAAGATTGCAGCTTACAACCTTCTAGTGGGCAAGATCCTGAAGGCCTCTATGTCATGGACCAGCTAGGGTTGTCACCCACAACTTAGATCTCTTAGGTAGGAAACTTTTGCCAATTGCATCATATGCAACTCTTGATAAGATGTCATATGCAACTCCTTGCCATGAGCATCTCCATGCCTCAAGGTGCTAGATCCTATCTAGGTCACCTTGTTAAGTCCGACCCAAAGCCAACACGATGAATATGCACCCTGCTAGGGCAGACCCACACATTCATCCTTCACGCTTCCACGAGATAGACGGTGCACCATGCTAGGGTGTGCCCACACTTGGTCGATCAAGCTTTTCATGTGTGTCACATTTGGAAGGCATCTAAAACTTAATATTTAATGAGGGATTTGGTTTTTATATACATATACATATCCAATCACCACAATACATAGTACGTATCATATACATGCTATATCCCACAGAACACATGTGAAATGATAAAAGCGATGATTGTGGCCATCCTAATGTGATTCCTCGAGCCAAGAGGAATCACAGTCATCTAGGTCTACATCACATGCAACCTGTACAAGATGAACTCTGTGCTTTGCCTTTCTGGGTTTGATCAACTCATCACATGACCGATCGACTCGCCATTAGGCCGATCGGCTGGGTGCCACCAGCCAATCAGTTGGCTCCTCCAACTGATCGGTTCGCCTGGTCATCGTGCATCTCATCATGGCCTCCACCCACTCGTCACGCTCCTCAAACCGATCGGCTCACTCCTTGAACCAATCGTCTCGAACGTCAACCGATCAGTTCACACCTTGAATCGATCGTCTCAGCTGTCGTCAGGATGTCCTCCGTTCTTTGACATAACAGGAAATAAAATTCTATCCTATTTTACATTGTAAAAATAGAAACCTTGAGTTACATTCGAGGGGAACAAAGGTAGGAAAGAAGTCTCAAATTATTTCAAGTTACATCAGGAATAGGAGAAGGAAGATCGGTGCACAGACTGAGATGCAAGCAACCACATACAATCATACACAGATAGAGTTTATTGGCCATAACCATGCTATACATCCACCACAAAACTCATTTAAGGGTGACGCGTATCGAGTGCATTCATAATACATATCATATATGTAAATTGGGATTTGTGGATTTAGGATTGGACATGCATAAAGCCAATTTTATTCACATCATATGCAATAAATAAAGGCGATAAACCTAAATTGATCATATTGATAATCCTAAAGTATAGAGCAGTTGACGTGGCTCTGATACCACTGTTGGGTTTTAGGGGAGACAGAGAAGGCAGCGGAAACAAAAATTTTCCTCCCCAAACCCAGAACAAGGAAATAAGTAAACGTCTATACAATAGGAAAGGATGGTTTGTGGAATCATACCTTGTCCCGAGGCTTGCTCGGCGACAATACCTCGCGGCTTGCACGGTCTTCACCTCCGGTCTTGGACGGTGTATGTGCAGCTCCTGGTCGCACCGGGACTGACGACTCCTGGTCTCACCGGGACTGTCGGGATTGACAGCTGTCCTCCGAGCAGCAGAAATCTCCCGCCTCTGAAGTAGTCCACCCGGACCACCTGGAACTCCAATCTCCTTGTCCCACAAGGAATTGGAAGGAGTCTCACCCTCCTGTCAGTGTACTAGTCACTGATACACTCTCCTGCCACCAGTCGCTTTCTGTAGTTGTCTTTCTCTTGTTGTGCCTCCCTTATCGGGTAGCACTTGCTCGGGCTCTCTCAGTTACCAAAACCAGAGAGAACGACAACTTTACAGATCAACTGGTTGCACTGAGTTGTACTTTGAGAAGCCCCCAATACCCTTGTATATATAGGAGGGTCATGGGACAGGGTTCTCTATCCCGGGCAATGTGGAACTAAAGCAGGAGTAGAAGGGTTCGAGATTTTCCACAAAAACAACCAACTGCGCAACCTGAACCGATCGTTTCATTTCTGAAACGGTCGGTTGGGGACCTGAGCCGGTCGGTTGACACCTCAACCGATCAGTTGGGACTCATGAAATGGTCGGTTCACTTCTGAACCGGTCGGTTCGTGGTCCTGGTCAGTTCCCGATTGACTTTTCCTCTTTTGTTTCGAATTGGTACCAAATACCAATCCTTGTTCCAATCAAATTGGGCAAGTGAAACGAAAGGAAATTTCTCACCAATCCTACTTTCCCAACTTGCTCGGTTGGACCAGTTGAACCGATCGTTTCAACACTTGAAGCGATTGTTTCACCCTATCCATCAGTCGATCGAATCACCATCTGAGCCGATCGGTTCACCAAGCTCAGCCGATCGGTTCATCACATGAGCCGATCGGTTGGGAGTGCAGATTGTGCAGAATCAGTCAATTGCAGTTTCAATCAATCTGATACTCCAATCAATGTGTTCAACAACTTGAACATTATGAAATTGTACAATCAATTAATTGAGTGTTTAATTGAACTACTAAACTCCTTTAGTAATCAATCTAAACAATGTTTGTGGACAAAACTCCTCTTCCAGGTTAAAGCCTATGTGTGTGACCCTGCATGTCCATTTCACATTGGCAGTGAAAGTCCATAACACTTATGACTTCACAAGCAAAGAGAGGTGCCTAGTCACACATCAGTGCTACCCAAGTGAAATAGAAAGTTGGAGAACAACTTTCAATCCTACAATCCATGAATGGTGTTACAATGAATGTATAATTCCTTTGTCACTGATATCCCGAATGAACTCGAGGCATGGAACAATCATCCTGTCAACGTTCATTCACTTTCTTGATCTCAGAGTAGATTGGAAGAGATATGTATGACATCGATATCACATATTGATTCGCACATGTGTGCACGCCTTTCTCAATCCTACTCATCAAGTGGCCATGGATATCAAACTCCCTTAGGAGGGACAAATCCCATATCTATCACTCACCCCTGAAAAGCCCCATGTGTCAAAGCCACCCAATCATCACCTTTATAACAACCCATGTTTCAGGACTGTGTTTGATGATGTCAACGTGTGCCCAACGACATGTGTTGAGTGTAGTGATGTTAGGTCAAAGAATCACACTCACCACCATCACTGTGAGTACTGACTGTGACTACCATGTCATGGTTCCATGTGTCAAACTCACAGTGGGTCTGTCTGATACACTTGTTCTCTAACAAGTACCTATGTGTTTGGTTTGATATCTCTATATCATGACTAATGAGATTTCGTCACCAATCAACACCACAATCTAGTCTTGTGTGTCATTTTTGTCTATCTACCTTCCACAATGACATCCGAATAGGGACATAATGAGAATGTACAAACTCTTAGCATCTGTATGATCTCATCATTCAAGTCCTCAACCTGAAAGCATACGTCATTGAGTATTGTTATTCTCTAGACAATCAATCTGTTCTATCATTATCTCATATGACTGAACCAGAAAGAATTGGAAGCTTGCCTTTGATGTTTATCAAATCAATCTTAATGTATCCCACCAATCATCCCATGATTGTGTCTTAGGACATACATACCAACACATATTAGATGTCCAAATGGTTTAACCAATTTGAACTTCAAAAGGTCTTAGTCACTTAGGCCTCAAACGGTCTTGGTCACTTAGACCTCAAATGGTCTTGACCAATCAGACCTCAAACAGTCTTGGTTGAATACTCAAAACCGTTTAGTAAAGTTGAGGTTGAAACCATTTGCCAAAGTGAACCCTTGAGATCGTTTGCTAAAGGTAACCCTTAAAACCGTTTGCTAAAGCAAAATTTTGAAACCGCATGAACTCAACTGGTTTGGGATCGTTTTGGTCCCAAATAGTCTTGAGACCATTTGGACTCAAACGGTATTGAGACCGTTTGGACTCAAACGATCTTGAGACCGTTTGGTCCAAACCTCCTCAAAATCGCATGGACCAAAAATAGTCTCAACTAATCAAATTGAATTAGGGTTTCCAATGTTGGTTCATTCAACCATTGAATTCATGTAACCAATCATCAATTGGACCTATCACCATACTTTAATTGACTTAAATAGGTCATCCTTCAACTGATTTGACCCTCAATTGACCCTCAATTGGTCATCAATTAGGGTTTGAATCAATTGGATTAGGGTTTGGAATCGATGATCCTTCAACATTAATCAATGTGTAACTAGTTACTTTAAAACTATTGGACCATCATCCAAATTGGACATGACCTGACTCCAAACGGTCTTGAGGTCTTTTGGATGCCCTCCAAACGGTCTTGAGACCGTTTTCCTATGTCAACATCAAAATCCAAGTCAACCAATTAGGGTTTTGGATCATTGGGTTGATTATCAAATCAGCAATTGATTGCAATTCAACTTGGTATCTTTGGATCTTCAAATACCCAACCATGCTCAACCCTAGACCTCCAAACGGTCTTGGGTGACCCCCAAATGGTCTTGAGACCGTTTGGGTGATTCCCAAACGGTTTTGAAACCGTTTGGGTCAATCAACCCAAAACATCAACTTATTCAATTACAAAATCAGCACTTAGCCGATTAGGGTTTGCAATTATGGTATCATTCACAATTGAAACCTTCAAGATCAAACCAATTGAAACAATTGGATCAAGATCCAAGTACCACAGCATATATATTCAAACGGTCAACCATCTCAAATGGTCAACCATTCCAAACGGTTTGGAACCCAAACCACCAAACGGTTTGCAAACTGTTTGGTCACCACATGGTTTGGTGAAACCGTTTGGACTCAAACATTGAAACCGTTTTCCCTAGATATTTGGGGAGGTGTGTGCTTATGATTATGTCATCATCATCAAGCTCCTAACTCATGAAATCTTCTGTGATTTCCATGGAGATTGCATCAATCAACCAAACTAAATTTCAGAAATGTAGAAATGATCACCAATTGATAAGGAATTGATTGCAATAATAAAATTAAGGGTTCAAGTTATAAAACCCGCCTCCAATTGACCTCCAAAGCTCCAAGCTCACGGAAAAAGTGGTGGATGAAGCTTTTGAAACCCCTCCTAGTCTCATCCTCAAGCTTTTGATTGAAAAGATTGGCTAGGGTTGAAGAGGAGATCGAAATAAGAAGAAATCCATGATTTATTTTCGATTTCCACCATGGAATCAAGGTGAAAAGAGGTCAAGAACCTTACCAATAGGTTGGGGGTCGTCCTGATCCTGCATAGCTCCTTGGTCGTTTTCCAAGCAAGGGGAAAGAAAAGAATCCGAAAAAGCCTTTGTTTTGGCTTGGAAAGGGTACTTTTATAAGAAATTCCATGAGAGAGAAAATGCCTTATAAAAATTCATTTAATCCCAAAAAATAGTGCCGCCTCTTCCCCCTCAACTCCTTAGATCTGAGGTTATCTTTCTTGCCTCATATTACTCTCAATTATCCATGATTTAAAGAAAAGCAAATTAAGCACCTTAAATCATTTTATAATAATATCCATATTTGAGTGGATATTTCTTTTTCTTATAAAATTGTGACCGAGTTATCCACTCCCTTGGATATTTTCGTGCATTTACAAGGAAAAAGCTCGTCCAACCCTTTTAAAAAATCATCCCTCAACTTTTGGTTGAAGGGCTCTTCAATTAATATATTTCTTTTTGCATTAAAAAGAATTAAAGTTCCATTTATGCTTAAATCTTGATTATTTTAATATCAAGATTCTCTCTCCTCCAACTTAATTCAATTAAGGCACCCCTCTCATTTTATTTTCTCTACTTTATGCCAAGAAACATGAGGGACCCTCTAGAAGTGGTATTTTGCATATTGAACCCTAGGTCTTGGGTAAATTGCACATTACACCAAAACTAGGTTTTAATTCACAAGGATTGCTCTACAAGCTCCATCTTGGTGCCCAAGCTTGTGGAAACCATAACACTACATCATATTCATTCTTATAATGTCTCAACATCATAGGAACATTCTATCATATATAATTTGCAAATAAACCCCTCAACTTGGGTAATTTGCACTTTAGTCCAAAATTAACAAAACAATGTTTCAACATTATTAAAAAAGGACTGAATTTGAAATATAAGTTCTTCTTGAGCCTTAATTACTTTTCAAGAAATAAAAGCAAGCATCTAATCAACTTTATTAGGCAAAACACTTAGGGTTAGAACAAAACCCAGGTCAGGGATGTTACATATGTGGTTTAGTGTAAACGTGGTGGTGTCTTGAATATAACCCCAGAAGGAAGTCGAAAGATCAGCAAATCTCATCATTGATCACATATATCTAGCAATGTGTGATTCGTTCTTTCTTATACATCATTGTGTTTTGGTTTTCCTGGTGGATTCCATTGTGATACAATACCACAGGCTCATACAAGGTCCTCAAATCTTGGCTTAAGTATTCTCCACCTCGATCAGAATTAAATGCCTTAATATTTTTGCCAAGTTGGCTTTGTACTTCATTCATGAAATCCTTGAACTTTTCAAGAGTTTATGAGTTATGTTTCATCAAGAAAACATAACCATACCTATTGAGGTCATCAATGAAGATAATGAAGTATTTATAACCACCTCTAGCATTTGTTCTAAAAGGGCCATATACATCACTATGTAAGAGTGATAATAGATCACTATCCCTCTCATTGTTTCTAGTGAAAGGGAGTTTTGGTCATATTATCCCACAAATAAGACTCACATGTCTCTATTAATTCAAAATATATAGAGTCTAGATAACCATCTTTATGGAGTCCAGAGATGCGATTCTCATTAATGTGCCCTAGATGACAATTCCAAAGATATATTTTATTTGATTTATCAAGTTTTAACATTTTGGTATTTACGTTATAAAAATATGTCTAAAGATCTAATAAACAAAGACCATAGGACATCAGGGCATTGCCATAAAAGATCTCATCTTTTGAAATAGAACATTGACCATTCTTTATATGAAATTCATATCCATCCTTGTCCATACAAGATATAGAAATAATGTTTCTATTTATGGCAAGTACAAAATAGTAGTTCTTTAACTTTATTACAAGCCATCGTGGGAAGACATAAATTTTAGGTTCCAATTGCAGTGGCATTAACTCTTGATCCATTTGCAACACGTAGTTCAACCTTTCCCTTTTGTAAAGACTTACTTCTTTTCAGATCCTTAATATTTGAACATATGTGAGATCCAATCCAGTATATAGTACATGTAACATCCTTGACATGGGTTATGTCATAACCCTAGAAGTTTTTCTTAATTAAGTTATTTATAAACTTTTTTTAATCTTTTTAAAAGTAATTTAGACTCAAGGAGAGTTTAATTTTCAAGTTTGAGTTTATTTGCAAATTGTTTGTACATTATATGATAGTTTGGGTGTAAATTACAATTTACCCAAGATGAAGGTTTATGTTGCAATATGTCACACGTTGAATGTGCCTAAAGTTATTTAGCATCATAAGAGATATAATGATGCTAAGGGGTGGCTTGTGGAAAGCCTAAGTTCCCAGTAGGAGCTTGTTTGAATAATACATGTGCCTTGTGTACCAATTTTGGTGCAAATTGCAATTTACCCAAAATGTAGGGTTGATATGCAAATTAACTCCTATAGAGTGTCCCTACTCTCTCTTAGCATCATCTAGAGGATAGATAAAGAAATATTCACCATGTTTGAATCATATTTGAGTGATGGTATTCTTGGTGATGAAAAGACCAAGAAGAGTTGTATAGTTGAAACCCTAAAATGAGTTGTATTGAAATGTAGAGATTATATGGGAGTGCATGTTGGCTAGGAATCCATAGAGGAGTTCCCATATCGTTTTGTCAACTCTTGTAAAAGTCCATTATGAATTAATCACCTCAAGAAGGTGATGGATATCAGTTTACAACTTTCAATGAAAAAGTTGTATCAGTTTGTGAATAAAGTGATGTTGGGTTGAAATATATTGTTCAACAAGATAACTAATGGCCAAAATATTATCCCTAGATTATCCCCAATAGTTTTGCATGTCAATATAAATATGTGTGCATGCATCTACACATGTCAACCCATGCATGGACATGTGTCACCTAGTAGTATAAAGTGATGACACCTCTTATACACTCTCTCTCATGAGCCTCAATTATATATACCACTCCTTTCACCTACTAGTGAAACTTTTCAAATCCTACAACTCTATTTCTCTTAGATATCATGCATAATAGTTGAGGATCAAGGAGGAGATTGAGCCTTAAGCTTAAGATGAAGCCATGGTCATCTTCAACCTTGGTGGAAGCACCTCAAAACCAATATGGAGGTAAGCACCTCAAATCTGATATATTGATTGAGTAGCACATGAAGTGTGTTATGTCAAATGATACATTAAGATGTAAAGAGTTTAATGAATTTGATAAGTGTAGGCCAACATACCTTGAGAAAAGGGTTGAGCCAACTTAATAAAGTATGATGTAATAAATATCCTAGTGAGGACGAGAGAGAAACTCCTACTTTGTGTGATAATCATTTAATGATAAATGATGAGAATAAACAAGTATGATTGAATACTTATGATATCAATTTGTGCTCCTAATATGTGTGGAGCTATGAATTAGGGTTTTGATTCTTGATAATATGAACTTGAAACCCTAATCGGCTAGAAAGGGAAACCCTAACCCTAATAATGAAAAGGTTGTATTTCTCTTGTATTGCATGGTGTGATATGTACTTGATATTGTTTTTATCATAAAATACTAACCATGCAGGTATCATGAGATGATGAGCATATTCAGTTATGAGATATGATGTTTCATATGATACAGATTAGATGGGCCTTGTGATCCATTTGAAATACGTGTACAACAAGTATAATGTATACCTGGGTCTGAGGAGCTAGAGGTAATAGTTACCTATAAGAGGTGACAATGTTCAATGATAAACTAAGGGTTACCCAGATCTAGCAATCACAATGATGATAATGTTAAGGGATGATAATCCTCAGTAATGTGATAAGGGTCTGAGATTCTGAGTGTTATGCATTCAATGTGTTCCAAAGATTATGAAAGTACTTGATATTTTGTAGCATATGTTATAATTCATGCTTGTAACTTGGTTGATGCTAAAAGATACTATAATGCACCTAATTAATCAAGTGGAACCTTATCATGTTGTTTCCTTGGCCATAGATCCATTCAGTATCAGAATTTTCTGAATGGTGAAACGAGTTTAACTCAGAGAGCATATTTGTGAATATGTGGGGGTAATGGGTGAAAATATCCTTACGTCCAAATAGGGATTTCTGTGTGATCTCCCTCATCATCATAAGAGTATGGCTATATTTCATGACTCAATATTAATATACTGAGATTTCTGTGTGATCTCCCTGAAGAGAATGCATGATGCGGATGTAACTCTATAGTGAAGATGCCACTATAACCTGGAAAGCTAATTGCAGTTTGACATGTGATGTCACTGCCAGTGGTATCGTACTGACTGAGATAGGTGAGGTATTGGAAGCTGGCTCTTCCTTTGACCTTGTATGATACCGATGCTTTATGTTGCCGTGGTTAGTTGGAGCATGAGTGGTATACCTCATCTACTCAGGGCATAAGTGTGATTGTAAATATGTAATCACTCGTGTAGTGCATTTGATTAAGGATTGAATACGGAAACATTAGTTGATGTTACACTACTTTTATACATCTTAAATGGATAGATGTTATATGTGTTCTTTGTATTCCTTATAACGTAAATATACGATTTATTGATCTATCATAGATAGCTACATTGCTTTAAAAGATGATATTGCTCTGTTTTTCTTATAAATAGTGATTAATCTTGATTATTAATATAAAAGATCTTCTGCTCAATTTTATATGGTTTACCTCTGATAATAATGTTGTTGGAGGAGGGTTATATCTCTCGCTGGGACTTTTGTCTCACCCCGTTGGTCCCAACATTTTTGGGTGGACGTGGACGAGAAGGTAGAGACCGTATTGTAGAGGGAGGACAACAACAATAGGGACAACAGTAACAACTTAGGTTGAGTGTGTTGTCTATCATGTCTTGTAGATAGAAGTCCTATGTGTCATTTATGTAATCTTAGGTCCTTGGGAGTTAGTACGTAATGGTTCTATAAATAATATGATATTTTGGCTTGTATGCCTAGAGGTTTTATGTTGCTTATGTATATGTTTGGGCAACGCAACTGGTATATGATATCCTCAAGATGAGATGGTACAATGTATGTACAATGTGAACCATGTTGTATATATTTCTTTGGTTCTTCCCTTAAGAATTTCTTGGCTATGGATATCTTTGTAAAATGGTTTTAATTTTTTAGTGATTTTCATTAATCCACTGCTAATGGTTATTCTGCGTAATTACTGTGTGATTTGGCTATCGATTTGATAGCAGTAGTCACAATACCCAAGATGAACAAGTAGATAGATTTATCTGAATAACATATATACTTGAAGTGGAAATCTCTATCCCCTACTTTCTTCTTCCTCAGTTCCTTTAGGTTGAGAGGAAAATTCCTCTTCCAATGTCTAGGTTGGTGATAGTAGTGCCAATCGCCTTCCTTGTTCACCCCTCCCTTTGCTTTGAGTGTTGAAGACTTAGGCTTCTGGTCAGCTTTAGAACTCTTCTTAGATTTGCCTTTGCCATTGTACTTCTCCTTTCCTTTGCTGATCATCATCATGGATTTAGATTTTTCCCTCTTCATTTGCACTTCAAAAATTCTCAACATGTCGATAAATTCTAACAATAACTTGTCAAAATTGTTTATGTTGTAGTTCATGGAAAACTAGATATATGACTCTAGCAGTGATCGCAAAATCACATTTGTAGCCAACTCTTGACCCAAGGGAAATTCTAGTCTAGCAAGGTTCTCCACATACCCAATAAGCTTGAGAACATGGGGACCTTCTAGATCTCCTTCCACCATGTTGCACTTGAACAATGCCTTGCAGACATCATATGTTGTCTTTCATGATCTTGGTACATGTTCTTAATATGAGTCACCATCTCATTCACATCCATGTTCTTATGCTATCTTTACAACTCATAGTTCATTGAGCACAACATCAACCACTTGACATCTACGACATCTTCATAGTGCTTCTTGTAAGAATCCATGCCATCCTTAGGCACAGTGGAAGTAGGTTCATCTGGCTTTGGTGTTCCCATGACATTGAGCTTGTGCTCCTGTATGAGAACAATTCTCAACATCCTGAACTAGTCATGGAATTTATTCCCATTCAACTTGTCCTTCTCAAGGACCAATTGCAAGGAAAACATGTTATTTGTCATCATTTGATTCTACAAGAGAAGTTTAATGTTTGTCAAAACATTTTTAATTCAACTTGATTAAAATAAAATCTAACACTATTTAATTAGGCCTTTAATTAATTATTTCTCCCACTATTTTGTTCAAATTGATAAGCCTCACTTATAAATTGAAAGATTTCATCGTACAATCTTCTAGTGATCCAAGATCCATATTTCATCAAATCATGAGTCCGCTTTGGTTGATCTCCTACAACTTGACTATTTGGGTAGGCAACTTTTGCCAATTGCATCCATATGCAATTCTTGGATAGATGGTGTGTACAACTCTTTGTCACAATCATTATTTATGCTTCTAGGTACTTCATCTCATTAAGATTACCTAGTTAAGCCTAACCTAAAAGCCAATATGATAGAATATGCACTTTTCTTTGGCAGATCGACATATCTACCATTACACTTCCACGAGATGGACAACGCACCAAGCTTTGGCGTAACCTACACTTAGTCAATCAAAATTTTCAAGTTTGTTGCTTCTGGAAATCATCTAAGACTTAATATTATGTTGAGGGATTTTATATTTATATACATATACATATCCAATCACCACATATTTATAGTATGTATCATATACATGCTATAACCACAACGAGAACATACAATAATAAACATAAGCAATGGTTATGGCCATCCTATTTAATTCATTGAAGCCACAAGGAACTACTACCACCTAAGGTTCACATCATATGTAACAACCTATTTTCGATGATGATCTATGATGGATCCAGTCTAGTCCGATCAGTTCAACCCTTAAACCAATCATCTGGCCTCCTGGTCAGTTTGTTGATCTCACAGACCAGTTTTATGGCCTCCGGTCCTCGTGATATCTGGTGGACCACCAGTCAATCCTTTGTCTCCTCCTATCATCGGTCTCCTCGATCCTCCATTCAATCAATTTGTCTCCTAAACTGGTCGAGTTGTATGGTGCAGAATGTTTTCTTTGCCATAGCAAGAAATAAAACTATCCTGATCCTATCAACATATTACATTATTGTTGGGAAACCTTGAGTTACATTTGAGGGGAGTATAGGAAGGAATGAATTAATACTTTTACATATGTATAAGAAGAGAGAGGCTTATTATGCAAACCAAGATATAAACAAGAACAACAACCATCCAACCAAGCACAAAAGGTCAAGGAGTAAAGGCCATAACCAAGCTTCCAATCACCATTAAATGATTTTATGGCAATGTATTTTGCATATATATATATATATATATATATATATATATATATATATATATGAATCATATGTGGGATTTAGTTGTATATGCACATTAATCATTTAATGTATCCACATTGTTATGCAATAATTAAATGATAATATAGAAATCTAGTCATATCGATTAAATACCAAAAGAATAGTAAATTAATGTGGCTCTGATACCCTATTGGGAAATATGGCATCATATATGGCAGCTGTAACAAAAATTTTACTCACCATATTCCCCATAAATAGTAGACTACATTAACAAATATGATATGGGAATGAGGATTGTAAGGTTATACATGGTTCTGGAGCAAGTCCTCCATTCCTATGTGTGTGACCCTATAGGTTCCAAGCTATGTTAGAAGTGTATGTCCATAACTATTTTATGACATTACTAGCAATGATTGGTATCTAACAAGCCATCATTGCTACCCAAGTAATTTAAAAAATTGGACAACAACTTCAACCTACAATATATGATTGGTGTTACAATGATTGTATAGTTCCTTTGTCTTTGGTTTCTAGATTGAGCTTGAGGCATGGAATCATCATCCCCTTCAATGTTCAATCCATGTTTCTTGAACTAGAACAGACTGTCTGAGATATATGTGAACTCAACATCATATATTGATTCATATGTTCATGTCCATGCTTTTCCCAATCTCGCTTATCAAGTGGTCGGGATATCAAACTCTTGTAGGAGGGACAAATCCCATTTACATTACTCATAATCATTTTCCGTGTGTCATAATGTATTTTATCATCACCTTTATGGAAACCCTTATTCAAGATCATGTTTGATGATGAGATAGTACATTAAACATGTGATGAGTGTAGCGATTACAGGTCTAAGAACTACGATCACCACCATCACTATGAGAGATTATTCTAACTACCATTCAATGGTTTCCTTGTATCACTCTTAAGGTGGGTCTGTCTGATACAATGTTCTCTAACAAGTATAAATCTGTTTGATTTGATATCGCATATCATGACTAATGAAATTCTATCATCAACCAGCACACAGTCTAGTCCTATGTGTTATCGTTGTATAGCTTACTTCCATGATAACATCTGACTAGGGACATAAAAAGAATGTATATACTCCTATCATCCACAAGCTCTCATTTTGTTCAGGTCCTCAACCTAAAGACATACGTCATCAAGTAACATCATTCTTTAGAAATTTATTATCTTACATCTTTGTCTCATAACTGAATAAAAAGAATAAATTAGAAGATTGCCTTTTATTAATCAAATTGTTTACAAGTTATGCCATTATAACCATCATATTATTGGCTCTCTAGGCATACATATCAACACGGAGTTTCCAAGTCAATAAACTCCTTAGGAAACAAAAAGTGATTTTTTCGGCAGATCAACTTATGGAATGCATGCAAAACTGGTAAAATGAGAGAAGAAAAGATCATTCCCACATCGTTATGTGTATTACATTTGAAATGGATGAAGAGTTTGAAGAAAGACAAACGTTAAATGTGTTGGAATTTCAGAAGAAAGGAGAGATAGGAAAGGTCTTCATTGAGAAGAGTCTCCATGACTCAGAATGTCATCAAGTATAGGTTGTTTTATTCAATAGGATGTACGGGATGGTGAAAATTATTGTGCTCCTCAATGACACGGATCAAAGAGGGAAATTGTGATGGGAAATGAGTGGGGATTTATAGAGTCCATATGACCACATGACTCAGGTGAGGGAGACAACCGCTCACCTGCTATGAGTTTGTGTCACAAATCCAACCAGGAACAAGGTTCATATGGTCCACATGATGTCAAAAAAAATTGGGATATAGGTTGATTCACTGAATATCTGATATAATTCACATGCAACTGAATAGGAACTTTCCTAAATTATTTGGATGGTCAAACGAAGTCAATTTTATCTCAAATTTTGACCATCAATGTGTTTTATTTTTTTTAGATTTACAAGAGAACCACCCCCGCAGAAGCGCCACATTCATGACCCCCCCAGGCGGCGTAAACTCTCGGGTCCCTGGGCGTCCCACAAACCCAGGAACCATTTAAAGCGCACAGTTGGCCGGCTTGCGCGACGGGTAAACACTTCAGGGGCGGCCGCTGGGTATCGAACCTGGGTCCCTTCATGAGGGGGGCCATGCCCGAACCACCTGAACCACTCCCCCCTGGCCATCAATGTGTTTCAGGGTGTACATCATTATTACATAATTACTCTCCAACATTGAGGACACAAACATGAGTTCTTATCACTAATGTACATCAAATGAATTATGCTTGATCTATAGTTGATTTATCATACCATTTATGGTCACTTAGGTTTGTTTGTTTTTTGAGTCTACTAGATGAAATTAGGGAAATTAGGTTTGACATATTTGTTGGTGATCATGAGACTACATTAAGGAGAGAGGAAGTTCATTATATATTTCATTATCATTGAATTAATGATCATCATGAAGAATAAAACTTTGTCACTCATCCTTGATAGTATTCAAGGGAAAATTTATTTACTTGGTTTATGTGCATTGAGGCCCAAATTTGAATTTGATTAGTGAGTAGTTTCATTAAAAACCCTAAACTTATTTAAATCCAAAATTTGGGATGTACACAATTCTTCCTATCATAAATAAATTTCATCCTCAAAATTTCCATGTACTACCGATCTTAGGGATTTTCATATATTGTGTATGCTAACTCTCTAATAACATCTGAAGTTTCATTATCATACTTAAGATATGACCTACTCATGGTGAAAATAATTACATGAGAACTTGATTAACTTGACATGATCTCATATTAGATTGGATTTATACTATAGTGTTCATAAGGTCGATTAAGTCTCATATAAGACCGGTAAGGCTCACATAACATCCGTTAAGACTTACATAAGGATGGTTAAGGCTCACATAAGGTGGGTTAATGCTCACATAAAATCGATTAAGGCTCACATATGGCCTGTTAAGGCTCACATAAGGCCGGTTAAGGCTCACATAACATGATTGAGAGGACTATAACATGATTTCTTATTCTTAAACATGATTTTCACAATTCCATATTCCATTAGCATGGCAGTGATACATGATGAACACATAATCATAAAATAGTAGAAAACATTGTTTACTAGCATGTGCATGATTTTCTCACTTATTCATGTCAAATTATCTACCCCTCATATGCATGATTGGTCTCAATATCTATCTAATTAGGTTTGGGTGATTGTATGTATTAAACTTTTAATGATGTCTCTTGTTTACTTTGTCGCCTTTGAATACACGCCGTTTGATCATATATCTAGAGGTGATATATCTTATCACACTTGTATTATGACCTCCCTTGTGCACATGTGTCATACCATGTGCACTCATAAGGGTAAGACAATCATGATGCATATAACATTCTCTCTACAAAACTAGATATGCTTGCGTCCCATACCACAAACAATTGGGGAAAAGAGAGAACATGCTATATACAATTCTAAAGTGAACATAAAATTTCAAATCATCTAGGCACATAATTCAATTTCTAATATCTTTCACCTGCTTCTTCTATACCTAGGGCTAGAACAATATGAATCAGATATTTGCCTGGTGGCCATCTACTTATTTTATCTGATACCACTAATGTAACATCCCACTTTTAAATACATAAAATGACTGAGCGGAAGCATTTCAATTTTGAAAGGGGTGTCTCATCACAATAATCATTATAAATAAATAAATAAATAAATAAATCACCATAGATTGTCTTAAAAAGGTTCAGACGTTGTTTGTAGGCAATTTAGAATAATTGAGTTCTTGAATTGAAACTAACTAGATAAATCATGATTAAACATTATTTAATACATACATGAAATGATCTAGAAACATTAGGATCTCTATCTTATATGGCACCCCACCATGAGGTCTTTTGGAAACCTTTCCAAAGAACAACTTTGGGTATTTTTCTGAAACAATATGAATTAGTTATGGATTTACAAAATCCAACCAATCATAAAATCCGATAAAGACATGTTGGCAATTGTAAAAGAACATGGACACTCAACTTAAATGGACCAACCATACAAGGCCACATTGTTCAAGTACCCCACCCTAGAAATATGAAATTGGCCAACAAAAGAAAAGGCTCAAAATTCCAATGTGACACATGCTCACGTAACATAAATGAAATCATCAAAAGGGAGAAGTCAAAAAGTCACCACCCATCAACTTCTTCCTAAATTAAGAATGAATAACAAAAGATGAGACCTTAAACATGATCAAGCTGGGCTAGATGGCAGGCATAAAAAACACAAACCACTAGAACCCAATGTCAATCATAGAGATAAAAGGATTTAGTTCTCTATAACATACTCGACAAGGTCATGTGTGTATTTTGAGATGACCAAAATACCATTGGATTTTTTCCTCTATGGCCAACCATCCTTGTCAGATTCAAAAATGTGATAATGCAAGTCGCAATCAAGACAAAAGCCTCACGCACAAACATAGCACCTTTGTAAGACCCGTGACCATGCTTAAATATTTGAGCATGTTTAATTACCATAATTGAGCACTTTAAACCTTAGTCTAAACTTTTGATATGTTTTGGTATCATGTGACAAGCTTAAGTTTCAAATGTGGTTCAATTTGGACGTTGTTTGTGTAAGTTATGCAATTTTATGCATATTTTGGACGTTTATGCAATTTATCCAAATATGAGGTTTTACTTGAGATTTGTAACATGAATTATAATACTTAGATGTTTCCTTGTCATTCTTGATCTTGTTGGGACAAAGGGTGCCTATTTGAACCTTGGTTTGAAGGTGTTTCTCTTCAAGGGTATTTTAGGGTTTACCCCTTTATGAATGAGTTGTCTTTAGGAGCTATCAACCAATGGTTTATTTGATTTTCTTAGAAATCCAACAAATGATGGATAAGAAAGTCTCCATGAATGGTGGAGCAGCTGCTTGTGTGTCTGCTTGTATATCCTTAAAAGTTTAAGGCCATGGACACATGGAGATCTACTAGGCTCAAGCTTTATATACCTATCCTTAAGATCTCAAATACAGCTTTTAGTCTCTATCACTTCCCTCCTGCTAAGAACTTCGTCCCCTTTTTGTTTGTCCATGGAGGAGCTTTCCAAGGAAAAAGAAGGTGTTGGCCTTCTTGGTGGAAGCACTGAGGGTTTCATTTTGCTTCCTCAAGGGTTTCCAAAGCTCCCTTTTTGTGATCTTGACTCAAACGAGTAAGTATTTCCTTCTTTTCTCCATTTATTTTTCTATTCTACTTCCTCCTACCTTCCTACAGGTTAGAACCATGGCTTTCCATGGTTAAAGTTGTTCTACAGCTCAAGAATCTACCTTTCTTGCTTCTTCTTCTAGGGTTTGCTTCTCTTGTTGAGAAAGGTGCTACTTGGCCGAATCCATACCTATATCTAGGGTTCTTCACTTTCTTTTCTCGAGTTTTCATACTGCTTGGACTCTGATTTTCTTCCTAGAGGCAATTTTTATAACCCTCTTCACTTGTATTGCTTGCTACAATCTTGATTACTCATGTTCTTGCTCTAAAATGAAGATCTATGCATATAAAAGCTATTCTAGCTTAGGGTTTTGAATTTTATGGTGTAGCTTGATTAGTTTCTAGTTCTATATGAATCTAAGATCATGTGCATGACCTTCTTGAGGTGGAGGAAGACTCAGTCCTTGCTTAAATACCAACCAATGGTGCTAAGTACCTATCAAATGATGGCATATACTTAGTGTTTTAGGCTGATTTTCAATCTTATACATGAATCGATGCATAACCTTATATTAGAATTGATGAAGATGCTATTGTGGAAATTAATGGTGACGATCCATAGTGACAGTTGATAGTTTTAACCATTGGTCACACCTTAGTTAATTTCTAGACTCTTTTGGAAGCTCAATGGTTGATGGTTTAGTGCCCTAAAGATGATACAATCCAATGACGATTTTAGCTCAACATCTGATGGTGTTCAATGATGGTAGTATTGACCTCATCAACTGATGATGACATAATGTGTCACACACTACTACAGAAATGGCTTATAAAGTCACTTTTTAAGGTGTCGGTTGTATACAAAAACCGACACCTAAACTCTACAATGTCGGTTTATAACATAAACCGACATCCAATCTACGAAGGTCGACCAGACACGGGTACCACTTTTATTAAGTGTCGGTTAATTAATAAACAACCGACACCTAAACTCAACCACCAAACCCAAAATTCCAACGAACAAATTGGCTCCAAAATTTTACATATGGCGTCGGTTCATAACTAAATAACCGTTCGGTTTTTTTAAATAACTGACACTTAGTATAGGTGTCGGTTCATAACTAAATAACCGACACTATAGGTTTAGTTGTCGGTTTTTTTTAAATAACCGACACTTATTGTCAACTTAATAGCTCACCAGCCCGACCGATTCTTCCCTTTCCCTGTTTCATTCCCGATTTCCCTAACCTCCGGCGATTTCTTGCTCCCTGCCGCCGCCGCCCCTCCCTGCCGTTCGTGCTCCAACGCCCGTCGTCGCCGCTCCTTCCTCCGTGCTCGCCCGTCGTCGCCGTCACTGCGAGAAGCAGTCTCCACCCGCCCGCCGGCCGCCCTCTCCGCCGTCACCAGTAGCAGCTAGGTCTCCTAGCCTGGCCGCCCTCTCCTCCGCTCCTCTCCTCGCCGCCGGCAGTTGCTAGGACTTACTCCGGCCACTGCTCCTCTTTCCTCAAGGTGCCCGCCCTGCCTTCTTCTTCTTCCTCTGCTCCTCTTCTCTCAAGCTGCCTGCCCTACTGCTGGGCATTTTTCTTTTTTTTTAATTTATTTACTTCTCTCAAGGTGCCTGCCTGCTCATACACATATTGATGTACATAAACCTGTTAGAATAAATGCTAAAAAGGTGTGATTTTAGGATTTAGGTACTGATTTTTTGCTTCTACTGAGATGAATCCTCTATTGTCTATACAATACATGTTCTATGATAAGCCTTAGTTAATTTAATATGCATACTTTGTATGTAAAACATAGTAATCGGGTACTTCTGTATATCCAAGTAAATTACATGTAACTAATCATGACATAGATTTTAGAATGCATACTTTGGTTAAATGTACTGCTGTAATTTTTGATCAAGTGATGATATGTAAATGTAGCAATAAGTTAGTAAGGTATCAATGATAAGTCTGTTGTAATGTGATGCAAAATAGTTATTGTATCATGCATATATACGTAATACTTTTTTGTTTTATAGTTGTATAGGGTGTTTTATGTGTGGCAAGTCTATTGTTTAATAGTTTAGCTATAATCATTGTTTAATAGTTTAGCTATATTCTTGGTGACAATCCTAATCACCCTTCTTTTGCTTAATGATGAACTGTAATGCACACATGCTTGGAATGTAAATGATAAACTTTTCCCTAAATATATTGCCAATCATGCTTTTAAAGACATCAATAATCACCCTAACTTGAAGAACTAGGATTTTGGGTATAAGAATGACAACACATTATTTGTTGGCCTAGAAACCCATCCAAGATTTACTCATTAGGAGTAAATCTTGGATAGTCCCCGGTTTGGGACTGTTCTTGAACACCTAATCTCGCTTAGGATGTAAGTGTATATAATGTGTGTTGGGTTTTCAAGAAAATTTCCGCAGTATTTCCCCGTTTGTTCTCTAAGTACATATGTACTTGGAGAACAGCGGGGAAATGCTGCCGAAATTTTCTTGAAAACCCAATACACATTATACACTTACTAGTGAGATTAGGTATTCAAGAATGGGATAGGTGGTACACATTTATTATATATAAGAATTACATCACATGTATTTGTTAACCCTAGACCCTAATCTTGTCCTAATATATACTTGTTTTCTCTTTGATCATAGAATGGATAGATCATGGATGTCCATTTGCAATCGTTGCACCCCAGAGTTTATTTCTGGTCTTGACCAGTTTATTAGATTTGTCGAGGAACATAGGAAACAACCTGGAGATAGGTTCTACTGTGAGCTTTAGAATTTGAGTTACTTTACAAGGTGCCCGCCTTGCCTTCTTCTTCTTCCTCTGCTAGAACTTTACAATGTGAGCTTTAGAATTTGAGTTACTTTACAAGGTGCCCGCCCTGCCTTCTTCTTCTTCCTCTGCTAGAACTTTACAATGTGAGCTTTAGAATTTGAATTACTTTACAATGTGAACTTTACAATTTGAATTACTTTACAATGTGAGCTTTACAATTTGAATGTGAATTTGAACTTTACAATGTGAGCTTTACAATTTGAATTACTTTACAATGTGAGCTTTACAATTTGAATTACTTTACAATGTGAGCTTTACACTTTGAATTACTACTTTACAATGTGAACTTTACAATTTGAATGTGAATTTGCAGATGGCTGACCATTCTCCTGATGACCGTGCTGATGACTACCGTGAGGGTGAGGACATCAATGCGCCGCCTCACAATGTAAGTTTTAAAAATATATCATATATTTATATCTATATGTCCATTTATAGTTATATCTTGTAAATGTGAATTATTTTGTCAAATTTTAGGTTGATGATGCACAGGTACCATCTGAAGCACTTGAGGCACTTGATCAATAGCACCAAAAAGTTGACAAGAGAAGGGGCATCACTATGATGAAGAAGTTAATTGCGCAAAAGGGCAATGGACCCAAACTTGTTGTGGATTTCGATAATGCAGGAAATGCATGTGGTGTGAATCGCAATTCATTTATTTCATATCTTGGGTTTGTTACTCGTAGCCATTGCAGTTGTCGCTTAGATTCTTGGCATAACATTTCTAAGGAGAAGAAAGATTTAATATGGAGGGATTTATGCGTGAGTTATTATTAATTTGCAATTCTATTTTGTAGATTACTAAATTTTTGGATACTAGTTAATAGCAATTCTATTTTGCAGAGTATATTTGAATTGGATGAAAAGTTGCATCGTAAATGCGTGATGCAACGCTATGGGAGAGTCCTAAGGAACTATAGGACAAATCTCACCAGAGAATACATAAAAGAACCCGACAAGAGGAAGAAGACAACCACTGAACAGTGGAACTTCCTGGACAAAGAAGAATGGGACGCGTTTGTCACTTCAAGACAAACTGATGAATTCAAGGTATTAGGCGTCAGTCTCAATCTCATTAATTAATATATGTTGTATTCACTTATTCAAGATTAACATTTAGTGTTACTAACCAAATCATTAATTTGCATACTAACTAGGCCCTCAGTGAGGCACAAAGATCAAGGCTTGCACTGAATGTGCATGACCACACAATGGGTCCAAAGGGGTATGCAGGCGTTCGCCAAAGACTACAGGCTGAGGCTACTGCTGCTCAGTCTGCTGCTACTCAGGACTCCTCTACCATAGGTAGCACACCCCTGCCTCGCCATGATGTCTGGATAGCTGGGAGGCAAAATAAGAAGGGAGAATTACCTAAGGCCGCAACTGCTGAGGCGGCTGCAAAAATGGTAAAATACAACTCTTACAGCAATCATTCGAATATTGATTATTTGTGTTGTTTACTTAAGTACACATTTTTGTTTTGGCGATTAGCGGGAGCTGCACGAGCTGAGGAAACAAGGAAAGTTCATCCCTGAGGGCACAAGGGATGAATTGACAGTTTCTCTGGGTAACCCAGAGCATCTTGGATGTGTTAGGGCTGTAGGCACTGGTGTGGGCATCAAAGCTTTTTTTGGGCCATCCCAGCGCAAACATGTCCCAAAAGCGGGACTTTCACAAGAAGAGGTAACATATTTTTTCCTTGTAGATGTTACTGTAAAAGAGAATTCAAAAATTAGAATTTGACGTTTCTTTTATCCATGTATAGGTGGATAAGCTATTTGACAGGAAACTCAAAGAAAAACTCAAAGAAGCAATGAAAAAGTGGCAGGCATCTCAGACTGCCACTTACCAGACAATACCTACTGCAGACTCTACTCCTACTCCTACTGCAGATGTTGGGAGTAATCCTGTAGAACCACCACCTATCACATCCACTGTAAGTATTTTTATGACATAGTAACTAGTTTTTTAATTCAAGATGATACGTATATATGAAATTATAGTCGTTTCAAAAAAAGATGATATGTATATATGTATATAACATTCTTTACACAAAAATTTGTAGGGGTTGAAGCCATGCCGTCTAAAAAGTAAAGAATATGTCGTGGCAGAGGCATCGACTTACCCATCCCTACTAGGGGAAACGTGTCACGGGTCTCCAGTACCAGCTGGTTGGATTCGGGTGAGCCCGATACATATATTCCCCCAGTGGATGGATCTTCCACTGCCATATGCCCACCCAGATTGTGAAACGCTTGGTGAGGCAGTAGGCAGAGTGATATTGTGGGAAAAAGCGTATGTCTTCTTTACTGAAAAGGTGTGGTAAATTTACATTACGTTCAATTGTTAGTGTGTGTATATGCTGGAAGTTGATATGAAATTATTATATATATATACAGGTTAAAAAGAAGACACCCACAACATCTAGGACTCCACTTCCACCTCCTGCATTACCTAGTTGGGTTCCACAGGACCTACCTGTCCCGTTAGGTCCTAACTGTAGGGGTATGGCAGTATGGTTAGGGGAACATGATATAAACTCCCCTATAACTGTTTCTTCTGATTCAGATTCTACAGGTCAGTCATACGAAACAAAACTATTTATACAAGATATTTTGGAGTTGTTTCGATATGATTGGCTAAATACATCTGTGATAGAGCTATGGATAAGGTGAGATATTCTTTATACATCCATATACCTTGTGTATGATCTGGTGATCTGGTTTCTTATTTATTAATGAATGCGTAATTAATACATATTTTGTAGCTACTTAGACAACATATGTGCAGATTTTGGATTCAAACATGTAGGGTTTTTGATTCCATCCTTGATTAGTCTAGTAGCTAAAGACCCTACATCAGTTCAACAATACTGCTGTGAGGCTTTTTCAAATTTTGCTGTAAAAAAGAAGACGGTGATAATGGCTCCATTCAATGTAGAGTAAGTTTACTTTGCTTATTATAATTTGGACTTAAGAAAATTACATTTTATTGTGGATTTTGAGTTATTAATTTTTAGATTTTTTTCCTCTAGGGGTAGGCATTGGGAGTTATTGGTTATTGCCCCCGAGACGTTCATTGTGTATTATCTAGATCCTAAGGGGGGTAAATTGAATACAAGATTTGGACACATAATGAAAATGGCAATATTTCGGTGAGAAATATTTCATTTTTCATATTCGTTAACATATGTTATTACATTACTATTTAATTGCAATGTTCTGTGTTACATTAACATGTAGGGGTTTTGAGGAGTACAAAAAGGCTGGAGGAAAGGTCCCCACGAAAAAGAACCAGCCAATAATGTGGAAGAACGTGAAAGTAACTTCCCGACTGCAATATATGTATATATTATTTATGTGAACAATGCTTAATTAGTTATATTTTTTAATATTTTGTATGTTTAAATTTATAGTGTGCTACACAAGACAACGGATGGGCATGTGGATACTATGTCATGCGATATATGCACATGATTATCAAACATGCCGTACTGGATATCGAATGTATTGCTCAAGTATTATATAGTCTCATTAGATAATATGATTGAAATATATCAATCTTATTTATAGCTCATTAATTATATATATACATCATTCTCTTTACAGGTGTTTAAAGCTGACCCCATTACAGGAAAGGACTTACCAAATGTTAATGCTCCCTATACGATGGGAGAATTAAATGAAGTAGTAGAAGAATGGGCAACAGCCATACAATTAGTGGGGGCTTTAAAATATAATTGGGATCCTGATAGCGAATAATGACTAAACAATGATACTTTGTAAATGAATTTCTGAATTATAATATATGTGTGAATGTTTCTACATGTCTGGATGTTTCTACATGTGTCTGAGTGAAAATGAATGAAAGTGTTGGTTGCTATATGAATGTTTCTACATGTGTGAACATGAATGAATGGAACTACAGATTGCTAGCATGTGTGAATGTTTATAAATGTGTGAAAATAAAATGGAACTGCAGGTTGCATTGCTAAATGCATGTGCTACTTTTTTATTGTTAATTTTGCAGGTTTGTGGCCTATTGTCGGGTGATATCAATGGATGTCGTAAAACCTGCAGTTCATAACTGAACTGAACATGTTTCTCATCCTGCGACCAGCCACAGCAGGTCTGCAGACTGACAGAAAAAAACCAATAGGCGTCGGTTATTTGTAAATAACCGACACATAATGTTATAGTGTCGGTTTTTTACAAATAACCGGCATCTATTTCGTGTGGCGCGAAGATATATGGCGTCGGTTATTTGTAAATAACTGACACTGATAATGCCCAAGATGGCGCCCTTTCTGTGGCGCGAAGGGTTTAGGCGTCGGTTTCTTACCTAATAACCGACGCCTATAGTCCCATGATGGCGCGTTTTCGGTGGTGCGCGAAGTGTTTGGGCGTCGATTTTGGAACCAACGCCTAATGGGTGGACTTTTAGTGTCGCCCACATAGGTGTCGCTTAGAAACCGACACTAAAGGCTTTAAATAACCAACACTAAAGGTAGGTTCTGTAGTAGTGACAACTGATGGTGATTCAGTTACCATATGATGTTGTAACTAGGTATCATGAATTGCTTCAATTAAGCCCTAAACAAATGAGTTCTTTGATTATATGATCCAAAGGTTAAATCTATGTATCAACTGATAGTTTTGAAATGTCAAACCTGATCCAATGGTGTAATTGGAGGTTTCAACATCCAATGGTTTATAATGAAGTCTATAGTATGATGTGTTGGTTCTAATAATGTAAACTCGATGGTTCAATGACTTTAACTTATAATCTTACCTTTTCCCTCGTATAAATATATTTGATAGATCACCATAATAAGTGGGTGTGTAACTCTAATGAGATGTAGCTTGCTATACCTAACCCTTATGTGACTAAGTGATGATGATTGGTTATAATCAGTCTCTTGACTTATTAATGTGACAATGTATTACACTCTTCTTGTGTTGAAATCTCAATTTAGTACTAATTGAATATCATAGTACCTTTCCATGTTAAAATCTATGGGACACATGCATTGATGATCTTTTGAGCCTTGTTTAAGGCATAGAATAGTAATGGTGGTCTTACAAGGATTGATGTGATGGTCTTAATGACCTTTGGGCATGTTTCATCCCTGATTGAGGTGAAACCCTCGTCGTGATCCAATAAGGGTTGGAACTCTGGAACTTGTGATAAGAAATTGGTACCTTGTAATGGTATGATGACAAGTGTGGTTCATTAATTTGCAATGAATGATAGCATGTGGTAATGAGATTAAGATTTATACCTCAAACATTTTATATCATCTGAAGTTGCAACACTTATACTCTTGTTAAAGATAACTTAGGGTTAGTATGTCCATTTGAATGGTGAAGCCTGAATTCACTCAATTGGAAAATTAGTAATTAAGTGAAACCCTTATCATGTAGCACCCTATGCCATAGAATCATTTTCAGTGTCAGAACTTGTTAGATGGTGAAACAAGTATTCCTAAGGAAAAACTCGGAGTGCATATTTTTTAATATGCGGAATACTTATTATCCTGACCCCAAGTGCTTAGGGAGGATGGTTGTGGTCATACCTAGCCCTCTTTTTTTGAGAACGGATGTGGTCGTGTGTAAGTGATTATGTGTATAATGTGAATAAGGTTTTGTTTTGCATATGTTGGTGTCTAGTGTTGTGACTTGTATCAAGGTCGAACTAGTTGTTATCAGCTTGACTATATGTCATTGTTGGTAGTTGACTGATATCTCACAGCAATGCAAACTCGTACTGATCGAGTATGGAGAAGATCTTGGAGTCTGACTCTTCTTAGATCTTGTATGGAACTGATTTTGAATTTGCAGTGGTTAGTTGGAGTTTGAGTGATACGATTCAAACTCCCCAGGGCATAATAAAAGATGTAATACAAGCCGTGTAGTATATTTGCTAGGGTTAAATACGTTTCACATTGGCTGATTAGCCCTTGTCTTGTCTTTATACTACACCTTGTTTACATGATGCTATCCTATGAATTCTGAGTAAATATACTTATTACTAAGTTTACTTGTTTTACTTGCTTAGTATGCTTAAACTATTCAATCTGCTAAATTGCTTATTCAGTACTTTATTTGTCTAATTTATTTGTTGTTAATTAATTTGTTGTAATCAATATCTATTAGAGAGAGTTATATCTCTCGTTGGGACATGGATCTCACCCGGGGGTCACCACATCTTTTTAGGTGGTCATGGACAATGTGGTCGAGGTTGTGCTGTTGAAGAGGAGCAGTCTGGTGATCAATATATTGAGAAGGTTGGTCTGTTGTAGATGTTAGTCCTAGTTTCGTACATATACTCTCAGGTTCGAGTATGAAATGTGTTTTCTAGATGACATACTTGTATCGACACAAGATTTTGGCAGTATGTCAATGTTTGTAATATATGACATGTACATGTGGAATATCTTTTATATACATGATGTGGCTGATGCCATTGGACACAGATGTAATTACATGTTATGGATATAAAAATTGAAAAGGTGGACCTTTATGTAAATGTTTCAGAATTTGTTCATGATGTGTAATTTGGTTTTAATTCTTCTGCTTTTCAGGCTATGTGATTTGTTAATAGTTGATCCTGTTTTATATTTTGAGTAATCTCTTTTAACGTGACGAGATGCCACAACTTTAATGAAGGTGAAGGTGAAGCAAAATTCAGTAAAGGGAGTTCACCCTCGCCGGAGACGTGTAGACAGATGCAACTAGGAGTAGTGTTACTCCCTTCAAAGTCAGGTGTTGTGAATCCATTCTCCATCTCCGAGACATAATCACTGGGAGGCATATAACATCCCAAGGTATGATTTATACTAGTAAGGAAGGTTCAAGCGGGTGTCCGACCATAGTACTCCAGGTGGTAAGAGCTCGATAAGTCCCAATGAAGGGCCTGAGTTCGAACTTCACCAAAGGTACTTTGTGAAGCGCAATCCAAGCTGATTTGACACGAAAGGGGGGTATCAGACCACACTCTCTCATGCCTCGAGAGTATACCATATCAGGGGGTGGGTTCTCTCAGTCACAAAAAAAAGGTTCAAGCATGGTTACTATTTGCATCTATACTATATAATAAACGTTGTCTGTCTCTACAATTTTTCTTATATTTTTTTAAAGTTATAAGGTAGTCCTTATATTCTAATTTATATTATAATATATAGTGTGAGAGGAATCGTGTGCATTTTTCATGTTTTGAGTTATAAGTTGGACTTCTATTCAATTGGGAGAGCATAGACGTCTTTGAATGCAACTACTTCGTTTAGTTATCTAATTTACAAATTGATCTTTGTGTATCCTAAGGTTTCATAAAAGGTCGTTGGAAGGGTTAAACATAATCTTTTTTCTAATGCATATTCATTCCTTGTCTTGCTCTACATGAAAAGTGTTGGGAAACGTTGCATGCATTTTTTGACTTTTAGTATTTTGGAATAATGATTGGTCTTTGTGTATTCTAATAAAGTAGTCTTCAGTGATGTAATGGGACGTTAACTCCAATTAATATTTGCACTCGCACTTATAGGTTGTAGTTTCTTGATTTGAGGTGCGGGACAATTAAGGCCAGATCGATGATGTGGTTAGGAAGTATGAGCAATAATGTTGCAGACATCAACAAACAAATATCATAACAAATATCATTCCTTCCATCCTTTGCTTCTTTTTTCCAATAGTTTTCTTCATCTTTAATTAGTAGAACCCGATTCTTTTTAAGATAGAAACAAATCAAAAGTTTGTCAAAAATATCTATCAATATAGCACCTTTTGTAAAATATTTCTAAAAATAACGCGGAAAACCCACCACTCAATGTGTCTTTTTATGTATTTGAGGTCAGAAAGCACCACAAATATTGGTGTTTTTTTTTAAATTTGTGAGAGAACCACCCCGCACAAGCGCCACTTTGTGACCCCCCACATGCGGCGTAAACTCTTGGGGACCCTGACCCGCCCATAAGGGGCCCCAACTAGTAGCATCATTGGCCGGCTGACGCTATGGGCAAATAATTTCTGAGGCCATAGCCAGGAGTCGAACCCGTGACCTCTCGCAGAGGCCTTGCGAGCCGCACCGCCTGAGCTTAGACCTGTCAAACGGGTGGGTCGGGTTGGGTTCGGTTCAGGTCATTGCGGGTGCGGGTTACATGGGTGCGGGTAAAAAAAGACCCACTTCTAAATGGGTCATCAAAAAGTCCACCCAAACCCGACCCGGCGGGTCGCGGGTCGACCCGCGGGTACCCGTTTAGTTTGTATCAAGTAGAAACATAGTTGGTGTGAACAAAAGAATATTAATATTTTTCTTTCTTTATTAGATTTCTGCTTTGTTATAATTCAATAAAAAAATTATAGGTTGACATTTAATGTAAAATATAACGAATACATTGTTGTAACCTAAGTTTAGTTCATCATAAACAACACTTAGTTGCTGATATTTGATTTCACCTTTAATAGTAAAACACTTTATTTTTGTTAAAAATGTTACAAACACCAAAAGTAACACTAGAAAAATTCTTTTTGAAGCAAACAATCATACATTAAAAAGTTTGACAAACACACAACCATAAAATAAAAAGTTTGACAAACGCACAATGATATATCAAAAAGTTTTACTAACACAAATTACATACTCAAAATTTTAGAAGCTATTCAAGAAGCAATTGTTCAATAACACACTAGAAGTTCAAGCTCTCCTCCATTGTGTTTGATGCTTGTTTATGTTGAAGTCCATTTTCATCAAGGTTAACCATAAGGTCAACGTCTTTGTATTCTCCATTATCTACGAAGACAAGTAAAAGGTAATTAACTTATAAGAACGCATTATGAATTAAATACAAGTGACAAAATATATATACCTCCCATTTCATAACCAAATAACCAATTTCTTGTGCAAATACAAGATTGAGCACTATCTGGTTTGAGTGATGTTCTATATTTGTTGATCACTTTGGCTCCAATACTAAAAGCAGATTCTGAAGCAACTGTTGTAATTGGAATTGACAAAATATCTCTCGCCATGATTGATAAGATAGGATATCTCCTTGAGGTAGACTCCCAATATCCTAATACACTCATCTTAGCGTGTTGCTTTCTATCATGTCTTTTTTCATCTAAATATAACGCCAACTCAGATTTATCAATGGAACGTGCATCCCCTTCAAATATATCAAAGTCCTACACATTGAAAGAGTTAATGAAAATATGGATATGATATGGGGTGTAAATTTGTAACCAAAATAAATTTTACAAATAATCACATACTGCCATGAAGTCTTCAGTATCAGCAATGTCATTTCCATTATTACCTTCTTGGCTTGTAGAATGAGTAGATTCACGTGAGGAATGCCTAGATACATACTCATCAAAAAGGTTATTCAACTCTTTCTTCAAAGAATCCACCATCCCCTTGGCCTTTCCCGGATCTAATTTTGAGTAACTAAACTCCACAAAATCAAGCTTATATCTAGGATCAAGAATAATGGCAAATGACAAAATGAGAGAATATGAATTCCAATACTTGTCAAACTTTGGTTGCATTTCTTTAGCTATACTTTTCATATCAGCATCACCACCATTCATGTTTTCAATTAAACTCATTTGTATTCTCCACACATTTGAAAAATATAGATTAGCAGTGGGATACTCTGATCCTGAGAATAGTGTGGTGATAGTCTCAAATGGTTTTAGGAACTTACAAAGTCTCTCAATGTTGTCCCACTCTTCAACTGTTGGGCATGTAAGGAAACCATGATCCATTAGGCAGTACCCGAAAAAAGCAAGGCGATATTTAATTGCACTCTCAATCATATAATATGTGGAATTCCATCGAGTATCACAATCCATGCGAAGTCCCATTATGGTATTTATCCCCTCATCTTTTGCACATTTTGAAAAGTTTATTAGCCTTGCCTCAGATCCTTTAATATATTTAATAGACTCTCGAATCTTGACCAATGGGTCTCGCTTACTCTTTAAACCATCTTTTACAATCAAATTTAAAATGTGAGCAGAACAACGGATGTGAAAAAACTTCCCACCTGAATACAATGTATCATGCAAAGAGAGTTTCTTTCTTAACAAATATTGCATGTTGTCATTATTAGTTGCATTGTCCAAAGTAATAGAGAAAATCTTTTTTTCAATGTTCCAATCTCTTATAATTGCAAATATAGCTTCTGCAAGTCTTATTCCAGTGTGTGGCGGAGGAAAATGAGAGAAGTTGAGAATTTTACTTTGCAATTTCCACGTCTCATCAACATAATGAGCTGTTAAACAGAGATATCCATCTTTTGTAGTAGAAGACCATAAATCAGATGTTAAACAAATTCTACCAGGAACCCGAGCTAAAGATTGTTTGAGAAGTTCTTTCTTTTGGTGGTATAGTTTCATACAATCTGATCTAGCTGTGTTCCTAGTAATGTGTTTAACATCATCATTTAAGTATTTAAGTATTTCACGAACCCCTTCATATTCAACAAACATGTAAGGCAGATTGTGTTTCATGATGGCAATTGCTAATTTTTCACGAAGAATTTCTTGATCTATCCTATTTTTTCTTAATTTTAATTCATGGTCAAGGTGCATTTGTTTCACAGTTTTTGGAGCAACAAGAGAACAATTTCCATACTCATCAAGATGCCTTTTCAAATTTGATGTCCCATGACTACTAGATCCCACGGCATAATCTTTTCCACAATCTTTACATTTAGCCCGTCGTTTCCCGTTCTTATCCTCATATGGAACAAATAAAGTCCAAACTTCAGATGTCAATCTTTTTTTCCTAGTAGGAGCGGATATTTCTTGATCCATATTATGTGTTGGTTGAGAAGAGGAAGGCACATTTATATGTAAAGATTCATGATGAGGTATATTTGTATCCATATGTGTCGAACCAGCATCACATTCCAAATTTATAGTGTTGCTAGTAGGTGTTGATGTCGACACCATTCAACAAATAACCTATAATAACATTGAGAAACACATGTAAGTTTGAATCAAAATAAACTAATATTTTATCTATATTATTTTATTTATCAATGTAGAACCCAATAGAAAGAAGATTATCTAAAAATATACCTTACAAAATGTGTATTCTGTTTGCTATATCACTAGGAGTCTAGGACAAGTTCCCGTCGTCGACCTGTGCATGTATATGAAAAAAACGAATTTGATACATATTATATTAATGACTGTTAGATGTAAAGATATCAGAGAATTATCTTGTCCACTCACGTATGCCGATAAGTATGATTCTCAGAGCCGGAGGCTGTTGGTCCTAGATTCCTAGTACGATGCACATCACGATTAGGCGGAAGTCGCAGAAGGCAGAACTATAGATTGACTATAGCCGCAGAATGACAGAAGCAGGTAGAACTATAGAAAACCAGAACTATACGTCCAGAATCCAGATACCGGACAGAAATCAGATTGAAGACGGCGACCGAGTTTCTCTGGCGGCGACAAGTTATAATACAACATGCAAGCCATTGTTATATTTATAGGAACTCGTACCGTAAACAACCCTAATAACGTTACACAATGAATCTGCACCATTGATCAATTGTTTTGAAAGGTACATAATTAAATAAGCCTATTTAGATGGGTCACCCGCGGGTACCCGCGGGTCAACTCATGAGACCCACATAAAAACAGGTACGGGTTGGGTCTGAACCATATTTAAACGGGTGGCCATAATCCCTACCCAAACCCATATTAAATGGGTCGACCCACGGGTGCCCGCGGGTCAATGACCCATTTTGACAGGTCTACCTGAGCTATGCCTCACCGACAATATTGGCATTTTTATTATTAAAATATTTTTTTTAATAATTTGTTTTGAAAACCACTATGGTTGGCGCTTTTCATTTGACATTGTGGCCCTTTGCATTTGACACATCAGCCGGAAAGCTCCAGCTGTTGTGGCGTTTTATGAAATTTTTTATTTTAATAATAAAAACACCAATATTTGTGGTGCTTTCTGACCTTAAATACATGAAAACTCCATATTGAGTGACAAATTTTCCTCAAAATGTGTTATTTTAAAAAAATATTTTACAAAAAGTACTATATTGGTAATTATTTTTGACAAATTCTGTTATATAGATTTATTTTCCTTTAAGATATTAGACTTCTATACTTCTCTCTTTAGTAATTTTATTTCGTGTTCTTTGCTTTTCTTTTCAAGAAGTTGGTTGAACCGGGATTTTTCCATTATACCCTGTCTTACTCAGAACATAATCATCTATTGCCTCCAATCTCATCCGTATTTTCCCCTTCATCTGGACAAACAATTCTTACATTAATTTAATATTTTAAAAATACAACGTAGAATATACCGACTCTATTAGGTTTGCATATATAACTAATTATGTATATATTTTAAGTGGAAGCATACTCAAATCAACTTTGTCTTCTTGCGTTGTACGCCCTTGTGTTGGGAATCGAAGCCTAACCGTGCTTGTATCTCAAGAAAGATACCAATGTTACTTCCCCTTTCTTATTGGTGGACGGAATTACAATATTATATTCCATTATAGATATACTTAGTCTATTATATTTGTCACGTATTTTAAACGTAAGTGTACTCTATAACAATATCCAATTTACTATTTATAAAATATCAAAGAAAAAAAAGGATTTCGTCTTCTGTGTTGTACTGCCTTGCCTTGGGAATCGAAGCCTAACCATACTTGTATCTCAAGAAAGAGATGAATGACATATTTCCTGTCTTATTGGTGTACTATCTTATAATATTGAAGTGTATTATACTAGATACAAATTTTATTTTTAATGTTAGAGATTATTTATGGCTCCATGTCCGGAAACATTGCTCTCGCCCAGCCGCCACTCTGCCGACTTTCCTGCCACCCCTCTGGTCCAGTGTTCTAGTTTGCTTAACTTTCCTTTGCTGGCTCCACCGTAACGGTCAGCCAATCCCAGTAGTTTCGTCACGTGCCCGAAACAGTCGCCCATACCCCTACAAGGCTACAACCTTCTTTCCTGTTTAAGTGGTGGGGTACGAGATGAAGCCCCCACCGCCGTTCCAGTGCTGATGGTCCGGATTTTGTTGACAGTACAGATGGTGTAATCTAACACAAGGTGTAGTCTGCTCCTTGTTAAACAAGGAACAACAAATCCTGATGGGTGCTGCTGACGGCCTTATAAATAGAAACCATACTCGGCCATCCAACCTCAACAAGCATACCTGCCAGACATCGATTCTATTCGCCGATCGACCCAACCCTCAGCAGCAACTTTCTCGCCAAGGATCAAGAAGACGAACATAACAATGGCCAGGCTTCTACTGGCGATGCTCCCCGTCCTGTTCGTCCTCCAATGCTACCCTCTTGGTAAGTGTAACTACAAGTTTACTAAGTGCTTCTTCTTTATAGCTCCCCTGATTCCATTGGCCATGGTTGCAACCAAGTCCCCTGTTTTCCTTTCTTCTAACGCTTCCTTATTGAACGCCAACAGGTGCCGTATCCGTTACTTTCACCTTGACGAACAACTGCGACAACACCGTCTGGCCCGGCCTGCTGTCGAGCGCCGGCACGTCCCCGTTAGCCACCACGGGCTTCGCCCTCCAAAAGGGGGAGTCTCGCTCCGTCGACGTTCCTTCAAACTGGTCCGGCCGCATGTGGGGCCGCAGCCTCTGCTCCACCGACCCATCCACGGGCCGCTTCACCTGCGTCTCAGGCGACTGCGGAACAGGCACGGTCGAGTGCTCCGGCGGCGGCGCCGCCCCACCTGCCACCCTCGCGGAATTCACACTAGCCGGCGCTGATGGCAAGGACTTCTACGACGTCAGCCTCGTCGACGGGTACAACCTCCCGATGCTCGTGCAGCCCCAAGGCGGGTCGGGTGCCTGCGCGACCACGGGGTGCCTCGTAGACCTCAACCGCGTCTGCCCCAACGAGCTCAAAGTGGTTTCGGCTACCGATGCAACGGCCACAGCGTGCAAGAGCGCGTGCGAGGCGTTCGGCAAGCCCGAGTACTGCTGCAGCGGAGAGTACGGCAACCCCAACACGTGCCACCCCAGCCCGTACTCGCAGCTGTTCAAGAACGCGTGTCCCAGGGCTTACAGCTACGCGTACGACGACGGCACCAGTACGTTCACGTGCTCGGCGGCGCAGACGTACGTCGTCACCTTTTGCCCGTCTCCCACATCCTCAATCGAGAAGGCCGCGACAGAGGATCCCAAGGCGGCCGCTACAGGAACTACAACAACGGCGGCTACTCTTCCGCTGGTCAACAACACTATGGTCTACCTTGGCGGCAGCTTCGTGAGCGGCGCATCCCCTCGTGTCCACATCGGCGAGGGGTCCGTCCCGCTGTTCTTGATCGCCGCTGTGGGCGTTTCATGGAAGCTTCTCCGGGAACAACTGCTGTTTTAGGCGCGGATGCCGCGACGGGTTCGAATATTTATCCTTTTTGATCGGTCGTGGAAAACGTGGATCCGTGTGTCCCGCCTTGCAACGCTGTCGGCCACGCCGGTGTGTGGGCCGACGTGATTCAACAACTTGTGGACTGCTGCCTCCCTTCTCGTCTCTCGACGGAGGCCCGACGTTGGGGTTACTCTTTAGTTTGCGTCCACAAATTTCCAAGCTGCAGTATCTTGGAAAAGAAGACAATCTCTTGATCCATATACATAAATCTAGCTAGATAGGATAGGAAGCCTAACAGATTATTTCTTGCTTTTATTATTTTTTCTCTTTGTAGTAATGAAGCAATACAATTGTTTTATTATTTCTGCATTCAACACATTATAGTGTTATAGACAGAAATACTTTCTCGCAGGACTTAGATATGATGTGTATATGTGAAATTTTGGTTCTCTCATCTCTATATTATAAAATTTTCTTTGATGTGCAATGCAGACCTCTGTTCTGAATGTTCTTTTTCGTTTTGTTTGTTAAAAGTTGTGACCTGAAAATGGACAAGTGAACTCCTCGCACTCGGATACTGTCAAATGATATCCAAATCGAAGGCAAGTTGAGGGCCTTTCTTGGGCCAACGTCGAAGATAATATATCACCTATGGCTTATCGGCTTATCGTATTCTAACCTTTTCAGGAGTTCGACGGTCGTCCACTTATTTTTGTAAGTAGGGCCCGGCCCGGCTACGCCTGTGCCTGCTTTTACTTTTCTATCTGGGTAGATTCTCGTAGAGTTATACCAATGTTGAAGATGCGTTATTGACTTTGAAGAGTGTAAACCGATGGGTTCTCGGGTTATTTATAGTTTTTCTCTTTTGACTCTATCGCAAGGACTATAACGCATGAAAGAATGTCCCCATTTGGTGGCTTGGTGCTGCCCGCCCCTTTAATTGTGGCCTAATGGAACCAAAACTTGATAAAATCATAGAGAGCCGAGAGTTTATTATTATGATGTACTCAGAATACTGAAACAATATCTTACAAATGGAAGGACCAAATTTCAAATTATCATAGACAAGCTGATATCCTGTATGTGGATCTGATTTTGGATCCGGAAGATCTCGACATTGGATGGCAGATATCAAAATATCTAGCTAGAAGAAAAGTAATATTTATAATGTACTATTTCTTTACAATAGTATAAAGTAATATCTATTACATAGTAGTTAACATGCAGTGGCGGACCAGGAGTTGTCTAAATTTGGACGGTATGTGATCGCGCCAGATTTTGATGCAATAATATGGGCGCCTACTGAATTTTGAAATGAAATTTTGAGTCGTTGAACACCAACCTCACGTGAACAGAATCCACAGTTTCCTCTTCGTTGGAGAAAGGTCATAGAAATGTTCAACCTAGACTCCAGATCCCAAATACATATCATCTATTTGAAATGATATAGCATCCAAAACAAACACTAGGATAGATGAAACAATCATATTTTATTAGCAATGAAAAAAGGCTGCTTCGGCCAATTCCTACTTAGTCATGATTTTCGGGAATGTTGATTTAGTATATGCATGTACTTGACAGTTGTCATATTCCGGCATCTGCAGTTTATGTATACTATATTCTGTGCCCGAGACTATCCTGAATTCTTCTAACTGGGAGTTGGACTCTCAGTTAATCAAAACCAGCAGGATTCCAAATCCCATTGTACCAGACATATCAGCCACTCTATCCAAACAAGCAGCTAAGCTCAAGAGAAGTGTGGATTTTTGAAAAGAAATTTGATAATGGCGTGTGCGGTTGTGTGGTTCAGATGACAAATCATGAATTTCGATATATTTACCTTAACAACGCTCTGTAGCCTATGCATTTTGTGTGGTTCAAATGGCATAGTATGAATTTACGTTATATTTTTACATCAGATATTGGAGAGCAAGTGGACACCCCACGAGGTCAAATATACTATAATATTTTTAGAGGCCCAAATCTTCGAATGGCTGAAAAGGAAAAGCTATGACAGGTATGTCATTAGATCCAGACCTACAGTTATCATATATGTCTGGTATGCATTCTCATGATTACATTGTCTGTTATGTTTGAAATTAGGCTGAACTTTCTTACTCAAACTGTTAGATAACTGATTACGTTAGTTATTAGTTACGTAACTGCTGTAGCTATTAGCTAGTTACTGTAGCAGCTCATTAATGTAGCTAGACTATTGTGGTAATCACTTATTTAACATTGGTTAAGCCCAATGTAGTGCAGCAAGTTCATGTGAGAATGTAGTGTTGTTTCTAGTGCAAATGGCAAAGAAGTTTTATCCCATATTGCTCACACTTAGAACTTTTGTGGTCCTCATATGTAGGATCACATGGGGCACTAGTGTCCAAAGGAGTCCTAGGAAGGAGGTATGCTCACCTCCTTGGTGGGTGGGGTTACCACATCACAACGCACGCACGCGCGCGCGCGCGCCACGCCACGCCTCGCCTCGCCTCGCCGGGCCGGGCCCCGTCTTCCGTCTTCTTTTTGCACTAGGATACAACTACGTAATTAATTACTCGTGTAATTAATTGTTGCTTTCTTATTCGGATTTCTTAAATCCTAATTAGAAAGTGTTTCTCTTTTACGGATTATTCCCGTATTGTGTACGAGAGCAACCGAGTGTTGTGTCTAACTGGGAATAGGATTAGGGACGTACGTGACTATTTATATGACTCCGGTCATTAGGGTTAAACACACCGAAAACAGTTTTTCTGCCGCCGTGTGTTTTGTGAACCCTAATCCCGAGTGCGAGAGTCGTCGTCCCCGGAGTTGCTTTGCGGAGTTGTCCTCCTGTGCGAAGAGAGACTCCTCGTCCTTCCCTTCAGACGCAGCTGTCAGGCGGTGGTACCTGCGGTGGTTGTGCTGCACTGGTAGCAGTGCGACGTGCGCGAGCAAGACGTGCAACTTCCAGGTTCGTGCCGGATCGAGACTGGGAGAACGGTGCCTATCTGCGAGGATTGTCGGGCACTGGTTTCTTTAAGTAACACGTTCGTTTCTCAACGAACGATCTGGTTTGCGAATCTAACCCTTAATTTTATTCTCCTACATTGCTTGTTCTTCGTATCTTATCTTGGATCTGCCTGCACTGTTAATTAATTTTGCACCTGTCGCTGTTGCATGAACGACAATAACCTAATTTTAACAACAGTCTTAAAGAAACCATCTTCTGTCGTTAATTAACATGGCAGGTCAGGATAGTTCGGGATGTAGGATTGATACAACCAATATGCCTGAAAAGTTTACTGGTACGAACTTTGCCCGTTGGCAGAGCCGTATGGAAATTTGGCTGAATATTGCGGGATATGATCAGTATTTAATTGAAACTGAACCTGTATCTGATGACACTATTCCTGATAATGCAAACATTATTGCTAATTGGAAGAAGGGTGATAAAACGTGCCGCAGGTTGATTCTGTTTGGTTTAAATAACAAACTGTATGACTCTTACTCAAAGCCGCCAGTCACTACGTCTAAGGTTTTATGGGAATTGTTAGTTAAGAATTTTAGCACTGAAAATCAGGGTGTTGAAAAATACTGTGTGTCTAAATTTCTTAAGTTTCATATGGTTGAGGGTAAGTCAGTTTCTGATCAAACACACGATCTACAACTCCTAGTTCATGAACTCTCAGATGCCAAGATGGTGTTGCCTGAGAAATTTGTTGTTATGTCTATCATAGAAAAATTCCCTAAATCATGGGAGTCGTTTGGTATGTCTCTGAAGCATCGCAACGGGACACACACCATGGATGAATTAATGATGGATATTAATATACAAGAAGAACACTTAAAGGAGAAAGGGGTCAAGGTGCCTACTGATGCTAATCCAACTGTTAATCTTACGTCTACGAAAAACACCAAAGATAAGAAATCTAAGAATGCACATAAACCCAAGGCAAAGATCCAAAAGAAACCGAAGAACAAACCTTGTTGGACTTGTGGACAGGTTGGCCACTGGAACAAGGATTGTCCTAATAAGAAGGAAAAGAAAGCTACCACATCTGCAACTGAGGAGGCTGTGGTCAACATGATGACTACATCCTTGAACCTCAATGATGGGTACGTGTCTATTAAACCTGAAATTCTCTCTATATTTGAACCACTTTATTGGATAATTGACACTGGGGCTAATGTACATGTATGTGCTGATAAATCCCTATTTGTGTCTTATCAGGCCTCTCGAGGTCGGTCCGTGACTTTGGGCGATTCCAGCTCTGCAGAAGTCAAAGGCGAAGGACGGGTGGACTTGAAGTTCCCTTCGGGGAAGGTTTTGACTCTTAACAGGGTCAGACATGTTCCAACCATTCGACGCAATATCCTTAGTGGCGTCATATTAGTTAGAGAAGGTTATAGAGTAGACTGTAAATGTAATAAGGCTATTATTACACGTCTTCGTGATTCTTTGTTTTTTGGCAAGGGGTACTTATGTGACGTGGAGAACTTGTTTAAGATTCATGTTGAACCTGTTTCAAATTCCGTTTTAAATTTGAATGATTATAGTTCTGTTTGCATGAATCTTGTTTCTTTCGATGTATGGCATTCACGTTTGGGACATGTTAATGTTGCCTCAATGAAGCGTATGATGAATCTAGATTTGATCCCTAAATCTGAAGTTAGCAACAATAAATGTGAAATCTGTGTACAATCTAAATTGCCTAGGAAACCTTTTCATTCTGTGAATAGGAATTCGGAAGTTTTGGATTTAGTTCATACAGATATCTGTGAATTTAATGGTGTTGCTACGAGAGATCAAAAGCGTTATTTTATAACTTTTATTGACGATGCGAGTAGATACTGTTATGTCTATTTACTTAGAAGTAAAGATGAGGCATTGGATAAATTTCAAATTTATAAGAAAGAAGCTGAAACTTAAACCGGTAAAGTACTTAAGCGATTAAGGTCTGATAGGGGAGGAGAGTATACCTCGAATTTGTTTTTGGAATTTTGCCAATTACATGGTATAGTTCATGAGGTAACTGCTCCTTATTCACCACAATCAAATGGAATAGCTGAACGTAAAAATCGAACCTTAATAGATATGGTAAATACCTTACTCCAAACATCTGGATTACCCAACTTTATGTGGGGGGAAACTTTGAATACGGCTTGTCATATTCTGAATAGAGTTCCCCATAAACATTCAGAGAGTAGTCCGTTTGAGTTATGGAGAGGAAGGAAACCGAGTCTTAAATATCTTCGAGTGTGGGGGTGCCTTGCTAAGGTACTTGTCCCTGAACACAAAAGGAAGAAATTAGGACCGAAAATGGTTGATGCCATATTCTTAGGTTATGTAGAGACAAGTTATGCTTATAGATTCCTGATTGTAAAATCAGATATCTCTGGCATTGAGGTCAATACAATTGTTGAATTACGTGATGCTACATTCTTTGAGGATGTGTTTCCTATGAAAACTGGTGTGCCCAATGAAGTTTCTCAAGAAGATTCATTTACCACAGGTTCCATTTCCGAGCACGTGGAAAGGATGACAAATGTGGGGGGCGACTCAAAACAAGCTATTTCTGAATCTGATGATTCTGAAGAAATAGTTGAACCAAGGAGAAGTAAACGGCCTAGGACATCAAAGGACTTTGGAAGTGAGTTTCTCACTTACAATGTTGAGGATGATCCTGTTACTTTCAAACAAGCTATGGAATCTCCAGAAGCTAAGTTTTGGAAAGAAGCCGTTAATGATGAAATCCAATCAATTCTCTCGAATGGAACTTGGGAATTGGTGGATTTGCCTCCTGGTTGTTCTGCAGTTGGTTGCAAATGGATTTTTAAGAAGAAACTTAATGTAGACGGGACAATCAATAAGTATAAGGCTAGGTTAGTTGCTAAGGGTTACACACAAAGGGAAGGAATAGATTATTTTGATACCTATTCACCTGTTTCCCGTATGACCACAATCCGAGTGCTTATAGCATTGGCTTCCATTTATAATCTCTATATCCATCAGATGGATGTGAAGACCGCGTTCTTACACGGTGATCTTCAAGAAGAGATATATATGGAACAACCTGAGGGATTTGTGGGTCGTGGGAATGAGTCCAAAGTGTGTAAACTTGTTAAGTCATTATATGGCTTGAAACAAGCCCCTAAGCAATGGCATGAGAAGTTTGATTCTGTGATATCATCGTTTGGCTTTATTTCTAATGAATTTGATAAGTGTCTCTACTGCAAGGTTGTCGATAATGGATTCATTTTGTTATGCTTATACGTCGATGATATCCTGCTTTTTGGTTCCGATATGAAAGTAGTAAAAGAGACAAAGTCATTCTTGTGTAGCAAGTTTGAGATGAAGGATATGGGTGTCGCTGATGTGATTTTAGGGCTTAAAATCATAAGGTCTACTGATGGTATAACTCTCTCTCAGTCTCACTATGTTGAGAAGATACTGGAGAGGTTTGAGTACACATCACGTAAACCTGTTAAGACTCCATATGATTCATCCAAACCATTGTTCAAGAATGAGACTGGGGTTCCAGTGTCTCAATTACGATACTCTCAGATTATCGGAAGTTTGATGTATCTTATGAACTGTACACGTCCAGACATTGCGTTTGCCGTGAATAAGTTAAGTAGATACACCAGTTGTCCCGACAAGACCCATTGGGAAGCTCTTGACAGAGTTCTGAGGTATATCAAGGGAACATGTTCCCTTGGGCTACATTATGGTAAACATCCTTCCGTAGTCGAAGGATATAGTGATGCAAGCTGGATTGCCGTGAATTCTGGGAGTAATGGTGTCTCAGGATATGTATTCCTGTTGGGAGGAGGAGCTGTTTCCTGGAGGTCTAAGAAACAGACCATATTGTCTCGGTCCACTTTTGAGGCAGAGTTGTGTGCTTTAGATGAAACTAGATTGGAAGTTGAATGGCTACATGGACTTATGTCTAGTTTACCTATGGTAATGAAGCCGCTTCCTGCAATTTCAGTTCACTGTGACAGTACTACAACTATTGCTAAGATAAAGAGTTCCAAGTACAATAAAAAACAACGTAGACACATCCAAGTCAGATTGAAATCTGTAAGGGAGTTAGTGTCTAATGGGGTCGTGGCTGTGGACTACGTCGGTACCAAAGATAATACAGCTGATCCTTTCACTAAAGGTCTTTCTTTGGCTTTAGTGGAAAAATCCAGGTTGGGAATGGGACTGAAACCCCTATAGATTTGCAGGTAGTAGCAACCCAACCCAAAAGAGTGGAGATCCCACAAATTGGGTTCAATATGGTAATAACAAGCTGTCGGGTAAATCAGATGACACTATGTAATCTTTTTTTATGCTTCTCGCATCTGTGTGTTTATTCCCTGGAAAACCTGTTAGTGTTATGACTGCAAGTTAGTAAGAGAGTGGTCTCTTAATGGTGTCAAGTCTTAGGACAGGATGTTAGCAGTACATCCTTGGAGACTCCAACTAAGTGATTGATGTTGTGTAGGCCGCAATAGGAGAATTGGGTTGTTCTCTGTTATCAATCATGATTTATATTTTGTATGCATGGCCTTAATGCATTGTTTTTCTTTACTACCATGTCTTTATTGTGTTGTTACCAACCTATACTCTTGTACCCAAGGTTCAGGTTCAAGACTTTTGTTCACCTAGTTCCTATAGGGGTCACAGTTGGATAACTCAGGTAGATTCAAACCGAAAGGTATCTGCTGAAAGCACAGTATGGAGGACTGAATGGTAGAGCACATTACACATTGGACTTTGTGGGGGATTGTTAGATAACTGATTACGTTAGTTATTAGTTACGTAACTGCTATAGCTATTAGCTAGTTACTGTAGCAGCTCATTAATGTAGCTAGACTATTGTGGTAATCACTTATTTAGCATGGGTTAAGCCCAATGTAGTGCAGCAAGTACATGTGAGAATGTAGTGTTGTTTCTAGTGCAAATGGCAAAGAAGTTTTATCCCATATTGCTCACACCTAGAACTTTTGTGGTCCTCATATGTAGGATCACATGGGGCACTAGTGTCCAAAGGAGTCCTAGGAAGGAGGTATGCTCACCTCCTTGGTGGGTGGGGTTACCACATCACAACGCACGCACGCATGCGCGCGCGCGCCACGCCACGCCTCGCCTGGCCTGGCCTGGCCGGGCCGGGCTCGGGCTCGGGCTTGGGCTTGTGGATTGTGGATTGTGGAGAATGTCTTCCGTCTTCTTTTTGTACTAGGATACAACTACGTAATTAATTACTCGTGTAATTAATTGTTGCTTTCTTATTCGGATTTCTTAAATCCTAATTAGAAAGTGTTTCTCTTTTACGGATTATTCCCGTATTGTGTACGAGAGCAACCGAGTGTTGCGTCTAACTGGGAATAGGATTAGGGACGTACGTGACTATTTATATGACTCCGGTCATTAGGGTTAAACACACCAAAAACAGTTTTTCTGCCGCCGTGTGTTTTATGAACCCTAATCCCGAGTGCGAGAGTCGTCGTCCCCGGAGTTGCTTTGCGGAGTTGTCCTCCTGTGCGAAGCGAGACTCCTCGTCCTTCCCTTCAGACGCAGCTGTCAGGCGGTGGTACCTGCAGTGGCTGTGCTGCACTGGTAGCAGTGCGACGTGCGCGAGTAAGACGTGCAACTTCTAGGTTCGTGCCGGATCGAGACTGGGAGAACGGTGCCTATCCGCGAGGATTGCCGGGCACTGGTTTCTTTAAGTAACACGTTCGTTTCTCAACGAACGATCTGGTTTGCGAATCTAACCCTTAATTTTGTTCTCCTACATTGCTTGTTCTTCGTATCTTATCTTGGATCTGCCTGCACTGTTAATTAATTTTGCACCTGTCGCTGTTGCATGAACGACAATAACCTAATTTTAACAACACAAACTACTGGAAATAAAACAGATATCTGACGCGAACCATGAAATTTTGCAGTTGAGCTGACTCGTGCTAGATGTATACGGCGGTTCTCTGTCGGAACATTTGTGGCATATCCAATCCATAGGCACTGAAGGGCGTTCTATCCCATCTGTTACTCTGCCTTCAGCTTTCTATGAACTAAAGTAGTGGATGATGGGGGAGACTCTTGACATGATCCCTCTGAGATAGCTATGAACACGGGCCAAGGAATTAAAGGAGAGGCCATGTATTGTTGGGCCAGTGTTGAAGAAGCATTGTGAAAGCGCAACGGATGGAAGAGGGGACCCAACACCAAATGTAATCTGTCACTCTGGTTTGTTCTGTTTTTGTTGTAAGAGAATCTTAAATATAACAACGGCAGGGTCGCTAACTCGCTGCTGCTTTTTGTTATTGATTAGGATTGTTTAAGCGCGCGCATCCAAGTGAATTGATTGGTCTTTGTTGCGCTCAACACGTCGCGTCACGGATTCTTGGGGCGTCAGCTTCACACTTGCAAAGTTTTCATTGAGGCTTTTGGTGAATATAATGGTCCAATATCAGGTGCATTTATAGGCCGCTAGCCATCTGTTTGCTAGAATGCCCAATCAACCTTGGCGCAATAGGTTCCATCCGTCTGCACACAGCTGTAAAATGCTCCTTAATTTGGTGTAGGGGTCGAATTTATATGACCAACAAAAAGTTGAACGTCGAGACATTACCCGTATTGTGGACGACTGGACGCACCTGTTGGTCATTGTTTGGAGATCGAAGGGCTTCGGCATCTCTGTTAAAGAGAGGAAGGCAGGGTCAAAGCCGAATTTTGGGAGAAAAAAACTCCACATGACAGCCGAGATATTGAAGCATTGAATAGTACTTGCTGGCTAGCTGAGTCAGTTAAGCGAATCCTATTGGAACACTACAACAAGGAAATAAAGACTATTTTCGGTTGTGATTGACTGTTCCTCTCTCCCGATTAAAGCAAGGAAATAAAGACTATTTTCGGTTGTGATTGACTGTTCCTCTCTCCTGATTAAAGCATACACAGAACATTGGACGAACTTCCACTGCAACTCGGTAACCCAGGGTAGAATGGAGAACAACATAACTACTGCGCAAATCAATGGCAGATTCAACAAATCACATTGGGGAGGGGAGTAAGTTAGATGAGTCAATACTAAAGTGAAAACCGACGAGTAGAATCTGTTTACTTAATGTTTATAGAATATATTGAAGGTGATGCCTGTTAAGAATATTGTTTGTAATACCACAATATTTATGTTTATACTATGTTTTACATCTAAAGTAACAGCTAAAACAAGAGAATACAATGTACTACAATAAAAATATTGACTTCTATGAGGTTTTATGCATAGAAATTTTGAATTTTTTTTATCACACATCTCATGCAAACACCTCAGTCTGAATATACCCATGTTGGTTGCTTAGTAACATGGTCAAAATATACTTTCAGATCTTAGGGAGATATCAATTTGCTTAAATATGAATGGAGAGATGAAAAACATCAATGCCGTTTTAAACTCAAACTATTAATAGAAGTATCAAACGATTAACCTTGCTGATCGTGTTCTTGAAATATACACACATAAAACGAGTAAATTTAATAGCCATTAAAGTTCTACCCTATGAAGATGTTAATCATGACTTATCACTACTTACTGCCCACCTCCTAAATGGCATGTATTCACAAGAGTAGCAATTTACAATTTTGTTACCGTCACCCGACACTTATTGTCTTAAGTCTTATCTTTTAGAGGATACATATGCATGTGTATTTTATAAGGTGCAACATGGATGACAAGTGTAAATCTAATGATGACAATGCTCAACCTGTACTTGAGATTGGACTTATATCAGAATTATATTCTTAATTAAAAAAGTTAAGTTAATTCAGGGCTTTTTCATCGAAAAGTTATATTAATTGTCTTCCTCATCTTGTAGCAGTCTTTTACCAAAATTTTCTACCATGTTTCGTTACTATTTTGATCACGCAATTCATAAATTCAATTCATCAATATCCAAATATAGTTAGGATCATTAGACTGGTTAAGAAATATACCAATTTTTTAATTTTTTTTTGTTAAACTAATAATTTTTTTTATAAATGAGGCACATACGTTAACAATTACAGATTTTTTTCTTATAATATTAATCCAAACTCGTTTAACTCAAGTGAGAGTAGTGCTAGTCCCCTATGTAAACTCAAAAAAGGTGTTAACGCTTGAACAAATCAAATGAGATAAAAAACAATCATAGATAACAAATAATTGGAACATAATGTGAAAACTCTCACAATGTATGCGAGAAAGATCTATTACAATATCGACAAAAAAATAAAAAGTAGAAAGAATAATACATATATTTCTCAAACATTGACCCAAAACGTGAGAAATAACAACCAGATAAGGATAATAAGAGTCCCTAGGCAAATATAGTTCCTTATCACACTTCATGACTTTCTTAAGTACTCTCTACTCTAAATCACTACAACAACGAACAACACAACCGGTAATTTAGAGCAACTACAGCTCATTGTTTTAATTAAAATTCCGTCACAAAACAATAGGAAAACGATCATTAATGCTCAATACACATCTTTTACGTAGCATGTGCTCGTATCAATAAAAATATAAATAATTGAAAATTGAACCCGAACCAACTACCCTTCAGTTACAAAGCACGTACAACCAACCATACACCCTTATTCCTTATTTATGCGAAATGTCATATATCATGCAAAAAGTAAGAAAATGTGATTCCTTTGTTGTGAATAGGGCTGTCAGTGGGGGAGGGTGAGGTCTTACCCTTACCCTTACCCTCTTTGTGTAGCGGGTAAGGGTAAGGGTAATTATCCTTTTCAGCAATTTCCTTACCCTCCCCTTACCCTTATCCTCTTCTCCACAGGATAAACGAGGAGGGTAAAGGGTAAGCGGGTAATTTTGATAAAAAAATATTTTATACACATTGTGTGCTGATTTTTAATAATTTTATAACTAATTTATTGATAACAACATATAAAACATTATATCCAATTCAAAATCATATGTTTCTCCGTGTAAAGTTAAGTAAATTCACACAATAACAATTTTTTATGCATAAATTATTTTTTTCCTTTGCATAAGTATGCATAACAAATAAGTGTTTCACCAACACCTCATTTTCAGCAAGATATATATATTTTTCCCTCAACAAGAAAGTATTACAAGCACAACACTAAGTCATTTTCCAATGATAGAATACAGTATTAGGGTTAAACATTTATATATAAACCCCTTTAGAATATATTTTTGTGTAACCTTTATATCATGTGCGGGTAAAAGGGTAAAAAAGTATGGATAATGTCTATACCTTACCCTCCCCTTATAGTATAGCGGGGAGACAGGGAATGGGTAAAGGGTAATAAAAATCTCTACCCTTACCCTCCAGGGTATGGGTAAGGGTAAACGGATAATACCCTCCCCATTGACAACCCTAGTTGTGAATATGTATATATGTTTTTGCGTTTGAGGGGATGGTGTGGCTAGAAACCCCTGGCCAACACTAAGACCCGCCCTCACGTGAATGGTAGTGTCATGCGGATAAAGAGGATGCTCAATTAGAAGTTAAAGTTTGCGATTAACCCTATTAACCAAACCTTCACTCTTTATAGTACCTGACTTATAATTTCTCTCTCTCCTAACATTTGTATAAATTTCTATAAGGAAGGAACAATGAATTAATTTAGTTGACTACTTATTATGATTGACCACTCTGATAAAAATTATGGTTAGATATACTCTCAGTTTTATACTCATATATAATTATATTTTTGACCAGTAGCTAAACTTACAAATAATTAAGTATTGGATCTATCCATCCGTGTACACTCCACCAAGCATCAAAGTAACATCGAGAAAAACCCACTTACCAGGGTTTAAGTTTGACCCACCAAGCATCAAAGTAACATCGAGACAAACCCACTTACCAGAGTTTAAGGTTGTCAAACTGAGATTAGACTAACCATCATCTTTTGCAACTTTAAATTTTATTTTCTTTAAGTATATAAAACTAATGAAACATATTCAAAGCTAAGTAGGAAACATCTTATTTAGGCATGAACATAAGAAATCCTCAGCTGAGTTTGACTTTTACAATATTATCAAATTGAAAGGAAACTAGTTCTGGCATTAACGTACATCAAGTAAAATATATTATAAAACTATTCTCAATCCTCACTTACAAATGCTCAGGACCATAGGAAGGGAGAGAGACCATCTAAAAAACTAACTATTCCTCTCAAAACCTCAGGTCATCTACTCCGGATGAAAATTAACTTCTCACTCCTATTGAGATGGACATGTATATGAAAATTATTTTAGTAGAATGTGCGATCTACTAACTCAATGCGTGGAAAGTCACCAAGAAGAGATGATAATCCAAATATGTATTACTAACTAAATTACACACATAATTATAAATATATAGCAGTTGAATCTATAAATCATTCAACATTGTAAGAGTTCTGATAATAACTACAAAAAGTAAATGATTAAGTCTATTAATTAGTCTCTTATTCCTTTTATTTCATGAACCCAAAGGAAGTGTAGTACATCATGTGGAAGAATCACAATAAGCTTGAATCTCAATGTATAAGAGTTAGAGTAGAGGTGGGAATCTTAGTATGCTAAATTAGCCTCCCTAGTGTATAATGGGGCTAGCCACGTCAGGATTCAACTGCTAAAATAACTACCAAAAAAATGATTCCTCTTTAAAACTTGGATATACAGATGAAACGGCAAGACCCAGGGAATGACGATGAGATTGAGGAGATAAGTCATATTCCTGACAACCCTAATGGTTAGTCGACTAGGATAGATAGGAGGGAGAGGAATAAGAATTACAAGAATAAGAAACGACATCAAGATCCACCATAAGATAACTCACATAATATGAGTTGGGGAAACAAAGACACTACCCAAGATAAATTCTGGAAGTTTTAAAAAGACAAGGGACCCTAAACATTTTACAATTATCGTCACAGGAGACATGGTGGTGGAGGTTCTAGAGGACCTACCAAATCCATTCCAAAACATTCTTTTCACTGTTGGGGAATAAACACCAGGTACATCTCCAAGAAGGGCTAGTACCACTGTGGGAATCCACTTAAGGATTAGGAAAAATATCATACCCCTAGATCAGGCATGACCAACATGCAAAAGAGGGGTAAACATTCTCATCAACAAGAGCTTGAGGAGGAAACATGAGAGGTTGTGGGTGAAGGTACCACACCATCAACAATATCTCAATGAGTGTGATGTCATAGAACATTCAGGGTATCTTCTATCATGATACCCGAGTAGTGCTGAGAACCTGATCCAAAAATATAGGGTGTTTATGATAGCCATTTTGGAACCATGCGCAAGTGGGGAACATGCAGAGAACATTATCAAATGTATTGAATTTAGTAGATCCCATAGTGTAGAATCCAAGGGTTTCTCTAGGGGGATTTGTGTGCTATGGAATGAAGAGGTGCACAAGGTGGTGATAACATCCAATTTTTTTGGATATTTCATGCCTAATATTGTCCTTAGTTTCCTACCATCTTATAGTTTTACCTTTACTTTCTCATATTTTGCTCATCTTTACTACTTGTGCCTTGATTCGAAGGTAACTACTTGTTCCCATGTAGGTAACTCTCCAAATGGTGGTTTTAAACCATTGGATAGAATGCCCTTCGGTCCCTCAACTGATGAAGGCCATCCACAACACCAGAGCTATTATGACTGCATCTGAGCTTAATTGGTAAACTAGGATTTATCTGGATGATTACATGCTTGGTTATATTGATCATTGTTTAAACATAATTAAGGATGGTAGTTTGATTATGATGTGTTAAACATAATGAGAACTCCAAGTATGCTATCACTTTGTACAATTAGGATTTGAGAAAATATAAACCCTAGTCGGATAAAATTAGGGTATTCACCAAACAGGCCCATGTTGGGGAGGAGTGAAAGAGGTAGGCAAAGGACAATGAAAATAGTAGTTGGAGGCTTGGATACCACGACCATGTTAGGTCATTGGTGGCATTGGAATTCTAGGCCACGCGACTGTTTTGAGATAATTGAAATATTGCCCAAATTTTGTACTCAAATCTAATGAAACCAATACACCATAGCTGTGGTAGGTAGAATGGCCGTGCTGGGTCCATATTAGCATGGCCGTGGCAGCTTGCATGACTGTTCTGGGGAATTTTCTCTTCAACTGACTGTTTTGTAGATTTCTGGATAGTAGTGCACTATTTGATTTTTAATTATTTAATGGTAGCTTGAATGATATAAAAATTTACCTAAAGATTTGTAACTCAATTACAAACAATATGATAAATTTTCATAATTTTTAGAGAAGGTTTGACCTATGAAATAAATGAATTATAGTAACATTTTTTCTGATAAAAGTTGAACTAAAATAAGAGAAAGTATAGTGAGGGGTCAATGTGCTATTGACCCAAGCAGCTCAATTTCTCTATATGGTCAACCTAACACACTAGGAGCTCTGATAATTCGTAATTAATTCCAAAGAAATGAAATCCTAGAGAGAGAGGAAGAGTTAAGGTTCGAAAGGAGAAAGTGGTGGAATTGTTGATCTAGGGTTTCTCTATCTGAGATATGATGAAATCAAGTATGTTTAGCTTCTTTGCATAGACTTTCATGGTGAATCATCTCTCACATATCAAGATTCTCTCCCTCCTATAATTTGATTCGAAATGGTATCAAATCTTCCCCTTTTCTCACTCTTTCTTCATAATCCCTCATTTCTAGGGTTTTCGAGTCGAAAGGAAGAAGAATCCAATGATTTTCTAGGGTTTTGATATCAGTTCGAGATTTTTAGAGATAGGTTGTGTTTTCAAACCTTAGGGTGAGTGGGGACTTCCTTTAAACATTAGATTGCACAAAAATGAGTTGAATCATCAATAATCTTCAATTCCTTAGTATGCGAGTACAAACCCTAACTTGCCTTTTTTATCTAGCTTTTGCAAAATGATATGAAATGAATTGTTACTATATTTTGATGAATTTTAGATGATAAAATTATATTATAAATGGATACAATCCATATTAATGAGAATTCCTTAAGTATTTTCTGAGGTTATAAGAGTAAACTGAAATTTAGGATTTTCGGCTATTACTGAAATTGTTGTATAATTAGATAGAGAAATTTGTCTATCTGAATCTCATTGATTATGAATGTTTGTTTATCTAAATGCATAGTACATATATTTTAGGTATTATCTTGGATTTCATGTGATGTGAATAGTGTTTGCTATATATCTCAGTAAAGAGAGTGAAACCCTAGATGAGTGGAAAGTTCGAAATTTGTGAATAGATATTGTGAAATCCATTTAAAGTGCTTTTCTTGACATCCTAGACTTTGTTTATTCAACGATATTCTTGATTCATGATATCTCAATGAATGACATGGAAGCCCTAGATGAGTGGAAAGTTGGAAATTTGTGAATTGATATTGTGAAATCCATTTGAAGTGCTTTCCTTGACATCATAGACTTTGTTTATTCAATGATATACTTGATTCATGATATCTCAATGAATGACATTAAACCCTAATTTAGCTCAATTCCAAGATTTCATACATATGTTGATTGTATATGACTTATTAAAAGCAATCTTTATTCAGTGAATGTTTATGACACATTTAAAACTTATGCGAGTCATGTGATAAGTGAATGAGGTAAATGAATCCCTAAGGATAGGGTGTTCAATGAATCAAGTATTGTGATATCAATGTTTCTCAGTATGAGATGTGGTTATGCTTAATAGTTTAGTTGTGGTAAGTGTTATTAGATGGTTTATGAAATGAATGGTATACAAAACTAAACCAAGATACGTTGATTTGATGATTGAATTGTGAATTTAAAGAGTGAATTAGACATTTATATGCCCTGAACACTATAGAATCCTCACAGTATGAGGCCTGTGCTGTGACGAGGAAATGGTTTCCCGACTGGAGGTAGTCCAGATTGAGGTAAGCTGGAGTGCACCAGTAGGGTGCAGGGGTCTTAAGTAGTAGTGCAGACTCCTTTTAGTTGTGGTACCCAACACCAACCAGAGATGTCAGTGGTACTTTTTTTACATGTTGTACTGATCAGTGGTCAGTAGGTCCACTGATGCACAATAAGCCTGAGGGCTTTGACTCACCGCCTGAGTGCCCAGGTTGAGAGGTGGATTCTGAGATATCTGATCGCTCCCATTATACGATGAGAGGCAGATGTGCCGATGCCCGCTACAGACGGGGTATTACTCGAGAGATAGGCTTAGGAACCCAGACATGCTTCTAAGCCTTGTACACTGAGATCATATCTTGCTATGATTCTTTCACATGTTGTGGTACACCTATGCCTTGTATAGTGAGATCATAGCTTGCTATGATTCTTTCACATGTTGTGGTACACCTCATGTGGGTTCAGGTCATAATAACATGAATGAGAGGTCAAAAAAGTGTGCACAATTATTCAATTAGTCTTTGTATGTTTCTAAATTATTAGTTCTCTTAATGATCAATCAAACATGTGCATATATTGATTCAGTTTTATAGATATCTAAGTATCCTACCATATTTATGTTTGTGAATTATTAGACTTTTTAAAGCTTACTAGTATTATAATTGATATCAGTTGCTCGACAATATATCTATAATTATAAAAGTGCTTTAAACTATTTCTAAGAAGTACTCATTCATTAAGCGAGTAGGCTCACCCCTCTACTCACAATGTTTAGGGATAACTCATGGATTGAAGATGTTAATGCATTAGAGTAGATCTGCCATAGAAGTTATTGTGACGATGCGTCTCAGAAAACAAGATCAACGAATGCGGAAGCGATTAACTAGCAGTGGAATTACTAAAAATCACAAAATTTTATAACTTTTTGCACAAAGGTCCACAACCTGTAAGACTTTTTCATAAAAGAACAGGATAAGTTATTTACAAGTTGATACATCAACACATCTATGTAATATCACATTTCGAGAGATCACAACATCAACTGCCCTGTAACTGTACAAGGCAAGATACAAAATCTCGAGGCATTACGCCAAAATCTCAGATCTATATTAAACATCTACTGACTCCTAGGACCTGAGAGTACAGAGATGATACATAGGACATTCTATCTACAAGACTTTGACAGACAGTGTCTCCACCTGAGGATCACTGCTATCCCTGATGTTGTTGTTGCTGCTGCTGCTCACCCACTGAAGGGTCCCTTCATCCTCGGCGTCTACCTAAAAAGTCGAATCCCACGGGGGTGAGACAATTGAATCATTGTCCCAGCGAGAGTTATAACTCTCCTCCAGAAGCAGTGTTATTGCAATAATTAAGATAACAACGAGCAACATGACTAAATTATTTAACAGCAGGCAATTCATTCATTAAACTAAGTAGAGCAACATTCTCTAGGCAATCATTTCAATTATAACTTAATTGAATGACAAGACATATATCAAAAGAACATGATACATCAGCGGAATTACTGAAAATCACAAAATTTTAAAACTTTTTATACAAAGGTCCACAACCTGTAAGACTTTTTCATAAAAGAACATGATACGTTATTTACAAGCTGATACATCAGCACATCTCTGTAATATCACATTTCGAGAGATCACAACATCAACTGCCCCGTAACTGTACAAGGCAAGATACAAAATCTCGAGGCATTACACCAAAATCTCAGATCTATATTAAACATCTACTGACTCCTAGGACCTGAGAGTACAAAGACAACACATAGGAAATTCTATCTACAAGACTTTGACAGACATTGTCTCCACCTGAGGATCACTGCTGTCCCTGATGTTGCTATTGCTGTTGTTGCTACTCACCCAATGAAGGGTTCCTTCGTCCTCGGCATCTAACTAAAAAGTCGAATCCCACGGGGGTGAGACAATTGAATCATTGTCCCAGTGAGAGTTATAACTCTCTGCCAGAAGCATTGTTATTGCAATAATTAAGATAACAACAAGCAACAAGACTAAATTATTTAACAACAGACAATTCATTGATTAAACTAAGTAGAGCAACATTCTCTAGGCAATCATTTCAATTATAACTTAATTGAATGACAAGACATATATCAATAAGGAATATGAAGAACATGTATACTAGTTATTTAACTAGAGCACTATAAACAATGTAATATCAATCATTGTTTCTCGTAATTCAACCTAAGAAAATATGCTACACGGCTGATTATATTTTACAAACATTTTTGTGCCCTGAGGAGATGAGTTACACCTCTCATACTCCAACCGACCATTACGAAATCGCAATCGGTACCATACATAGGTCATTAGAAGAGCCGGATTCCTATGACCTCATCCTCCTCAGTCAGTGTGAGGATCAACATGCAGGACATCTTGTGTCTCTGCTATAATAGCTTTCTAGGGTATTCTGGCAACTTCTCTATTAGAGTTACAGTGGCGTGCTGTACTCTCTTCGCCATCGAGGGATTCCTTGTTTATCTCACATCGATGCGGCATTAACAACATCATCAGGAGATTAGTGATACATCATCCCGTCATAAACATATAATGAAGGATTGGGAGATTACAGGTACATCTCACATCAAATCCTACATTAGAACGTAAGGATATTCACGTTCATAACCCCCACATACTCAAAAGTACGCTCTCTAGGAGTTCACTTAGGAAAACCTGTTTCACCATCATTTAACTTCTGACAATGATGGATCTATGGTCAGGGCTCTACATGATATCATTATACTTGATTATTTAAGTACATTAGGGCATTCTTTTAGCATCCGTCATGTTTTCAAACATAAACCATTAAAACAATTGCTATAAAGAAAAAGTACTTAATTATATCAAGTTCATTTCACATCCAGTTATCATTGGGATATTAATCCCTAACCATCTCATCATTGTGATTCAGGAACATGGGTGTTCAAACCCTTAGATCATCATATCACTTGTTACCAAGTAACATATTATTATCAAGTCATTTAACAGGATGACCTTGATTGTAACAATGCATATATTTCTCATGGCTCATACATCCTATCAATCTCATATGTTACCACTTACCAAGAAACATAGCATATCATTACTCTTAAAGATTATAAAGTGTTTTCAATTGATATGACATCATAACCCTTACCTGGCTATGATCACTTCTTGATAAAGACCTACATGACTAACACAATTGATAACATGCACATTACATCTATATCAACACAATACAATTTATTTCCAAGTTAAGTATAGAACACCACAGCCGTGCTACATCACCCCGGCTGGTTTCTAGGGTTAGGATTCTTATTCAATCCAATGAAAGTTATTCAACCTCTTATCTTAATTAGGAATAGTGATTCTTTATTTCATACTTCAATCATAGAGTTTCATGCTTAAAAGCATAACCCAGAATTAGGGTTTACTGTTCATATCATCACATTACCCTAGATTAGGGTTTACTAGCCACATTACATGATATTACCCTAGATTAGGGTTTGCTATTCACATTACTTCTCATTATAATGAATTAAGATCATACTATCATCATGTATGGGGATTACTTCTCTTAGTGCCCCAAATTAGGGTTAAGATTCATTAACCATCATAATTAGGGTTTCCATGATCTCACTATGAAGGATCATCCCTAATTAGATGCATCCATACATATTGGAGATTTATTACTTGATTCTCATTCATATAGGGAGTCTTCTCTCTCCTCTTTCTATGAGATGATGATTACATCACCCTTGATTAGACTAAGTCAAATCAACTTTGATAACATAAGTTATGTCATCACCAATATGGTCATTAGGTTTTACTTGATCAAGGGGTATTAGTTACATTATTCCATCAAGGGTACTTTTGTAATGTTCACCATTGGTCATAGTATGCATTAATACACTAATTACTTGGTCCCTTAATTACTTTAGGTATCTATGAATTTTAGGTTAATCAACCACTAAACCATCTTGACCACTAAGGCATCAAACGTTCTTAACCTTTTTATCAAACAGTCTTGCACACCAAACCCCCAAACGGTCTTGGATGGACCTTGAAACCATTTGGTGGTGTTGACCGTTTGGTCCCTTTGACTTTTGAAACCATTTGGTAAAGTGCACACTCAAAACCATTTTCCCAAGATGGGGTGAAGACCGTTTCATCTTGTTGACCGTTTGGCCAACTTTGACTTTGAAACCGCATGGGCAAAATTGATCTTGAAATCGCATGAGCACCAAATGGTTTGGGATCGTTTGGACCCAAATGGTCTTGATACCGTTTGGTCCCAAATGGTCTTTATACCGTTTGGTCCCAAACAGTCTTGAGACCGTTTGGACCAAACCATCTCAAAACCGTAAGGACCAAAAAGTGTCTCAACCACTTCAATTGAGTTAGGGTTTTCAAGGTTGAACCCCTCAATCGTTCATGCACTTGTTAGACACTTATCAATTGAGTTAATTAGGTCAACCCTCTACTGATTTTATACTCAATTGACCCTTAATTGATCACCAATTAGGGCTTGGATCAATTGAATTAGGGTTTGGAATCGATCACCCTTCAACATGTATCAACATGAGTCTAATTGATGTTGAACCCATTGAACCATCATTCAATTTGGTCATGACCTGACCCCAAACGGTCTTGGGATCATTTGGATGACCTCCAAATGGTCTTGAGACCGTTTGATCAAGTCAACACCAAAATCTAACTCAACCTATTAAGGTTTGATTCATTGATTTGATCATTAGGTCACTAATCGATTATACTTTAACTTGTTGCCTTTCAATCTTCAACCACTTAACCATGGTCAACCATAGACCTACAAACGGTCTTGGGTGACCCCCAAATGGTCTTGGGATTGTTTTGACATTCTCCAAACGGTCTTGAGACTGTTTTCCCATTATTGTATCAAAAACCAAGTCATTCTCGTAAGGGTTGAACCCTAGAGTTAGTCACAAAATCAGCACTTAATTGTTTAACAATTTGATATCATTGGACCCTCAATTGGGTAACCCCACTTAACCCTAGACCTCCAAATGGTCTTGGGTGATCACCAAACGGTCTTGAGATCGTTTGGGTGATCCCCAAACAGTTTTGAAACCGTTTGGGCCACTCAACCCAAACTTCAACATGATTAAATTATTGAAATCAGCAATTAACCCGAATAGGGTTTAGGTGATTGATGTGCCTTCAATTGGTGATTTACTTGGAATTAGTTGATGATTTTTGGTGGGTGACTAGTCCACATTATTTACAACAGACATCCAAATGGTCAACACCTAGTCAACGCATCCAAATGGTTTTAAACCATTTGCTTCTATGCGGTTTGAGAAACCGTTTGCATTCAAATGGTTTGAAACCGTTTGCTCCCAAATGGTTTGGGAAACCGTTTGTGCAAAAGTGGGAGACTGTTTGCTAAAATGGATTTTGGATAAACATTGGAAATAACATCATCATATTCTACCTCAAGAACATGGGCTGTTCTTCACAGAAATACTAGCAAGAACACTTAAAAGTGTCTAAAGGAGAAGTATAAGCAACTATTCTAAGAGAAGAAGATGCAAAAGCAAAGCTTAAGGGTTAGAGTTATAAAACCCACCTTTAGATCTGATCTAGAGCTGAAAGCTTCGTAGCTTTAATGGTGGATGAAGCTCCAAAGATTTCCCAAGGTCCTTTCTTCAAGGTTTTGGATGGAGAAGATGGCTAGAACGAAGAGTTGTGTAAGAAAAACTAACAAAACAACCTTGTATTAGGGTTTCCTCCAAGAATTCGAGCTAGGTGATGATCAAAGCTTACCCAAACCAGATTGGTCGTCCTCCTCTATTCCAGAGCTTCCTATTGGTCGGTCCAAAGCAAGAAGATGAGAAAAGAAATTAAGGGAAACGTTCCCTTGCTTTGTGGAAAAAAGGGTGTTTATATATTTTTGGATATTATCAAGGCAAAGAAAAAGATAGTTAGTTCTTTTATTTCTTAAACCCATCCACTCATGATCGCTCCACCCTTGGCCACATTTCTTCCTCCTTTTCACATGAAAAACCTCTCTTTTATCCAAGGTTAAAGGAAAATAAACCATATATCTTAATAAGCTATATATATGAAAAGGCCATTTTTCTTAAAACTTGGTTATTTAAATATTAAGGTTATCTTTATTATTTGATCATTCAAACGAGGCGCCCCTCTCATTTTAAGCTCTACTTGATGACAAGAAACATGAGAGATACTCTAGAGGGTACATTTTTCATGTTGGACCCTAGGTTTTGGATAATTTGCACATTACACCAAAACTAGGTTTTTAAAGCACAAGGATTGCTCTACAAGCTGTATCTTGGTGCTCAAGCTTGGAGAATCCATACCACTACATCATATAAATTCTTATGATGTCTCATTATCAGAGGAACATCTTAACATCTGAAATTTGCAAGTTAACCCCTCTACTTGGGTAATTTGCACTTTAGTCCAAAATTAACAAAACAATATTACAACATTGTTCAAAAAGGACTGAAATAGAAATATAGGTTCCTCAAGAGATTTAATTACATTACACAAGATAACCACAAGCATCTAATCACATATTTAAGAAAAACACCTAGGGTTAGTTCATAACCCAGGTTAGGGATGTTACAAATTATCCACCCCTTACAAGGATTTCGTCCCCGAAATCAACAAAACATATTAAGAGAAAAGAGCAAGGTATTTCCTTCTCATTTCTCCCTCTAGTTCCCATGTGGTTTCTTCAACACCACGGTGATTCCAGAGGACGTTCACAAGACTTATGTCTTTCTTTTTCAACTTTTTAATTCTTTTATCAAGGATCGACACAAGTCCTTCCTCATAAGACACATCATCATTCAGTTCTACTTCCATAGGTTGTAGAACTGATTCTGTATCAGGATGACATTTCCTAAGCATGGAAATGTGGAACATAGGGTGTAACTTTTGTAACTCTGGTGGTAACTCTAGCTTATAAGCTACTCTTCCAATCCGTTAAATGACTGGATAAGGCCCCATAAACCTAGGAGCTAACTTTCCTTTCCTTCCAAATCTAAGAACTCCTTTTCAAGGTGAGACCTTGAGGTACACTCTGTCTCCAACCTGGAATTCTAAAGGTCTACGACGCTTATCAGCGTAAGATTTCTGCCTATCCTGTGCAGTCTTTATCTGTTGTTGTATTACTTTAATCTTCTTAGTGGTCTGCTGCACAAGATCAGGACCTAAAAGTTGATATTCACCAGTTTCATACCAACATAGGGGTGATCTACAACGTCTACCATATAAAGCTTCATAAGGTGCCATGTCAATGCTATGTTGATAGCTATTGTTGTAGGCAAACTCTATCAAGCTTAGGTGCAGATCCCAACTCCCCATAAACTGAAGAACACATGCTCTAAGCAAGTCTTCCAAGGTATGTATAGTCCTTTTTGACTGTCCATCAGTTTGTGGATGAAAGGTTGTACTAAACCTTAACTGTGTGCCTAAGGCTTTATGAAGTCGCTCCCAAAAATGACTCATAAACTGGGGACCTCTGTCACAAACAATGGTAACTGGGACTCCGTGCAGTCGTACTATCTCATCTACATACAACTGTGCCAGTTTCTCAGCAGAATAGGTTGTTTTGACAGGTAAGAAATGTGATGTCTTTGTCAACCTATCAACTATTACCTAGATGGAGTCATGACCTTTGGATGTTTTAGGTAAACCAACCACAAAATCCATGGTCACATGATCCCACTTCCATTGGGGTATGGGTAAAGGTTGCATTGTTCCTGCAGGCTTTTGGTGTTCAACTTTAACTTGTTGACACACAGGACATTGCATAATGAACTCAGCAACATCTTTCTTCAAACCAGGCCATCAATACATATCTTTTAAGTTTCGATACATTTTGGTGCTTCCTGGATGCATAGCATACATTGAAGAATGAACTTCCTCCAGGACTAACTTCCTCAAGTTATCCACATCCGGTACTATCATCCTACCATGATAACATGCTACTTGATCATATGAGTCATAGAAACCATATCATCTCTCACTTCCATACTCCGATCTGATATGTTGAACTACAACATCAATTTGTTGTGCTTCCTTGATCTACTATCTCAGAGTAGGCTTTATATGCATCTCAGCTAACAACCTGACTAACAATGATACTTTTAACTACACATTATCTTGCCTTAAGGAGATAAGCATATCCCTCCTAGAGCACACCAAGGAATTCAGTTGTGCTCTATCTAAGGCTGGTGTTGCTGATTTTCTACTTAAAGCATCAACAACTACATTGGCCTTCCCTGGATGGTAATCAATTATACAATCGTAATCCTTGATTAACTCCATCCAGCGGTGTTGCCTCATGTTAAGCTCATGCTGAGAAAAGATATACTTAAGATTCTTATGGTCTGTGAAAATATGGAATGTCTCTCCATAAAGATAATGTCTCCAGATCTTCAAGGCATGAACCACAGCAGCTAGTTCTAAATCGTGTGTTAGATAATTCTCCTCGTGTTTCTTAAGCTGTCAAGAAGCGAAAGAAATCATTTTTTTATCCTGCATCAACACACATCCTAGTACATTCTTAGAGGCAACACAGAAAACTATATATCCTTTCCCTTACTCAGGTAACACAAGTACATGTGCACTTGTCAACCTCTCCTTCAACAGCTGAAAAGATTGTTGACACTTATCACTCCAAACAAAAGGAACATCCTTCCTGGTCAACTTAGTCAAGGGTAAAGCCATAGAACTTAAGTTCTTAATGAACGTCCGGTAATAGCCTGCCAACCCTAAGAAACTGTGGATTTCCTTCGACGTCTTCGACTGCTCTCATTGCATGACAGATTCTACCTTTTTAGGGTCAACACGTATACCCGAAGCAGATATCATGTGTCCCAGCAAATAAACTTCTGGTAACAAGAACTCGCACTTGCTAAAATTAGCATATAACTTGTGTTCTCTTAGCAAAGTTAGAGCTTGACGAAGATGTTGTTCATGCTGCTGAGCATCTCTACTATAGATCAGGATGTCATCTATAAAGACAACAACACACTGATCGAGAAAAGGTCAAAAGATTCTATTCATGAGTTCCATAAATGTAGCTGGGGCATTAGTTAGTCTGAACGACATAACTGTGAACTCATAGTGACCATATCTTGTCCTAAAGGCAGGCTTAGATATGTCACTATCCTTAATACGTAGTTGATGATATCCTAACCTCAAATCTATCTTTGAGAAGACGGTCACACCATGCAACTGGTCAAAGAGATCATCAATCCTCGGCAGAGGATACTTATTCTTTATTGTTACTTTATTTAATTTCCTGTAATCAATGAACAACCACATTGATCCATCCTTCTTTTTAACAAAGAGGACCGGAGCACCCCAGGGTGAAGTACTCGGTCAGATGAAACCTTTCTCAAGTAACTCTTGCAACTGTTTCTTGAGTTCTGCCATTTCAGTAGGCGCCATCCTATATGGTGTTTGTGCTATAGGTTGCGTGTCTGGGATTAGATTAATTTCAAAATCAATCTCCCGAGGCGGTGGTACACCTGGAAGTTCTTCATGAAATACATCTTCAAATTCCCTGACTATAGGAAGTTCGGCAGGTTTATGATTATCCATGGTAGTATCTACCACATGGGCCAAGAATGCATAACATCCTTGCCTCATATGCTTCTTAGCAACCATATCTGACACAAGACAGGTTGGTAGAATATTTCTTTCTCCTTGAAAGATCCATGTGTCACTTTCATTGGTGAATACAGCTTGCTTGGACACACAATCCAAGACAACCTTATACCTTTCTAAGGTATCCATTCCTAGGATTACATCGAATCCATGCATCTCAAGCGGTATAAGATCCACTTGAATGTGATGTTCAGAAAAGAAGAGGATGCAGGGAGAACATACCTCCTGCAGCACAACAGATCCCATCAACGAAGTTTCTAATAACAAACTATCTGCTTTATGACTTATAGTCAAGTTGTAGTAAAAAATCACTCTTCGAGTGATAAAGGAGTGTGTAGCATCCGTATCAATTAAAACAGATACAACGCAAGATGTAGACATATCAGAATATAACAATTCCATCTGACCTGCCACAACTCGAGGGTTGATCACTACATCAAGTGGATTCATTGCGTAGAATCTTGCCGTTGCTTGTGGTTGATTCGGTGCTCGCTGACCTGGTGCCGATGATCCAACTTGGGATGCTTGTCCACGTCCTCTAGATCCTCCTAGAAATTGTCTCCTTTGAGATCCTTGCTGACTCTGCCTTTGAGGTTGAGTCACACTCACTTCTCTGGCTCTGCAGTCCTTCATCAGATGTCCCATCTTTCCACATATATAACAACTTATGTTCAGTTTTTGTGGTCTGGGTGGTCCTGTAACCGACATAGATGCTGAGCTACAAGCTCCTTCTAGCGGTAAGCTTCATCCTCTACCCCTATTCGATGTCCACTGTGTTTGGGTACTGAATCTAGGTGATGGTGTAGGTGTAGAAAACCTAGGTTTCTTGAAATCTTTGGATGAGGATCCTTGGAATTGGGGATATATCCTCTTATTCTTGGTCTGTCTCTTTTCTGCCACAGACCTCTCTACCCTTCTGACAGACACTACAAAGGTAGAAAATCTTTCTCTGTTCTCTAGAGCAGACACGGGAGTAGTCAACTCAGCATTTAATCCCCTCTCAAAATGCCTAATCCTTTCTTCATCTGTAGCTGCCATGTGCGGACAGAACCGCAACAACTCCATGAACTTAGCCTTGTATTCACTAATGTTCATAGGTCCCTGTCTTAACCTCTCAAACTGAGAGATTCTCTCGTCCAGAAACGTCTTAGGGAAGTATCTGTTGATAAATTCCTGTCGAAAAACTTCCCATGCAACCTCTACACCTGGCCTTTACTGTTCTTCCATGGTCCACCAATGACCAACACTCCCCTTGAGAAGATATACAACATGTCTAACCTTCTCGGCTTCTGGGATGTTCAGGATTCTAAAGACCTTCTCTAGTTCAGTTAACCATAAGTTAGCATCTGCTGGGTCAACTGTTCCAGCATACTCCGTGGCTCCAACTCGGCAAAGTCGTTCAAACGTCTTGCCGACTCCTTGTCCTTCAGGATGGGTAGGTGCCCTAGGTATAGGTATAGGCATCCTATCAGTCATATGTGTCATGGTAGTCATAAACTGCCCAAACATGGCTTGGACTGGGTTCCCCATGTCATCTGGATTGAACTGGGGTGGTTCAGGTACAAGTTCTTCTCTTTCTTGGTTTCTTGCACCTCCTCTGGGTGTAGTGACACTACTCTCTGCAACATGTTCCTCGTGTGGTCCAGACATCTTTAGTTTTATCTTCTCCTCCTGATGAGCAGAAGACACTATCAGATATACTGGAAGACACTAGAAAAGACTCAACAACCTAAGTCCTATGTCTCTGTAGACTCAGCGAACCTAGAGCTCTGATACCACTAAATTGTGACGATGCGTCTTGGAAAACAAGATCAACAAATGCGGAAGCGATTAACTACCAGCGGAATTACTGAAAATCACAAAATTTTAAAACTTTTTATACAAAGGTCCACAACCTGTAAGACTTTTTCATAAAAGAACATGATACGTTATTTACAAGCTGATACATCAGCACATCTCTGTAATATCACATTTCGAGAGATCACAACATCAACTGCCCCGTAACTGTACAAGGCAAGATACAAAATCTCGAGGCATTACACCAAAATCTCAGATCTATATTAAACATCTACTGACTCCTAGGACCTGAGAGTACAAAGACAACACATAGGAAATTCTATCTACAAGACTTTGACAGACATTGTCTCCACCTGAGGATCACTGCTGTCCCTGATGTTGCTATTGCTGTTGTTGCTACTCACCCAATGAAGGGTTCCTTCGTCCTCGGCATCTAACTAAAAAGTCGAATCCCACGGGGGTGAGACAATTGAATCATTGTCCCAGTGAGAGTTATAACTCTCTGCCAGAAGCATTGTTATTGCAATAATTAAGATAACAACAAGCAACAAGACTAAATTATTTAACAACAGACAATTCATTGATTAAACTAAGTAGAGCAACATTCTCTAGGCAATCATTTCAATTATAACTTAATTGAATGACAAGACATATATCAATAAGGAATATGAAGAACATGTATACTAGTTATTTAACTAGAGCACTATAAACAATGTAATATCAATCATTGTTTCTCGTAATTCAACCTAAGAAAATATGCTACACGGCTGATTATATTTTACAAACATTTTTGTGCCCTGAGGAGATGAGTTACACCTCTCATACTCCAACCGACCATTACGAAATCGCAATCGGTACCATACATAGGTCATTAGAAGAGCCGGATTCCTATGACCTCATCCTCCTCAATCAGTGTGAGGATCAACATGCAAGACATCTTGTGTGTCTACTATAATAGCTTTCCAGGGTATTCTGGCAACTTCGTTATTAGAGTTATAATGGCGTGATGTACTCTCTTCGCCATCAAGGGATTTCTTGTTTATCTCACATCGATGCGGCATTAACAACATCATCGGGAGACTAGTGATACATCATCCCGACATAAACATATAATGAATGATTGGGAGATTATAGGTACATCTCACATCAAATCTTACATTAGAACGTAAGGATATTCATGTCCATAACCCCCACATACTCAAAAGTATGCTCTCCAGGAGTTCACTTAGTAAAACCTATTTCACCATCATTTAACTCTGACAATGATGGATCTATGGTCAGGGCTCTACATGATATTATTATACTTGATTATTTAAGTACATTATGGCATTCTTTTAGCATCAGGCATGTTTTCAAACATAAACCATTAAAACAATTGCTATAAAGAAAAAGTACTTAATTGTATCAAGTTCATTTCACATCCAGTTATCATTGGGACATTAATCCCTAACCATCTCATCATTGTGATTCAGGAACATGGGTGTTCAAACCCTTAGATCATCATATCACTTGTTACCAAGTAACATATTATTACCAAGTCATTTAACAACATGACCTTGATTGTAACAATGCATATATTTCTCATGGCTCATACAACCTATCAATCTCATATGTTACCACTTACCAGGCAACATAGAATATCATTACTCTTAAAGATTATAAAGTGCTTTCAATGGATTTGACATCATAACCCTTACCTGGCTATGATCACTTCTTGATAAAGACCTGCATGACTAACACAATTGATAACATGCACATTACATCTATATCAAAGCAATATAATTTATTTCCAAGTTAAGTATAGAACACCACGACCGTGCTACATCACCACAACTGATTTCTAGGGTTAGGATTCTTATTCAATCCAATGAAAGTTATTCAACCTATTAACTTAATTAGGAATAGTGATTCTTTATTTCATACTTCAATCATAGAGTTTCATGCTTAAAAGCATAACCCAAAATTAGGGTTTACTGTTCATATCATCACATTACCCTAGATTAGGGTTTACTAGCCACATTACATGATATTACCCTAGATTAGGGTTTACTATTCACATTACTTCTCATTATAATGAATTAAGATCATACTATCATCATGTATGGAGATTACTTCTCTTAGTGCCCCAAATTAGGGTTAAGATTCATTAACCATCATAATTAGGGTTTCCATGATCTCACTATGAAGGATCATACCCTAATTAGATGAATCCATACATATTGGAGATTTATTACTTGATTCTCATTCATATAGGGAGTCTTCTCTCTCCTCTTTCTATGAGATGATGATTACATCATCCTTGATTAGACTAAGTCAAATCAACTTTGACAACATAAGTTATGTCATCACCAATATGGTCATTAGGTTTTACTTGATCAAGGGGTATTAGTTACATTATTCCATCAAGGGTACTTTTGTAATGTTCACCATTGGTCATAGAAGCATTAATCCACTAATTACTTGGTCCCTTAATTACTTTAGGTATCTATGAAGTTTAGGTTAATCAACCACTAAACCATCTTGACCACTAAGGCATCAAACGTTCTTAACCTTTTTAGACCTCAAACGGTCTTGCACACCAAACCCCCAAATGGTCTTGGATGGACCTTGAAACCATTTGGTGGTGTTGAACATTTGGTCCCTTTGACTTTTGAAACCGATTGGTAAAGTGCACACTCAAAACCATTTGCCCAAGATGGGGTGAAGACCGTTTGGTCTTGTTGACCGTTTGGCCAACTTTGACTTTGAAACCGCATGGGCAAAATTGATCTTGAAACCGCATGAGCACCAAACGGTTTGGGATCATTTGGCCTCAAACGGTCTTGATACCGTTTGGTCCCAAATGGTATTGAGACCGTTTGGACCCAAACGGTCTTGAGATCATTTGGTCCAAACCATCTCAAAACCGCAAGGACCAAAAAGTGTCTCAACCACTTCAATTGAGTTAGGGTTTTCAAGGTTGAACCCCTCAATTGTTCATGCACTTATTAGCCACTTATCAATTGAGTTAATTAGGTCAACCCTCTACGGATTTGATACTCAATTGACCCTTAATTGATCACCAATCAGGGTTTGGATCAATTGAATTAGGGTTTGGAATCGATCACCCTTCAACATATATCAACATGAGTCTAATTGATGTTGAACCCATTGAACCATCATTCAATTTGGTCATGACCTGACCCCAAACGGTCTTGGGATTGTTTAGATGACCTCCAAACGGTCTTGAGACCTTTTTATCAAGTCAACACCAAAATATAACTCAACCTATTAAGGTTTGATTCATTGATTTGATCATTAGGTCACTAATCGATTATACTTTAACTTGTTGCCTTTCAATCTTCAACTACTTAACCATGGTCAACCCTAGACCTCCAAACGGTCTTGGGTGACCCCCAAACGGTCTTGGGATTGTTTGGACATTCTCCAAACGGTCTTGAGACCGTTTTCCCATTATTTCATCAAAAACCAAGTCATTCTCTTAAGGGTTGAACCCTAGAGTTAGTCACAAAATCAGCACTTAATTGTTTAACAATTTGATATCATTGGACCCTCAATTGGTCAACCCCACTTAACCCTAGACCTACAAACGGTCTTGGGTGATCACCAAACGGTCATGAGACCGTTTGGGTGATCCCCAAATGGTTTTGAAACCGTTTGGGCCACTCAACCCAAGCTTCAACATGATTAAATTATTGAAATCAGCAATTAACCCGATTAGGGTTTAGGTGATTGATGTGACTTAAATGGGTGATTTACTTGGAATTAGTTGATGATTTTTGGTGGGTGATTAGTCCACATTATTTACAACAGACCTACAAATGGTCAACACCTGGTCAACACATCCAAACGGTTTTAAACCATTTGCTTCTCTGCGGTTTGTGAAACCGTTTGCATTCAAACGGTTTGAAACCGTTTGCTCCCAAACGGTTAGGGAAACCGTTTGTGCAAAAGTGGGAGACCGTTTGCTAAAATGGATTTTGGATAAAAATTGGAAATAAAATCATCATCTTATACCTCAAGAACAGGGGCTGTTCTTCACGGAAATACTAGCAAGAACACTTAAAAGTGTCTAAAGGAGAAGTATAAGCAACTATTCTAAGAGAAGAAGATGCAAAAGCAAAGCTTAAGGGTTAGAGTTATAAACCCACCTTTAGATCTGATCAAGAGCTCCAAGCTTCGTAGATTTAATGGTGGATGAAGCTCCGAAGGTTTCCCAAGGTCCGTTCTTCAAGATTTGGATGGAGAAGATGGCTAGAACGAGGAGTTGTGTAAGAAAAACTAACAAACCAACCTTGTATTAGGGTTTCCTCTAAGAATTCGAGCTAGGTGATGATCAAATCTTACCCAAACCAGCTTGGTTGTCCTCCTCTGTTCTAGAGCTTCCTCTTGGTCGGTCCAAAGCAAGAAGATGAGAAAATAAACTAAGGGAAACATTCCCTTGCTTTGTGGAAAAAAAGGTGTTTATATATTTTTGGATATTATCAAGGCAAAGAAATAGATAGTTATTTCTTTTATTTCTTAAACCCATCCACTCATGCTCACTCCACCCTTGGCCACGTTTCTTCCTCCTTTTCACATGCAAAACCTCTCTTTTATCCAAGGTTAAAGGAAAAGAAACCGTATATCTTAATAAGCTATATATATGAAAAGGCCATTTTGCTTAAAACTTGGTTATTTAAATATTAAGGTTATCTTTATTATTTTATCATTCAAATGAGGCGCCCCTCTCATTTTATTTGCTCTACTTGATTCCAAGAAACATGAGAGATGCTCTAGAGGTACATTTTTCATGTTGGACCCTAGGTTTTGGATAATTTGCACATTACACTAAAACTAGGTTTTTAAAGCACAAGGATTGCTCTACAAGCTGTATCTTGGTGCTCAAGCTTGGAGAATCCATACCACTACATCATATTCATTCTTATGATGTCTCATTATCATAGGAACATCTTAACATGTGCAATTTGCATGTTAAACCCTCTACTTGGGTAATTTGCACTTTAGTCTAAAATTAACAAAACAATATTACAATATTGTTAAAAAAGGACTGAAATAGAAATATAGGTTCCTCAAGAGCTTTAATTACATTACACAAGATAACCACAAGCATCTAATCACATATTTAAGCAAAACACCTAGGTTTAGTTCATAACCCAGGTCAGGGATGTTACAGTTATGTATGAGATTAGTTAAGTTTAGTCGGGTCCTGTCACTCTAGGTCCTTGTATACAATTGAGAGAGAATTGTAATTGATAATGTGTAACTTTGTTTCCTTAATAATAGAGTATATATTTGGTTATCATGTTGTATTTACATGGAAGTGTGAGAAATAGAATGAATGTATGGATGAGTATCATTAATGTTGAGATCATATTAGAGTAATCAAGGTTTAATTCTCTTGTAAAGTTTGTTTATGTGATTGAATGTGAGAAAACAAAGAGTTTGAAATAAAAGAAAAAGTTGGGAGTGAACTATGTATTAAGTATAATCCTCAAACTTATGCCCTAATCTCATGATTTGTGGTAATCGTGGGATGTGGGTGTAATAGCTTGGTATTAGAGCTTAGGATGAGTCATCAGGGACCGTTAGGATAGAAAGTTAGAGTTATAAGTGTGGCAGTGAAGAGCTGGTGTGTGAATAGCTCTGGGAAGTCTGGGTATTTGGATACCCTATCCTGATATCTGGATACCTAGTTTGATCATTATCAAGCTACTCTGTCTTGTCTTCTCTGAATGCCCTATCCAGGCATGCAGTGGGAGGATGGGCTAGAGAGAAACCCTAGAAATATTAAGGTTAGAAAACTGAAAAGAAATGAATGAATTGAATATAAGAATAGAATGTGATGTAACTCTTACTTTATATTGTTGATTTGATTTGATATCAATGGAAATGCTCTTATATATTTTCATCAGATATTCATTTCTTAGAAATATATGTTGTCCTTTAAGATTCTTGTACATTATGAAGTTAATTGAATTATTGTTTACATTCTTTGTATCAACTAGACTAGAAGTTATCTTTAAATGAGTTTACCCTGAGTGGATATTCTTTCTATATGTTTGAGATATATAGAAGTCGGTTAATCCTGAGTAGCTCTTGGCTTCAAGACTGTATGTTTGGCTTGGTCTGGCTGGCAGGATGCATTATTGGGATCTAATGAGTCCTATTAATTAATCTAATAATAGTAATTAAGCTACAGAGAGGAAAACTCAAAATGTAATGAGTATGTACATACACTAGAAATTGAAACATATGGGAAACATTGGAATAACTAAGAATTAGTTGGAATTGAATCCAACTTTGGGGCCTTATATGAGAGCCCCTTACTTGGAAATAAAGGAACACAACATAAGGTTCAGATTAACTTTAATGATTAGTATTATATGAACTCTAAATATGAAATATGGAAAATATATGAGAAAAGTATGTAAGGGCTAAGATAGTAAGAATCAATTATGAGGAATGGATCATATAATCGAGTAAAATGCTTTTATGTACTCCAAAAAAAGGGGAAATAGAAGAAAAGAGTTAAGTATACAATAAGTACATAGAATTGAAGAGTCTTCAGGAGAGTTAAAGTAAAGAGAATTAAATGAACATGTAAATTATAAGTCTAGGATAAGAAACTTAGTTGAAACAAAGAGAAATGTTGGAAATGATGAACTTGATTAAGGAATGAGGATTACATGATATAATTGAGAGAATGGAATGTATACCTTTATTATGAAGTTTAATACATTTATCCTTACTACCTTTGGATTCTAAGTCTCTATAGAACAACAACCTAGTTTCCATACGATGTATTCAATAGCCTCCTAGTGATGAAATGAAATTAGTTCTCAAAGGAAGAACAAAGTGTAGCTAAACAAATGAACATATCATATAGAGGTGGATTATATTGAGGGATGAAAAGCTTGATTGAGAAATAAGCTATGGTTGAACCCTACATGAGTCATTAGATTTTAAATGAAAGACATGTAGTTTATTATGTAGAAGATGAAACTATTAAGGAGAATATTCATCTGGACTTTCAACTTGATAAAAGTAAAAGGATGATAAGAAGTATGGAATCATACATGAGAGTGAGAAACATGATCATAAGAGATAAGTAGAAGCTAAAGATGATAAATGGAAGGTAGCATATGGTAAGACGATTATGGAAAATAAAGCAGTATTTGAAACATGAGGGAGTAACATAGATGATAAAAGAGAGAGATTGGGAGATGTGAGGAGATGCTAAGTAGTCTAGTATCCTTGACAATGAGTAATTAAACCTAGATACACAAAATGTGTTAAGTGAATACTTGAAGATTTGAAATTCTAAATCTCAGAATCACCTTCTCTTTTGTATCCTCCCTAACGAGAGTAATGCAAGGATGAAGTAATAAGAAAATGAATCATATATGATGCATACCCACCATTGTAGAGACATCTATCGAATGCATTAACAACACATAATATGATGATGAAACCCTAGTAGGGTAAATTAAGAAAGTAATCTACATAAATGACCAAGTAAGAGAAAGGAAATTCAAGTGATAAGATAAGAAAGACCTTAGTAAAACTTGTGAGATCCAAAGATTGAATTTCAAATTAAGGGAGTCAAGTCACATCAAAATAACACCATGTTACTGATAAGGATCAAAACCTAGAATGTTTAGAGTTGTAGTAGTTCAAGGAATGTCACTAGTGAATAGACCTTGAATACTAGCATCTCTATAAAACAAGATCATGAAATTAACACTATGAGAAATAAAGTAGCATTGATAGTAATCCACGATTTTAAGGTAGCAAATATGAAAGGTAGATAAAGAATATGGAAATGATTCAAAGCAAAGAGTAAGAAATAAATTCGAAATGTAACAAGTGTGTTTTGAATAAAAGGAGAAATACAACATGAGTAAAGTGCGATATGAAATAGATTCTTGCAGTGATATCAAGAATAATGAATAATCTATTCTTACCTTGTATGTTTCAGTTTTAGGGATGTTTATTCTATATGATCAAATGAGAAGGATAAGTAACAAGAAGTAAGTAGTAATGAATTAGGAGAGAAATAAGAGAAAACAATGGCTTTCGATAATAAGTGAATTTGTTTTTAGAAGTATAATTTGTGGAAGGTATATTAAGGGATGTAAATTTATTTACATATGATTTTAGTTGTACATGTGCAAGAAATATGTTAATTAAAGGTGTCTGATAGTTTTAGTCATTTATATCAGTAATCTAGCTTAGTATTGCACAATTGTTGTTGAATCTACTCTTCCAATTCATGAGTGCTTTCTATTTGAGTAGCAAAATAGTAAAATTCAAAACAACATGGTGAACTCACTTTTGTGACTCAGAGGTATATAGAACAATAGTACATATTGAGCCGTATGAATTGAGATATTTGGATAAGATTATCAATGTTGAGGTAACACCAGAGTATGAAAATATTGAAAATGGTTGTTTCCCTTTCTCTTTCCTATGATTGATTGTGACATAGAGAATTCGTTTGTTGTCATTGAGAAGCCATGCTTTAAACATGTTGTGATTAGGAAAAAATAAACAGACTCAATGTTGAAAATAGTGTATGGAATTCAAATACAAAAGTATAGTGACACATAATATTTGAGAAATTTAAAAGAAACCTTTAATATAATTTACCTGCGTATTTATGTTTTGAGGATGAAACTTTTTAAGGGAGGGAGAATTGTTATGGCCACATCTGAGCTTAATTGGTAAATTAGGGTTTATCTGGATGATTCCATGCTTAGTTATATTGATCATTATTTAAACATGATTAAGGATGGTAGTTTGATTATGATGTGTTAAACTTAATTAGAACTCCAAGTATGCTATTACTTTGTATAGTTAGGGTTTGAGAAAATATAAACCCTAGTCAGCTGAAATTAGGGTTTTCACCAAATAGATCCATGTTAGGAGGAGTGAAAGAGTCAGGAAAAGGACAATGAAAATAATAGTTGGAGGCTTGGATACCACGACCGTGGTGGGTAGTACGACCGTGTTAGGTCATTGGTGGCATGGGCATTCTAGGCCACACGACCGTTGTGATATAATTGAACTATTGACATAATTTTGTACTCAAATTTGATGAAACCAATGCACTACGACCGTGTAGGCAGTACGACCATACTAGTTTGATCTTAGCACGGCCATGGTAGCTTGCATGACCGTTCTGGGGAATTTTTTCTTCAACCGACTCTTTTACATATTTCTAAATAATAGTGCACTATTCAATTTTTACTTATTTAATGGTAGATTGGAATGATCTGAAAATTTAATGAAGCTTTTTAACTTAATTAACTTCTAAACTCGTTTGTACAGGAAGTTCTATCTGGAGGGAATCAATTTGGATGAAGTAATAATGCCTCAACTGTATAAATTCACTTATTTCACACAATTCTTCTGGTCATGCCTGGTACACTTTCCTTATTATATTCCTATATGCAATGTTAGAGATGGAGTACTTCGGATCGATAGAATTCTCAAACTACCCAAATAGCATGCTAAATTTTCATCATTTTTAAAGGTTTTACCTATGAAATAAACAAGTTATAGTAACATTTGTTTTCTAACAGAAGTATAACTAAAATAAGAGAAAGTATAATGAGGGGTCAATGTGCAATTGACCCAAGCAACTCAATTTCTCTATATGGTCAGCCTAACACATTAGGAGCTCTCATAATATGTGATTAATTCCATATAAACAAAATCCTAGAGAGAGAGGGATAGTTAGGATTTGAGAGGAGAAAGTGGTGGAATTGCTGATCTAGGGTTTCTCTATCCGAGATATGATGAAATCAAGTGAGTTTAGCTTCTTTGCGTAGCCTTTCATGGTGAATCTTCTCTCACATGTCAAGATTCCGTCCCTCCTCTAATTTTATTCAAAATGGTATCAAATCTTCCCCTTTTCTCACTCTTTCTTCATAATCCCTCATTTCTAGGGGTTCTGAGTTGAAAGGATGAAGAATCTAATGATTTGCTAGGGTTTTGATATGAGTTCAAGATTTTTAGAGAGGGGCTACATTTTAAAGGTGTTTTCAAACCTTAGGGTGAGTAGGAACTTCCTTTAAACAGTAGATTGCACAAAAATGAGTTAAATCATCAATAATCTTCAATTCCTTAGTATGCCAGTACAAAACCTAAATGGCCTTTTTGATCTAGCTTTTGCAAAATGATATGAAATAGATTCTTCCTCTGCTTTGATGAATTTCAGATGATAAAATCATATTATAAATGGATACAATCCATCTTAATGAGAATTCCCTAAGTATTTGTAGAGGTTATAAGAGTAAACTAAAAATTAGGGTTTTTCACTATGACTGAAATTGTTGCATAATTAGATAGAGAAATTGGTCTATCTGAATCTCATTGATTATGAATGATTGTTTATATGAATGCATAGTACATATATTTCACATACTATCTTAGATTTCATGTGATGTGAATAGTGGTTGCTAGATATCTCAATAAAGAGGGTGAAACCCTATATGAGTGGAAAGTTGGAAATTTGTGAATAGATATTGTGAAATCCATTTGAAGTGTTGTTCTTGACATTATGGACTTTGTTTATTCAATGATATTCTTGATTCATGATATCTCAATGAATGGCATGGAAACCCTAATTTAGCTCAATTCCAAGATTTCATACATATGTTGATTGTATATGACTTGTTGAAAGAAATCTTTATTCAGTGAATGTTTATGACATATTAAATCTTTATGTGAGTCATGTGATAAGTGAATGAGGTAAATGAAAGCCTAAGGATAGGGTGTTCAGTGAATTAAGTATTGTGATATCAATGTTTCTCAATATGAGATGTGGTTATGCTTAAAAATTTAGTTGTGGTAAATGTTATCAAATGGTTTATGAAATGAATGATTTACAAATCTAAACTAAGATACATTGATGTAATGATTGAATTGTGAATTTAAAGAGTGAATTAGACATTTAGATGCCCTGAACACTGTAGAATCCTCACAGGATGAGGCCTGTGCTCTGGGGAGGAAACAATTTCCTGACTGGAGGTAGTCCAGATCGAGGTAAGTCAGAGCGCACCAGTAGGGTGAAGGGATCTTGACCAGTATGGCAGACTCCTTATAGTTGTGTGGTACCCAACACCAACCGAAGATGTTGGTGGTACCCATGTTACATGTTGGAGTGATCAGTGGTCAGTAGGTCCACTAATGCACAATAAGATTGAGGGCTTTGACTCACCGCCTGAGTACCCAAGTTGAGAGGTGGAGTCTGAGATATCTGACCGCTCCTATTAGCCATGAGAGGCAGACGTGCCGAGGCCCGCTGTAGACATGATCTTACTCAAGAGATATTCTTAGGAACCCGTGCATTCTTCTAAGACTTGTACAGTGAGATCGTATCTTGATGCAATTCTTTCACATGTTGTGGTACACCTCATGTGGGTTCAGGGCATAATAAGATGAATGAGAGGTTAAACTAGTATGCGCAGTTATTCAATTACTCTTTCTATGTTTCTGAATTATTAGTTCTCTTTATGATACTCAAGCATGTGCATATATTGATTCACTCTTGTAGATTTCTAGAGTATCCTGCCATATTTATGTTTGTGAATGATTAGACTCTTTAAAGCTTACTACTATTATTATTGATATCAGTTTCTTGAAAATATACATGTAATTATAAAAGTGCTTTAAACTATTTCTAAGAAGTACTCATTCACTGAGTGAGTAGGCACACCCCTCTACTCACAATTTTTAGGTGTAACTCATGGATTGAAGATGTCAATGCATGAGAGTAGATTTTCCATAGGAGTTATGTATGAGATTAGTTAAGTTCAGTCAGTCCCTGTCACTCTAGGTCCTTGTATATAGTTGAGAGAGAATTGTAATTGATAATGTGTAACTTTGTTTCCTTAATAATAGAGTATATATCTAGTTATCATGTTGTATGTACATGTAAGTGTGAGAAATAAAATGGATGTCTGGATATGTATCATTAATGTTGATATCATATTAGAGTAATCAAGATTTAATTCTCTTGTAATGTTTTTTATGTGATTGAATGTGAGAAAACAAAGACTTTTAAATAAAAGAAAAAGTTGTAAGTGAACTTTGTATTAAGTATAATCCTCAAACTTATGCCCGAATCTCATGATTTGTGGTAATCGAGGATGTGGGTGTAACAAGAACTAAGTAACCGCTACCGCAGGACATTCATTAGATTCCTAACTAATGGCCCCTAGTAGCTTTTAGATCTACCATCAATTGGAAGTCAATTTGTTCATCAGTTTTGAAAACCGATGGCTAGTCAAACATGTAGTCAAGGCAGCCATCCGTTTCCAAAATGATGGTCCACTAGGACACATCAATCGATAGTGCGCCAATCTGCTCAACCTATGGCGAACCAAAGAATGACATCCGATGGTACTCCTGATCGATCTTAACCGATGGTTGTACTAGATAGGTTTAACTGACAAGCCACAATCCATCGATTCTCAAATCAATGGCTCACCTTCATATCTGTCAACCGATGGTAGCACTGGGTGCAACATTCATTTAGGCCATTAGGAGTGTTCCCTGAGGTATGTGGTTGGATGACTCATGGTGCAACCAAAGCACCCAAAGTACCGCCTCGAGCACTAGACAGAGGAATATAAACTAGAAGACCCCATGAAATAAATAGGGGGTCATTATGCAAAGGAGATGATGGAGTTCTACCCTACAACCACCTCTCCATCAACCTTCAAGTTATGTGTTACATCAATTGATCATTATTTAAACATGATTAAGGATGGTAGTTCGATTATGATGTGTTAAACTTAATTAGAACTCCAAGTATGCTATTACTTTGTATAATTAGGGTTTGAGAAAATATAAACCCTAGTCAGCTGAAATTAGGGTTTTCACCAAATAGATCCATGTTAGGAGGAGTGAAAGAGTCAGGAAAAGGACAATGAAAATAATAGTTGGAGGCTTGGATACCACAACCGTGGTGGGTAGTACGACCGTGTTAGGTCATTGGTGGCATGGGCATTCTAGGCCACACGACCGTTGTGATATAATTGAACTATTGACCTAATTTTTTACTCAAATTTGATGAAACCAATGCACTACGACCGTGTAGGTAGTACGACCATACTAGTTTGATCTTAGCACGGCCATGGTAGCTTGCATGACCGTTCTGGGGAATTTTTTCTTCAACTGACTGTTCTACATATTTCTAAATAATAGTGCACTATTCAATTTTTACTTATTTAATGGTAGATTGGAATGATCTGAAAATTTAATGAAGCTTTTTAACTTAATTAACTTCTAAACTCATTTGTACAGGAAGTTCTATCTGGAGGGAATCATTTTGGATGAATCAATAATGCCTCAACTGTATAAATTCACTTATTTCACACAATTCTTCTGGTCATGCCTGGTACACTTTCCTTATTATATTCCTATATGCAATGTTAGAGATGGAGTACTTGGGATCGATAGAATTCTCAAACTACCCAAATAGCATGCTAAATTTTCATAATTTTTAAAGGTTTTACCTATGAAATAAACAAGTTATAGTAACATTTGTTTTCTAACAGAAGTATAACTAAAATAAGAGAAAGTATAATGAGGGGTCAATGTGCAATTGACCCAAGCAACTCAATTTCTCTATATGGTCAACCTAACACATTAGGAGCTCTCATAATATGTGATTAATTCCATATAAACAAAATCCTAGAGAGAGAGGGATAGTTAGGATTTGAGAGGAGAAAGTGGTGGAATTGCTGATCTAGGGTTTCTCTATCCGAGATATGATGAAATCAAGTGAGTTTAGCTTCTTTGCGTAGCCTTTCATGGTGAATCTTCTCTCACATGTCAAGATTCCGTCCCTCATCTAATTTTATTCAAAATGGTATCAAATCTTCCCCTTTTCTCACTCTTTCTTCATAATCCCTCATTTCTAGGGATTCTGAGTTGAAAGGATGAAGAATCTAATGATTTGCTAGGGTTTTGATATGAGTTCAAGATTTTTAGAGATGGGCTACATTTTAAAGGTGTTTTCAAACCTTAGGGTGAGTAGGAACTTCCTTTAAACAGTAGATTGCACAAAAATGAGTTAAATCATCAATAATCTTCAATTCCTTAGTATGCCAGTACAAAACCTAAATGGCCTTTTTGATCTAGCTTTTGCAAAATGATATGAAATAGATTCTTCCTATGCTTTGATGAATTTCAGATGATAAAATCATATTATAAATGGATACAATCCATCTTAATGAGAATTCCCTAAGTATTTGTAGAGGTTATAAGAGTAAACTAAAAATTAGGGTTTTTCACTATGACTGAAATTGTTGCATAATTAGATAGAGAAATTGGTCTATCTGAATCTCATTGATTATGAATGATTGTTTATATGAATGCATAGTACATATATTTCACATACTATCTTAGATTTCATGTGATGTGAATAGTGGTTGCTAGATATCTCAATAAAGAGGGTGAAACCCTATATGAGTGGAAAGTTGGAAATTTGTGAATAGATATTGTGAAATCCATTTGAAGTGTTGTTCTTAACATCATGGACTTTGTTTATTCAATGATATTCTTGATTCATGATATCTCAATGAATGGCATGGAAACCCTAATTTAGCTCAATTCCAAGATTTCATACATATGTTGATTGTATATGACTTGTTGAAAGAAATCTTTATTCAGTGAATGTTTATGACATATTAAATCTTTATGTGAGTCATGTGATAAGTGAATGAGGTAAATGAAAGCCTAAGGATAGGGTGTTCAGTGAATTAAGTATTGTGATATCAATGTTTCTCAATATGAGATGTGGTTATGCTTAAAAATTTAGTTGTGGTAAATGTTATCAAATGGTTTATGAAATGAATGATTTACAAATCTAAACTAAGATACATTGATGTAATGATTGAATTGTGAATTTAAAGAGTGAATTAGACATTTAGATGCCCTGAACACTGTAGAATCCTCACAGGATGAGGCCTGCGCTCTGGGGAGGAAACAATTTCCTGACTGGAGGTAGTCCAGATCGAGGTAAGTCAGAGCGCACCAGTAGGGTGCAGGGATCTTGACCGGTATGGCAGACTCCTTATAGTTGTGTGGTACCCAACACCAACCGAAGATGTTGGTGGTACCCATGTTACATGTTGGAGTGATCAGTGGTCAGTAGGTCCACTAATGCACAATAAGATTGAGGGCTTTGACTCACCGCCTGAGTACCCAAGTTGAGAGGTGGAGTCTGAGATATCTGACCGCTCCTATTAGCCACTGAGAGGCAGACGTGCTGAGGCCCGCTGTAGATAGGATCTTACTCAAGAGATATTCTTAGGAACCCGTGCATTCTTCTAAGACTTGTACAGTGAGATCGTATCTTGATGCAATTCTTTCACATGTTGTGGTACACCTCATGTGGGTTCAGGGCATAATAAGATGAATGAGAGGTTAAACTAGTATGCGCAGTTATTCAATTACTCTTTGTATGTTTCTGAATTATTAGTTCTCTTTATGATACTCAAGCATGTGCATATATTGATTCACTCTTGTAGATTTCTAGAGTATCCTGCCATATTTATGTTTGTGAATGATTAGACTCTTTAAAGCTTACTACTATTATTATTGATATCAGTTTCTTGACAATATACATGTAATTATAAAAGTGCTTTAAACTATTTCTAAGAAGTACTCATTCACTGAGTGAGTAGGCACACCCCTCTACTCACAATTTTTAGGTGTAACTCATGGATTGAAGATGTCAATGCATCAGAGTAGATTTTCCATAGGAGTTATGTATGAGATTAGTTAAGTTCAGTCAGTCCCTGTCACTCTAGGTCCTTGTATATAGTTGAGAGAGAATTGTAATTGATAATGTGTAACTTTGTTTCCTTAATAATAGAGTATATATCTAGTTATCATGTTGTATGTACATGTAAGTGCGAGAAATAAAATGGATGTCTGGATATGTATCATTAATGTTGATATCATATTAGAGTAATCAAGATTTAATTCTCTTGTAATGTTTTTTATGTGATTGAATGTGAGAAAACAAAGACTTTTAAATAAAAGAAAAAGTTGGAAGTGAACTTTGTATTAAGTATAATCCTCAAACTTATGCCCGAATCTCATGATTTGTGGTAATCGAGGATGTGGGTGTAACAAGAACTAAGTAACCGCTACCGCAGGACATTCATTAGATTCCTAACTGATGGCCCCTAGTAGCTTTTAGATCTACCATCAATTGGAAGTCAATTTGTTCATCAGTTTTGAAAACCGATGGCTAGTCAAACATTTAGTCAAGGCAACCATCAGTTTCCAAAATGATGGTCCACTAGGACACATCAATCAATAGTGCGCCAATCTGCTCAACCTATGGCGAACCAAAGAATGACATCTGATGGTACTCCTGATCGATCTTAACCGATGGTTGTACTAGATAGGTTTAACTGACAAGCCACAATCCATCGATTCTCAAATCAATGGCTCACCTTCATATCTGTCAACCGATGGTAGCACTGGGTGCAACATTCATTTAGGCCATTAGGAGTGTTCCCTGAGGTATGTGGTTGGATGACTCATGGTGCAACCAAAGCACCCAAAGTACCACCTCGAGCACTAGACAGAGGAATATAAACTAGAAGACCCCATGAAATAAATAGGGGGTCATTATGCAAAGGAGATGATGGAGTTCTACCCTACAACCACCTCTCCATCAACCTTCAAGTTATGTGTTACATCAATTGGTTTGTGACCTCCAAGGATGAGAGTCTAAGGAGTAGCACACCTCCACCTTTGTCGAGTAGTTCCAAACATCTTTGAGAGAAGGAGGGAGATAGAGTGGCCATCTTCACTGATGATGCCAAATTCAGAGTGGAGAAACTCTCCATTGACCTTGACCAATGCATAGTCACTATTGGTGTATCTTTCTCCTTATTCTCTAAATCTATCGCCCACCTTGACTTCCCTTCACTCCATCTCATTCTCCATCTCCATGTCTCACCATACTTGTAATTTCCCCATGCTACTCATAACCATGAGTGGCTATTCATATAACTTGGATTGGGAGTAGCCACTAGGGCTCTCCCAACATGTAAATACTTATATCCATTGTATACATGCTCTTGGAAATGTTTATTTCCATACTCTTGTTCTTAATGATTCACTTTCATGATTATCTACCATCTTGTGTTGTTTGATTGTTAATTCCTTGAGAGAGTAGTATTAACCTATATCTAAGAGCTATGGAGTTGTATGAATACATAAGAATGTTGTAATATTTAAGCTAATGATCATATGATAATAGTAGTGATTGTTTGTTTGCCATCACGAGAGAGAGACAAACTTACCATCTAGACCTATACTAAGATCAAGAGAGGAGGAAATAGACACTTATGATGAGTTCTTATCAACACGCTAAGGATATGCAAATGCTGTGGGTACTACATGTTGGTGAGAGACCTTAGATGGTAATACCCAATCCAAATTCCCTATCCATACTTGTTATCTCATCCTTTGACTTTCTTGATCTTTTATTTTACTTCTTGATTTGTTTTACTTGCTTATTGCTTGTTTTTTGAAGTACCACTATTTTGTAAGGAACACAAAACTTTATCTCACCCCTTTGTTTGGTGTAACTAAGATAAGACTCTTCATTCTTATCACATACCACCCTTGTCCCTATGGATCAATCACAATTTACTACATCTAACCCCATTACTATTGTTGTGGGGGCCTGAGTGTCGAGTTACAAATTTAAAAGTCTGATCACTCCATATTAGCTTGATTTTGGATGTTTGATTTAGGCCAAGGCAACCACTACTATTAAGAACCCTAGTCTACTTAGCATACACTCATGCCTCAAGTCTAGTGATAGACTTGACTGTAAATTTTAAGTCTAATAACTCTCACTATCTTGAATATGTCATATCACACGTTGAGTTTCTAACTCAACTATGTGACTTATTTTAGGAAGTTTGAGTGAAGCGAACCGTAACCACTACCAACTACAAAGACCATGGCACCTCGTAGGGAAGTCATCCACAACTCAAGGGTTGAAGGCTTTAATGAGGAACATGAAGAGGATCAAGATAAAGAACATCGTGATGAAGAAGAGCATGAGGATGAATGTCATGAGGAAGAGTGTTGAGGAAGAAAATCATGAGGAAGAACGTCATTATAAAGCAATAATAAACATGAGAAACAACAACAACAATGAAGATGATGGAGATTATGGAGGCCCTTCTCTTTACAAGTTGGCTTCCACCAAGGATAATGAAACTAGATGCCATTCATAATTCCTTGATCCAATGCTCTGAACTTCAAGTTGAAACCAACAATCATTAGTATGATCTAAAATAAGACTTTTAGAGGAAACTTCTGAGAAGAAAACCCTTATCATCACTTAGATGTCTTTAAAAATATCTGTGACACCATCAAGATGAACATGATGCTACATGTAGTCATATAATGCAGGGGATCCAACTTTTCTATGAGGGGAAAAGATCTATATTGGTACCTAGCTCTGACCGATAAAACCATCAATGGATGGGCACCTTTGGCTGGCATTTTTGTCACCAAGTTCTATTCGATAGAGAAGATTCCTAGAAATATGCACAAGATCACTGACTACATGCAATAGCTTCGTGAGAACTTGTACAAAGTATGGGAAAGATTCCAAGAATACAAGAGGGACTTCCCTCACCACAATTATGATAAAGGATTTCTAGTTACAATATTCTACAATGGGCTTACCTCTATTGAAATGATCTCACTAAATGCAACTACAGGCAATGATTTCCTAGGTAAGAACTGAAAGAAAACCATGAAGATAATTGACAATATGGACATCCTGCAACCTGATTTGGAATATGACAGGGGAACAACCAAGAATGTATCATCCAAAGGGGAAACTTTCGGGTCTAAGGCTGTAGAATCTATACTATCCAGATTCAAAAGATTGCTTCAAATGTGAAATAGTTGAAATATTATGGAAGTAAGGGAAAGAATAAAGCATAATAGGTGATGAAGTGTGTTACATGTATAGAAGGAGGTCATGGGTTAGATATTATATCTACACCCAACCAAAAGATGATGATCAAGAAGATGATACTAAGAATGTTTCTTATGTTAACTGAAAAGGCCAGATCATCTTGGTTTCTCCTATGGAAGCAAAGATGTTGTTGAACATGCTTACAAATTGAATAACCCACCTAAAAGACAACCAAGCTTCAACAAAGATAACAGACCAACCATGTTTACATGTAATACAACTTATCAGTAGAACAAGAATAATTCCCAAGGACAAGGCTAAAGGAAAAAGAGAAACTCGAGCAAACCAAGACAAGGCCAAGGTCAAAATAGAAACTCAAATCAATAAGATCTGGTTTCTAAATTTTATGAATTTTAAAAAAGGCAAGCATATGCAAATGAGCAACTGAGCCAAAGAGTTATCAACAACACTGGCCTATCGAGCACAATGAAATCCCAACTAGGGGGCGTGACTGCACTGATGGCCGCTCAAGAAAGAGATGGACTAAAAAATTGTAGATATTGTCTTAGGGCATTTTATCTAGTACCCCTTCTTACCTTGAAAAAGAAGGGTCACCTAGCATCCTTGAACTGGTAACCATCTTTTGGCTAACCTAGCCTCCTCTATCTGTTGGGACCAACATGCAAGCCCATGCCAAACAAATCCATTAAAAACTTGCACAACTATCAGAATTGATAAAGAACCCACATGAGAGGATACCTTGAAATAAGAAAACAACAAAAATGTCCACTCTTAGATCAGGAAAGGTATTAGAAAAATAGACATATATGATTATTCAGAAGGATACTCCTATTGCTGATCCCAACCAGAAGCCATCCTAATAGAAGAATTTCTTGAAGTAGAGTTTATCACTCAGAAGGTTGAAGCAAAGGAAAAAGGCAAAGAAAAGAATCTAGTAGAGGAGAAGAAATAGAACCAGCTGAAGAAGTTCTAACGGGTAGGGATCCTTTTTCACCAAAGATTCCTTTTTCATACAATCTGATCAAGGCCCATTTGGAAAAGATATATGAAAAATTCATGGAAGTTGTTAATAAATTGCACCTGGATGTTCCCTTCCTTGATTCTATTGAAGTAATGCCAACATACATGAATTTCTTCAAAACCTAAAGAGGAGATATGTTGAAACTAGCTAGCCAAAATGTCCAACTTTTTTGTCCAATCAAAGATGCCTACCAAGTAGAAAGACCCAAGAGCTTTCACCATGCTAATTATTTTAGGAGATAATGAGGTAAGACAAGGTCTAGCTGATCTTGGAGAAAGTATTAGCCTTATGCCTCTCACACTGGCTCAGAGACTGTGACTTACTAACATGGTCAAAATGGGGATGTGAATTCAATTAGCAGACCATTCGTTTACGAGACTGGTAGGGATTGTAGAAGATGTTCCTATCTACGCGGGTAAATTTTTCATACCATGCAATATAGTAGTGTTTGACACAATGGAGGATTCGACATGTCCAATGATATTTGGGAGACCATTCCTCTCCACTAAGAGAGCCTTGATAGACATTGAATCTAGAATTATCACTATAAGAGTGGGGAAAGATCATATTATTTTTCATGTTTAAAACTCCATGAGAGGACTAACTCTCTTTGAGTCGGTCTATTTCATGGATAGCTACAAATAGTTCTATGAGGAAGTTCAGGAGAAAAATGCTATAGTTGACCTGCTAATGAGGGCTCTAAATAATCATGGTCCAGATATAGAAGACCCAGAAGTGGTCAAAATTCTTCAGTATTTAAATCAACTGGAAGATGACTGCAGTGATGAGGAGGATGCAGTTTTTGAAACTGTGAAATGCACATCTCTAGATCAAACCCCAAAAGTGAATAAAACACTAAAACCTAAGACAGAGTTGAAGCAGCTCCTTGAATTCTTAAAATATGAATTTCTTGACACTGAAGGAAGAAATCCAGTTATTATAAATTCTTCCTTGATAGAAGACCAACAAGGGAGGTTGATGGATGAACTCAAGCTTAGAAGAAAAGCAATAGGGTATTATTGTAGAAGATATCAAATGCTTGAGCTAAGCCATCTACATGCACATAATACACCTGAAAAAGAGCATGAAACCTCTACCCCAACCTTGGAGAAAGTCAAATCAGAACTTGAGAGAGTGATTACATCCAATTTGGTGGATATTGGAGTGCCTATTTTACCATCATACTATCATTAACAATTTTTATATAAGATAAATCTATTTGTTTTGGCAAGTTTTGATATAACCACATAATTTCACCCCCTTCTCCTTGATTTGCACATAATACTACCAGAAGTGGACTTGGATCTAGGCGACCACTGATAATACCACATTTAGGCATTTAACATGTCTAACATAAGTGATTTATAGGATGCTACCTCAGTGGTCGCTGGATCCCCAAAGTCCAATGGTCAATGACCTTCCTATACCTTGGCAGCCAATGACAATTACATCACATCAACGGTCACTGGCCTTGATGTCTCAATGACCGCCAGACAGGCTCACCATAGCCACCAATTGAAATGCCACTTCAGCAGTTGGTTGCATGAGTCACCCTTACCACCGCTGACCCAAGTAACCGCTAGAGCTGATTAACATCAACGACCAACACATCTCAACGATCACTGAATTCACAACCTCAGCGATTGATGGAGATTCATGATCTCAGCAACCGACTAACTCACATCAATATCAACAACCTTTGATGTTAAAGTCAGGTACCTCAAGGGTTGTGTCTATAAATAGCCATCCACTTCATCAATGAAATGGGTCGTGATGTAGGAATGACGATGAAGTGTTGTTGTATTGCATACCTGCCTTGCCATTGGTGCGTGATCTTTGAAGATGAGAGTTTAAAAGTGAGAACACTTCTACACCATTACCAAGCCCCACTGGTTCCTTCTTAAAGAGAAGAAGCATCCATCCTACATGCTCACTCCAGATCTATATCCGAAGGAGACGTGGATCAACCTTAGTTATTTGTGGTCACAGTTGGTGTATCCACCTTCTTCTTCTCTAGATCTATTCATCCACCTCCATATCCTTTGTTATTTCATCTTTCTCTCTCATCTCTCATTATATTTGTAAATCCATAATTCTATTCACAACCATGAGTGTCTAAACACATATCTTGGTTTGGGAGTAGCCACTACGACTCTCCCAACATGTAAACCTTATACCTATTGAACATATTGTCTTAGCAATGATAATCACCATACTCTTGGTCTTAATGCTTCACTTGTATGATTAGTTACCATATGGTGATGTTTGATTTTTAATGCCTCGAAAGACTAGTACTAACCTTATCTAAGTGTTATGGAGTTGCACGAATGCATGAGAATGTTGGAATGCTTAAGATAATGGTGATATGGTTAATTTTGTGACTGTTTGTTTGCCTTCTTAAGAGAGAGACAACCTCATGATATGGATCTATCCTGAGCTTGGGAGAGGAGTGAATAGACATATATGATGATTTCTTATAATATTTCTAAGGGCATACAAAGGGTTTGAGTACTCCATGTTGGTGATAGACCTTAGATGGTGAAACCCAGTCCAAGTTCCTATCCATACTTGATATATTACTCTTTGTTCCTTCTTGTTCTCTTGTTTTACTTTTTTTTTCTTTGTTTTTCTTGTTTTACTTTGTTTGATTAATTTGAGTAACATAAATCCATAAGGAAAACTAAAATTAATCCTATCCTTTTGATTGGTATACCTGAGATAAGATTCTATGTTCTTAGCACATACCACTCCTTGTCCCTATGGATCAACCCTGATTTACTACATTGGACCCCGTATAATAGTTGTGAGGGCCTGAGTGTCGGGTTACAAATTCAAGAGTTTGACTATTTTAGATCTTCTCCTTTTTGGCACCATTTTCGGGGACAAGGAAACTGATAACTATTAAGAAATCGAGTCTATTTAGCATATACATGTGCCTCAAGTCTAGTAATAGGCTTGAATGGACTATTTTTGCTCCACTATCTCTAACTATCTCAAATACTTCATTTCACACGTCCAATTTATAACTTGACTGCGTGAACTATTTTTAGGTAGCCTGAAGAGAAGTGGACAATAGCTACAACTACCAACTATGAACAAAATGCCTCTTCATTGGGGAGGACATCATGGAAGTGACTGCAATGGGAGGGTTGAAGACATTCACAATGATCGTGATGAGGTTCACAATGAAGAACCCCATGGAGAAGGTCGTGAAGTAGAGAGACATGATGGAGAGCATTACAATGAAGAACGCGAGGGACAAGGTCATGGAGATGAATAGGAGGAGGAATGCAAAGGACAACAACATTGTTATAGCCTCATTTTTTCTTGAATGAGTTGAAATGTGATTTTGTAAATAGAAAGAATTTGAATGAAAAATTGTATGGTTTGTTTTCAAAGAATGAATTCTTTTGCAATATTTCACTTGGATGCATGATTTCGTGATTCATACTGATTGGATAAGTCCAATAATGATAAAAGGTAAAAGAGATAAAATAAATCTCATAATAAATAAAAGAAAAAAGAATTAAAGGGATAATTGTGTGAATATGTGAGAATTATGTAAAATTCTCTAGAAAGTGGTATGGATGACCACTATTGGTTAAGTTTTATTTCCTTTTGGTTGTAATATGGAAAGAAATCAAAGTAAAGAAAATAGATGAGAAAGAAAGATAAAATATGAATTTTAATGGCATATTATATGCCTTTTGAGTGAATGTCTTGCATATGAAGAAAATACTCTATTGTTTTGAATTTTGGTCCCAAACATGGCACACAAGTAAATAAATCATTAAAGAGTTTCCTTTAAATTTTGGGATTAAAAGGATGTGTGGTTTGGGAGATATGGATTTTTGAAAAATCCCTAAAGAGTGGATAATACAAGTAGAAAGTATCAAATGTCCCATTATTTCGATTTCTATTGGAAATATAATTTCTTGTCATGCACGACGAGGGCCATTGGATCTGAGATCCAATGATGGAGGAGTTATCCCTTACCTCCAGTCAAATAGGGAAACCCAAGATAGAACTGAGACGTTTCTTGATTGATTTCATCATGACTCTCTGCATGAGGAAGTCTGGAAAGAGTTCTAATGGATTTGAGAGATCAAGCTGAGTTGACCTACCCTGGGTTTGCCCTAGGATTGAGGTCTCTAGAAGAATCCCCTAACCTACAACCCGCCATGGTCACCCACTGGTATAAATAGGGAGGTAGAGTCACTCTGCGAACTCAAACTTTGTCTCACAAGTATCTACGAGACTAGATGAACTCATCCCTATGATCAATTTCATTGCAAGGCCTCACTTTCACCTCTGTTCTCACCGCTACCCTCACTGGAGATTCTCTAAGTCACCCCAGTGACTCAGACCACCATTGGTAGAATCGAGACCATGGTCGAGTCTGTCGAAGCAAGAAGAAGGTGGTCGTGCTCCCAGTTCTCAGTCAGGAAGGAGGGAATGAGAAGTCAACTCTTTGGTCGACTGGGAGGCATGTGTACAAAGAAGAACTGAGGTAGAAGACGATGATTGGTGCATTGACTGTTCTGCCTCACCTCTTGTTCAGAACGTGTAAGGGTATTACTGCCCTTTCACTTTTCTTTTTCATTTTGTAAGCAAGTTTTCTTGCAGGGCCAGGTGCCAGAATGGCACGAAGCGATTGGATCAGGCCTGGCCCCACTGGCATGACCAAAAATAGCCTATGTAATTAGGTGGTGGCTCTTGATTGGCTTAGAAATGATTTTCTTGTTAAAATCTTAACAAGTCATAGTATAATCAGATGGTGACAAATAATATATGGTTATTGACAAAAAACCCATAGAATCCATTAAAAATGAATTAAAGTCCTAAATCTATTTGAAACATGAAAAAAATGTAAAGGTGCTACCTTTAATGGGTTTAAATGAATTTATAATCCTAAGTTTGAAGATTAAAGGATTTAATAGTGTTCGTTGGTTGTTACTAAGCAAAGTTTAACCTTTTAACTTAAAAAGATGGATTAGATTAAATTGGATAATAATTGTAATGACCCTGCCTCCTAGTAGCCCCCAATTAAGGGAGACCAAGAGGTCAGAGCCGTTATTCCAATTAACATGATCAAAGGTTTGACAAATAATTAGTAATAATTATAAAATTCTACCAAACTATACTGAAATCTGGTATAAAATAAAACTTTGCATACCTTTAAAAACTTTGGATATCTACTTATATCCACAACTTGAATCTACTCTATCTAATCCTCCTTGCACTTTATTTCTTATTTTCACAATGTGTCACTTTACTATTTGTTCTTTTCAATGTTGTACCTAAAACGCCGAAAAACAAAACGTCGGTCAACATAAATGAATAGGCCGGAATGTGGGGGAAAAATAATCATGCAATTAACTGTAACATCATATTGCAGTCAATTATGATTTAACAAACCACATTACATTTTAAATATAATTGCTCAATCCATACATACCCAAGCCTCTGCGCTATCCCTACAGTGGACCTGGATGCTACCTTCCTTATGGTAGATCCCCATTAAACCCTTCATTATCCTACCTAACAAGTGAATCAATTTCTAGGGTTGAGTCACATGACACTGCCCATAGGTAGCCCACTCCCTAACTCATGGTGTGCAAAAGAGTCTCATGGCACTACACGTGGGTAGCCCAATTTCTAACTCTTGATAACCTAATGTCCTACTTAACAAGTAGGCCCTATACTAGGTTACCCTTTTCATCATTAGCAAAGCCATAGAGGAGGACCAGGATATGAGCCAATCATGTATATATATTTATAGTGATAATCATAGTCACTTTAAAGTTGAATGAAATAAAAGTCATCCAAGTAATTATTTTCAGGAAACCGATAAAACATCCATGAATCGCCATGAAACAAAAGCGATTAACCATAAGCGTAACCACATACCTGATCTAGAGCAAATTGATGTCCAAGCAATAATATTCAAGAACAATCAATCAAGCAATCAACAATATCTTGAAATTAATGCATAACATCCAAGTGTCATTGTTTTATCCAAAACATTCTCAAGATCGACTTGGATTCCACCTTAGGATTTCTAGGCCAACTTTAGGGTTTTATTAGGGTTTTAGCCTCCATTATGCATTTATCACTTTTAATGCCCCTTTTAGATCACAAACCCTAATTTTAACATCATAGGCATACTTGACTGTCAATTAAGTCTAATATATCCCTTTTACACTAAAACTACCAACTTTATCCTTTTAAGGTATGGCACGATCATTAAGGCCAATTATCATCTTCGGTTTCTTTTGAATTGACAACTCATATTTCATCAATGATTATAGTTCAATTCACAATTGTACCCTAATTACTATTTTTCGCATCTTTTAGGTTAGAAAATCCTAATTTAACATTGATTGCACCTTTGCACATAGGGAAACCCTAATTACCAATTATCGACATTTATTTGATTTGCACAATTAAAATCATTAAAAGACATATTCTCCTAAATTAGGGTTTGTGAGCATATTTATGTACATGGAACCCCAAACTGAGCCAATTATGTATAAAGATCATTCTTTTATATCTAAAACATCCCTTTATTAACAACGAGTTAATTACCACTGTAAACATCCATATAACCCTTCCCAAAGCATTAATCATCTAAAACTAGGGCTTTTCATTGATTAAACAATTAAAGATGATAACTTTATACTTCTTTCAAACTAGAAGCATATTTATTCTAATAATATTTTTATTGGATTCTACACCCTTTTCTAATCAAAATTCATATATTGTTTGTCTTAATCTGAGCTACCAGTCATTAGATATGAATTTTACGAGATAATTACCTTTTGGGCCAATGAAAGGCCGCCACATCAGCAAAGTGGCTCACTCCTACAAGGCGGGTTGGTGATCGAGTCAAAGGACAACTTTGCCCCTCTACTCCTTCACGAGTGTCAAGGGTAAAGGAGTGTTTTTGCCCTTTCTCCTTCTTCTTTCTCGTGCCGGTCCCTGCGTATAGGGCTGCATCGATCCATGGTCAACACCATGGTTGACCCATCACCCTCGACCCTCAAACCTCAAAACAGCGTCTCACACACTTCCGCACGGTCATACCGAACTTGGACCTACTTTTGATTTCTCCATTGGCATGTTTGATGGCTAGAACGGGTAGGATGACTCTGGCAAAGCAAGTTCAGCGGCGCAGGGGTAGAGAGCAGAGTTCTAGAGGAAATTTCCCACCGGTTAGCGATTACGAAGGCTAGCATAGTCTCGCGGAGGCTATTGTATCCTTTTTAGGGATCAACAACCCTCTTCTATAAGGGGAGTCATCCTGATGCATCCCTGCTATGAAGAGCAATTGGGTGAAGCTTCTAGGTCTTCCCAAACCACCCCAATCCTAAATCAGTTGGGTGCGAAATTCGCTCCTAAATTCAACGAGGTTGTTTCCAAAATTGCACATGGACCAGGTTGCGAGAGAATCCAGGAAAATGGACACCTCTTGTTTCCCGATCCTACCTGATGTAGAAGATGACCTAGGTGCCCTTGGATCTTACTCTAACGATTTCCATGCCACGAACCTGATAGTTATTCAAATCGGGGAAAAGAAATAATTGTGGCATTTAATGCAAATTCGATGATTATTGTTTCACTTTAAGCAAACTCATAAAATCAATATCTCTCTCCTAATTTATCCTTTTTCAATAAAATTTTAGGAGAAAGTCTATTATGACTTAATCTACCATTGTATGAAGTTTGAGACCAAAACCCAAAAGGAAAAACCCTTTTTGTTCATATGCAAGTCAAGTACCTATAAGGCACGTATTTTGTATTAAAACACTTGTTTTCTCTTTCCTCTCTTCCTATTTTCTTTATTTGACTTGCATTTACCATTAGAAACCATGTGGACTTGAAATATTTTCCAAGATGGATTTATAATCCATATTTCCACATATTTCTTGTATTATAATCATTATCTCACATTTCTTCTAAATAAAACAATATTTAATTAATCCTTTCTCTTTCTTATACAAAAGCATTATCTTTGCAATTTGGACTCGTTGGAACCCAAGGAACCCAAAAGGCACGAAATCCACCTTTGGGGAATATTCCTTTGCCTTCTAGAGGTTTCTACATCTTTCTTTTCTCCATTTCTTAATTATTCATTTACTAATTGAATTTCCTTTTTCTTTTCCTTGTTATTGGGCCCAATAACCAATAAGGCCCACAAAACAACCAAGCAAGGCCATCTACAAACGTAATTCATACATTCAATCAAATGACATCATTATTTGTTCATATATCTTTAATAGGAGAAATTACATTTCTCCCCAAAATAATCTGAAAATTGGGGTTGTAACATCCTTCCCCTCTTATAAGAATTTTGTCCTCAAAATTCCATCAAGCATACAAACATTTTAGGAAGACTTTTCCATGTCCATCATTGGCCCCTATGTTGCTTTACCCTATCCATGGTTCTTCCAAAGAACCTTTATCATGACATATTCCTTTCTCTGAGTTTCTTTCACCTTGGCATCTATAATCTCACAGGTGACTCAAGACATTTCAACCTCCCTTGGGGCTCACTAGGTTCATTGCTCAACACATGGCTCGGGTACCTCACATAGTGCTCTAAATTGGACACATGGAACTCATCAAACATGACATTATCCTCAGGGGTAAGGGTATACACAAGCATCTCCACCAATCCATCTCAAATGGACCCATGTATCAGGGACTCATTTGTCTCAGCTATAGCTCAGAGGGGTCAGATTTTCATATCACATATTCTCCCACAGTGAACTGCATGCCAGTCTGCTTTGCATCAGATCACGACTCATGCTGCCCATGGGCTCTCTTTCAGCTATCGCACGATCAAAGCGACTTCATCTGCACACATTGTGGTCCTTTTCTGACCTTCGCGAGGTCCCTTCACCAACATCATCTTAATGAAGCGGTGACCAACACAACCTCCCTTACAGAGCTTCTTATATCCCAATACTGGCTATGGTGGCTATTATCACAACTTTCATAGGACGAGAATTGTCCCCATATATCACCCTGAACGAGCGCACACGCTCTCATCAGACCCTCTTGTCTGGATCGTGCTAACATCAGTTAGGGGTGATAAGCTGTACTAACATTGAGTTCTTCATGCATTTACTTCCACCTCATGGAAGTGAATCTTTAACATCATACTCAAGAACCTTTGAACTCACATCATGGTGTAGTTCAACCATCTCTCTTACATGTAGTTCAACCTGATCTGTGTCTCGATAGTACTCTCTCTTTTCTTAGATTATGTCATCCAGGTAAGGCGATCTACCATAACCCATGTTGCATCTTGACCTTCCTCAGTACAGGGAGACCTACCACAACATCCATAGTAATCAACTCACATTCCCTCTCAGGGACTTTTTATCCTCTATATCAACTCACTGGGTTACTGGTGTTCGTCCTTCACCTCCTATCATGCACAACAACATGCCACATGCAACTTCATCTTGGGCATCCCAAGTACTACTGCCACTTACTATCTTAAGAGTATCAAGGTGTATGTATGTCACGATTCCTCAAAGTTGATCCCTAGAAACCCTAAAACACTCTAGTCGGGGTTTCATCACCTTCTTTTTCCAAAGAAGTGTATCTGAAGTTCTACAACCATCCTTCCATCACAACAAGCCCTTGTCTGGCTAACCAAGCAACCACTAACTCGATCAACAGATCTCGTTACATCTGAGTGTTAGCCAAACATATCTCATAGATGTATGGTTCACCTAACCCCTTCTTCCAGCCTGTTCTCTAGCTAAACTAGATAGCTTCCTCTCAACAAGAGCATCCATTAGCACTTCACATCCTCATGTGTTAGGTAATGTTGAAGACATACACTTCCATGTATTCCACTTACTATCTCATCTCAGACTCTAAGTCTATCTTCATCAACAAAACTCAGAGATCATCCTCTTGGTTATCAAACTCAACCTTGTATAACTCATAAATTCCACATAGCTCATGATAAAAACATCCTCATAAGATGACTACCTTAGTTCTCTTGATGTTTGTGAACCATCCACACATCATACACTCCACAAAGGCATCTCTATCCTCATATCTCATAGCAACATTTCAACTTGCATCATCTTTATCCTTAGTGTATGGCATGCGTGCTACCCTATCTCTCACCCCCATAACGAGAGGAAATAAGCATTTGGCAGCTGTCCAAACACAAAGTTCTTCCCATTCTAAGAGTAGATATGGTGCATCCCACCTTGCCGATACACCTTCCAATCTAGGTTTAAACATGCAACACATGTTTCCACATCATGAACATCTTGATATAAAGTTTACTTCCTTGGAAAATTGGTCTCGAACTCACTTGGGTCATCATACCATCCTTAGTCATCTCCTGTAGGTCTATAGGGTGCCGACACTTTTGGGGTCATCCCTCTTCCCTTATGCATCCAGAGAGTGCCCTCCTCATCTGCCCTTTGGGTCCCATGAGTTTGTGAAGGTGATCAATCTCCTAACCCATGGCCCTCATACAATGATAGTTGTTACCTCTCGACCCTATGGTCATGTGCAACTAGGGAATTAGGCAACTCCTACTCCCATCGGTCTTATCCCTACCTAACCCTAGGATAGACTTAGGATTCTAACATAGTATATGTCCAACTTAGAACCTTACCCAAGTCTCCATCGTCTCTCTCTGCATCATGGTCTGACTTACATCCTTTCATAGGGGTCATGGCGACCTACCTACCTTGGTCAGGCCCCATACCGGTTACCCCCATGGTAACACATCCACATGCACTTAGAGATGGTTATCTATGGGTCTGTAGGTTCATTATCATACTATGTACTTTCCACTTAGCTTCTCAAGATCCTATGAGACCCCTTTAGGTTACCTCAAACTCAACAAAAGCTGATACATACCCTATAAAAGGGTCCCTTCCCAGGATGGGAGGAAACTATCTCTTGATAGCAACCATGGTCACAAACGTCCCTATGCCCAGGGTTTACATCCACATGAGCTTATTTAACCCTAGCAAGCTACTAAGGCATGTAGCTAACAAGCAAACCACTTACTTAACCGTGCTAGGTCTCCATGATAGGTCATACTTGTTCCTCATTCCTCAATATTGGACCATCATCATAGTTACATATGTCACCAACCTATAAGTTGGGGGAGGGTCATCAGACATATACCTTAAACCAAGGGGTTCCCATTCCTCTAATCATGAGAAGTTGCATGCTCGAATCTATAGAAACTCAAATCTCATCATGAGCATCAGGTGCACCATGTACTACTACTTCCCCTCTTAGGTCTAGGAACCCTAGGTTCACTTTTCTGATGTCCAACTACATGCTCAACCTTTTAACCACAGGAATGTACAAGGTATGGAATGCACTTCCTATTATCCTTCTACTCAAGCAACACCTCAGAGTTGAGTCCCCCTCAAGGACAACCAACTAAGTGTGAGGCCTCCCAACTTGATATTATACCTTCTTAGGGTCTAAGGAACTCTTCTTTCTATCCTTAGAAGGTAGGGTAGGTACCTACAACTTCCATAGCTCGGTTCAAGAAGTCTCTTTCCTTCTCTAGGGTTTGGTTCTTCTAAAGAAAACCAAGAAACCACAAGGACCCTGCACAAGGCAACCACAACCATCCACTTAGGTCATAACATACTCAACTTCTCAGGGTTCCTCATACCCTAGAGTCTAAGCTTCCATCCTTCTAGCTTGGGTCTTGCTCTCTCTCCAGAGCTAGCCCTACAAACAACCTTACTATTAGAGGTTCTCCATGAAGGTGGATCAAGCTCGCATGCATACACCTACAGGGGTGAAACGTATGATCAAACTATTTTCGCCCAAGGTTACCCATATCTCTTTATGCTTATCTCATAAGCTATCCATTATGCCCTTTAGCCCAGGGTTTTATCCTACTGTTAGCCCTACTGACATACTTTGGGTGCAACTTTGCCATGCTCATCTAAGCTCATAGGGTTTCTATATGGTCATCACTAACCTCATCAATGAAGGAGCTATCCATCACTCTACCATGCACGAACCTTCCCAGGATTGGGTCGCTAAAAGCACAAGGTCAACCAACCTCACATGGCTCTTATTGTGATGGGTATAAAAGCATGTCCACCCACACACATGGTCTACCATGACATCTAGCTCATCGTGTCATCTCTCTCTCTAATCTTCACTTAGGGTTAGGGTTAGCATCATCCTCAGAGGATGTGCCAGGTATTTACTTATAATGGAGGTCTCTACCTCCAAGACTAACTCTCTCTACTTATCCTCCTGAGAAGAAGGTCTAGCCTCAGGTCTCTCCTAAGGGCATGACAACATATGCCATACGACCTAAGCATGAAACTATTCTTTAGTTTACGCTTAAACTATTAAGCTTATGTCCATGACATCTTATTTACATGCTTTTCATTAATTTGATGGAGGATTCCTTAAACCTTATCATGCATACCCTATCCTCAAGAGGGTGAGGAAGAGAGAGAAAACCTTATAATCCTAACAGAATTAGGGTTGAGAAGGGATGGAAATAGGTGAGAGAGTCCTAAAGGTATCTTATTTTGAGTCAGATCCTAAGACATTGGCCAGGAAGTCACACAGATCTGGGAGTCCTCGTATTCTGACTAACGGTGTGGAGGAAAATATTGCCAGCCCCCAGATGTGATCCTTTTCTAGACACCTCTATCTCTTAGAAAATCCTCTAATAACTCCCTTGGGTTCTATAGAGTTTGTAAAATTTAATAATTACTAAAGATTAAATGAGGAACCAATGCTCTGATACCAAATGTAATGACCCCACCTCCCAGTAGCCCCCAATTAAGGGAGACCAAGAGGTCAGAGCCATCATCCCAATTAACATGATCAAAGGTTCGACAAATAATCAGTAATAATTATAAAATTCTACCAAACTATACTGAAAGCTGGTATAAAATAAAACTTTGCATACCTTTTAAAAACTTTGGATATCTACTTCTATCCACAGATTGAATCTACTCTATCTAATACTCCTTGCACTTTATTTCTTATTTTCATAATGTGTCACTTTACTGTTTGTTCTTTTCAATGTTGTACCTAAAACACCGACAAACTAAACGTCAGTCAACATAAATGAATATGCCGGTATGTGGGGGAAAAATAATCATGCAATTAACTGTAACATCATATTATAGTTAATTATGATTTAACAAACAACATTACGTTTTAAACATAACTGCTCAATCCATACATACACTAGCCTTTGCGCTGTCCCTGCAGTGGACCTGGATGCTACCTTCCTTATGGTAGATCCCCATTAAACCCCTCATGATCCTACCTAACATGTGAATCAATTTCTAGGGTTGAGTCACATGACACTACCCATAGGTAGCCCACTCCCTAACTCATGGTGTGCTAAAGAGTCTCATGGCACTACACGTGGGTAGCCCAATTTCTAACTCTTGATAACCTTATGTCCTACTTAACAAGTAGGCCCTGTACTAGGTTACCCTTTTCATCATTAGAAAAGCCATAGAGGAGGACCAGGATCTGAGCCAATCATGTATATATATTTATGGTGATAGTCATAGTCACTTTATAGTTGCATGAAATAAAAGTCATCCAAGCAGTTATTTTCAGGCAACCGATAAAACATCTGGGAATCACTGTGAAACTAAATCGATTAACCATAAGAGTAACCACATACCTGATCCAGAGCAACTTGATGTCCAAGCAATAATATTCAAGAAAAATCAATCAAGCAATCAACAATATCCTAAAATTAATGCATAACATCCAAGTGTCATTGTTTTATCCAAAACATTCTCAAGATCGACTTGGATTCCACCTTAGGATTTCTAGGCCAACTTTAGGGTTTTATTAGGGTTTTAGCCTCCATTATGCATTTATCGCTTTTAATGCCCCTTTTAGATCACAAACCCTAATTTCAACATCATAGGCATACTTGACTGTCAATTAAGTCTAATATATCCCTTTTACACTAAAACTACCATCTTTATCCTTTTAAGTTATGGAACGATCATTAAGGCCAATTATCATCTTCGGTTTCTTTTGAATTGACAACTCATATTTCATAAATGATTATAGTTCAATTCACAATTGTACCCTAATTACTATTTTTGTCATCTTTTAGGTTAGAAAATCCTAATTTAACATTTATTGCACCTTTGCACACATGGAAACCCTAATTACAAATTATCCACATTCATTGGATTTGCACAATTAAAATCATTAAAAGACATATTCTCCTAAATTAGGGTTTCTAAGCATATTTATGCACATGGAGCCCCAAACTGAGCCAATTATGTATAAAGATCATTCTTTTATATCTAAAACATCCCTTTATTAACAACGATTTAACTATCACTGTAAACATCCATATAACCCTTCCCAAAACATTAATCATCTAAAACTAGGGATTTTCATTGATTAAACCATTAAAGATGTTAACTTTATACTTCTTTCAAACTAGAAGCATATTTAGATTCTAATAATATTTTTATTGGATTCTACACCCTTTTCTAATCAAAATTCATATATTGTTTGTCTTAATCCGAGCTACCAGTCATTAAATATGAATTTTACAAGATAATTACCTTTTGGGCCAATGAGAGGCCGCCACATCAGCAAAGTGGCTCACTCCTATAAGGCGGGTCAGTGATCGGGTCAAAGGACAACTTTTCCCCTCTACTCCTTCATGAGAATCGAGTGTAAAGGAGTATTTTTTCCCTTTCTCCTTCTTCTACCTCACGCCAGTCCCTGCGTACAGGGATGCGTTGATCCGTGGTCAACACCATGGTTGACCCTGCACCCTCAACCCTCAAACCTCAAAGCCGCGGCCCACACACTTCCGCCTGGTCCTCCCAAACTTGGCCCTACTTCCGATTTCACCATTGGCGTGATGGATGGATAGAATGGGTAGGATGACTCCAACAAGGCAAGTTCAGCGACGCAGGGGTAGAGAGTAGAGTTCTAGGGGAAATTCCCCACCGGTTGGCGATTGCAAAGGCTAGCAGAGTCTCACGGTGGCTATTGTATCCTTTTTAGGGATCAACGACCCTCTTATATAGGGGGAGTCATCCTGATGCAGCCCTGCTATGAAGAGAAATTGGGTACAGCTTCTAGGGATTCCCAAACCACCCCAATCCTAGGTCGGTTGGGTGCAAAATTCGCTCCTGAATTCAACGAGGTTGTTTCCAAAATTGCACATGGACCATGTTGCGAGAGAATCCAGGAAAATCCAGACACCTCTTGTTTCCTGATCCTACCTGATGTAGAAGACGACCCAGGTGCCCTTGGATCTTAATCCAACAGTTTCCTGCCACGCGCCTGATAGTTATTCAAATCGGGGAAAAGAAATAATTGTGGCATTTAATGCAAATTCAATGATTATTCTTTCACTTTAAGCAACCTCATAAAATCAATAACTCTCTCCTTGTTTATCCTTTTTCAATAAAATTTTAGGAGAAAGACTATTATGACTTAATCTACCATTATATGAAGTTTGAGACCAAAAATCAAAAGGAAAAACCCTTTTTGTTCATATGCAAGTCAAGTACCTATAAGGAACATATTCTATATTAAAACACCTATTTTCTCTTTCCTCTCTTCCTATTTTCTTTATTTGACTTCCTTTTACCATTAGAAACCATGTGGACTCGAAATATTTTTGAAGATGGAGTCATAATCCATATTTCCACATAGTTCTTGTATTATTATCATTATCTCACATTTCTTCTAAATAAAGCAATATTTAATAATCCTTTCTCTTTCTTATTGCATTATCTTTTCAATTTGGACTCCTTGGAACCCAAGGAACCCAAAAGGTACGAAATCCACCTTTGGGGTATATTCCTTTGCCTTCTAGAGGTTTCTACATCTTTCTTTTCTCCATTTCTTAATTATTCATTTACTAATTGAATTTCCTTTTTCTTTTCCTTGTTATTGGGCCCAATAACCAATAAGGCCCAAGAAACAACCAAGCAAGGCTATCTACAAATGAAATTCATGCATTCAATCAAATTACATCATTATTTGTTCATATATATTTAATAGGAGAAATTACATTTCTCCCCAAAAGAATTTGAAAATTTGGGGTTGTAACATCCTTTCCCTCTTATAAGAATTTTGTGTTGGCTAATTGGACATCTATAAATCCCTTTGTTTTGATTATGACAAACATTTCATTCTTATTAATCTAATGATCTACTTGAGTGTGCAGGACTAAGATGGATGGCAAAGCAACTAGGGAAAATCCCCAAGCTAAAATGTTTATATTTTCATGCAATGTAATCATTGTTGTAAAAACTTGTACAAATATATAATGTACAAGTACTTAGAATTGCATGTAAATCAAGCATTAGATTTTCCCTAGCCAAACACCATAGTTAGACACGTCATCCCATTTAATTAGGATCACCTTTGCACACTCACACATAAAATTAGTGCCTAAATTGAAACCTTGAAACAGGATCATTCTCGGTCGACAAACTCCTCGACCGAGACACTCTCGGTCGACAATCTTCTCGACCGAGAAAGATCCAAAGTAGCCGTTAGACACAACAGACAAGTTAGTTGGCAGTTGAAGAAAGACGTTGCAAAATCACTTGTTCCAGAGAGCATGTCGGTCGACAAAAGTTCGACCGAGTAGGTGTCTCGGTCGACCATTTGTCGACCGAGATAGTCTCTGATAGCAACTGCAGAATAAATTAATTAGCCGTTGTTAAAGCAACAACTTTGTACCTAACGGCTAGTTAAGCACTTAGAAACCCCTAGAAGTTGTCTAGAACGTCCTTAAGCATACTTAGACCATTTCTATAAATAGGACAAGCCATAGGACACTAGAATACACTTGTTACACTTGAGAATACACTTGAGCATACTTGAGCAATCTATTGCAAGCAATCTGAGCACTGTGATCTATGGCATACTTTCTCCTTAGCTCAATTTCGTGTCCTATAGGCTAGATTCTCCTACCCACAGCAATCACAAGTTCACACACTTGGCTAGGAGATCTATACGCTTGATCTAGGCATATCAAGCCTTGGGCTTAAAGGATAAGTTGTAATTTCCTTTTTCTTTCTTGTTCCTTTTTATCTTTTGTACTCTCCTTGCTACTCCTAGGGTTGGAGGCTGTGGATTGGAGAGGGTTGACTTCTCAGGTGGAGAAGGGGACTTCAAGCTACTTCAAGAAGGCTATCGCAAGGGAAGCTACTTCAGAAGGCTGGTGCAACGGGAGTTGGTGCATCTACTTCAAGGGAAGGCTGCTTCAAGGTTGGCGATTACTTCTAGGTGAAGGCTGCTTGAAGGGTTTGGGAAAAGAGATTGTATTTTATGTAAATTCCTTGCGAGGTAATAAAATAAATTTCTTTTCAAATCCCGGTTGGGTAAGCAACCAGGTAGTGGATTGACGGCTATAGTATTGCTATAGTTGGAACCACTCTAAACCTTGTGTCTCCTTATCCAATATTTTCATTGTGGTTGTTTGAGTTCAATAATTGTTAAATTATCTATAAAACTCTATTCACCCCCCCTCTAGTAGTTTTCAATTGGTATCAGAGCAAGGCTTCAAGGAACCCTAACAAGGTCTTGAAGAAATGGGTGATGGAATGCTCAACAACCTCAACATTGAAGGGACTCTTGTTGCTAGGCCGCCGGCATTCGATGGAACAAACTACCAATACTGGAAGAGAAGGATGCAGTTCTACTTCCAAGGCGTCAACTGGGATCTATGGAGAATGGTATCTACTCCTTATGAATTCCCTCAAAATGACTTTGCGGAATGGGATGCAAACACGGTAAAACAGGCCCAAATGAACGCAAAAGCTGTAAGCATTTTATATTGTTCTATTTCTGTAGGAGAATTTAATAGAATATCAAATTGTGATACAGCGTATGATATTTGGCATAGATTGTCCATCACTTATGAGGGTACAGCCCAAGTCAAAAATTCCAAAATTAGTCTGCTTAAAACAAAACTTGAACATTTTCGTATGGATCCAAATGAATCTATTAGTGAAATGTATTCAAAATTCTCTACTATTGTTAATGGTTTAAGTGCCTTAGGAAAACCTGTCCTTGAGGAAGATCAAGTGTCAAAAATTCTTCGATCACTTCCTCCAAAGTACAAGCCAAAGGTGACAGCCATTGCAGAAGCAAACGACCTCACTCGTCTTAAAATGGAACAACTCATTGGTAATTTAGAAGCTCATGAAGCAGATCTAGAAGAGGAAGAAAGAAGAGAACGTGAACACCAAAGTGGGAAGAAGAAGGATGTGGCTCTCAAAGCCTCAAAAGTCGTCACACAAGAAAGTGAGGAGTCAAGTGAAGAAGAAGAAGAAGCCTTAATCGTCAACGGTAAGAAGTACAAAAGGTTTAAATCTAACAAAATTTCTAGTTCCTCTACTCCCAGGTGCTTTGAATGTGGGAAGAAAGGGCATTTCAAAAATGAATGTCCCAAAGCAAAGAAGGGAAAGAAAAGCTCACATAAAAAGAAAGGAGAAAAAGCCTATAAAGCTGCCTGGGATGAGTCAAGTGACAGTGAAAGCGGAGAAGAGTTGGAATGTCTAATGGCAAGAGAAGAAAATGAAGACTCTCAAGAGGTAAGCCTAGTTGATCTTCCTAAACAAGAGTTAATTACTAGTTTACAAGAAACTCATGATAAGTATGTTGATGCCAAGAAGAAACTAAAGAAGGCTATAAAATCAAATAATGAGCTCATTGCCAAATTAGATGAACTTTCTTATGAAAAGAACAACATTGATCTTGAAAATGTATCTTTAAAAACATCTTTAGATGATTGCACTAGAAAGCTACTCAATTTGGAAACCAATGTTGATCTTCTATCAAAAGAAAAGACTGATTTGCTAGCTAAAATACAAGATTATCAAACTCAACCTATCTTGTGCAACCATTCGGACTATGATAATATTGTAAAAGAAAAGGATTCATTGTTTTCTGATTTAGACCAAGCAAGAAAAGATATACATAAGAAGATGAATGACATTGCTACATTGCAAAGAGAACTTTATAAGTTAAGAAGAAAAGATATTCTTGATAACATATTGAGAGATGGTACTGTCTTCAATGGAAGAAAAGGTTTGGGATATGTTCCAAAGAAAAACCAACCCAAAAAGACCCAAACTATGTTTGTACCCAAGAACACAATGACTAGAAAGAGAAATGAAATTGACTCTATTACTTGTCATTTCTTCTTACGTCTTGGACATTATTGTTTTTCATGCCCCTACAAGACTAAGGAGTCCGACTTAGTTTGGATCCCAAAACCCCAAACTTCGAAGAATGGAATGTAGTTGAGATATGACCAAATGCTTAATTTTGCTATTTATATTGTCTTATCTCAACAAAAGGTGCTATGCTTATTGTTATTATTTTTTCTGCATTGCTGAAACAGAAACTCTATCGGTCGAAGTATTGTCGACCGAGCTCTGGGTCGGTCGAAGTATTGTCGACCGACTGGATGTCTTTAACAAATCAAAAATTTACAGCACCTATTTCGGTCGAAAACTGGTCAACCGAGAAATTTTCTGTGTTTTTTCTTGTGATACAGTCACCTGCTCGATCGACAAATTGTCGACCGAGACAAATATCGGTCGAACAATTGTCGACCGACTGGTTCTCTGTATCAGAACTTTTATATACATAAGCACTTAAAAAGTTTCTAACCATATCGGACCATCACATGGGTACCAAAATCTACATTCTAATGCAGGAATGGGTAGTTGACAGTGGTTGCTCCAAACATATGACCAGGAACAAGGACGCATTTCAAACTTTTGAAGAAAAGAAAAGTGGAACGGTCACCTTTGGAGACAATGGTAAGGGCAAAATCGTTGGAATAGGTAATGTTGGAACAAATCTCGAAATTAAAAATGTTCTACTTGTTGATGGATTGCATCATAATTTAATAAGTGTAAGTCAACTATGTGATAGTGGTTATGATGTGTTATTTAACAAAACCTGCTGCAAATTATTGATAGAAAACACTACAAATGTCGTTTATGAAGGAAATAGAGTTGGAAATCTTTATATCCTTAAACCAAACTCTATGAAATCAGTAGTAGGTAAATGCTTGCTTGCAAATGAAAATACCTTACAACTATGGCATAAAAAGCTGGGACATGCTAGTTCACATGCTATTAAAAAGTTAGTGAAATATGATCTTGTTCGTGGATTACCTGCTTTGTCTTTTGATCAAGTTGAAAACTGTGAACCCTGCACAATGGGAAAGCAAACCAAAACATCTTTTAAATCAAAACATGTACTTAGCACCAGTAGATCCTTAGAATTAATTCATATGGACTTATTTGGACCAATGAGGACACAATCTATTGGTGGTAAACGATACTGTTTTGTTATTGTAGATGACTATAGTAGATATACATGGGTACATTTTATTGGAACTAAAGATGATACTATTCATGTCTTTATGCAATTTTGTTCCAAGATTGAAAATCTTTTACAACATAAAATATGTACCATTAGAAGTGATCATGGTGGCGAATTTGAGAATCATACATTTGAAACCTTTTGTACATCTCAAGGGTATACTCATAATTTTTCTGCTCCATGTACCCCACAACAAAATGGCATAGTTGAACGGAAAAATCGATCCCTACAAGAAATGGCTAGGACCATGATGCTTGAACACAACACACCTAAAACCTTTTGGGCTGAAGCTGTAAGCACTGCTTGTTATGTGCTTAATAGAGTAACTGTTCACTCTCATTTGAAGACAACTCCATATGAAATATTACACTCTAGGAAACCTAGAGTTGACTACTTTCACACTTTTGGCTCCACATGCTACATTTTAAATACCAAAGATGATAGAGATAAGTTTGATTCTAAATCACACAAAGCATTCTTCTTGGGATATTCCACTTCTAGAAAAGCCTTTAGAGTATATAACACTATCTCTAGAAAAGTTGAGGAATCCATTCATGTTTCTTTTCATGAAGAATCGAAGTCTGAAAATCTAGATATCATTGATCTCACTAATGAATTCGAAAATATAACCATTTCCAATGATAGTGAGAAAATTCCTATATCCGATCCCCAAGTTGAAACACAACCTACACCTAGGCTTATCAAGGATCATCCCCAAGAACTAATTATTGGAGATCCAAATGATAAAGTCAAAACTCGGTCTTCCTTCAAAGATGTTGCAAACATGGCTTTTGTTTCTATCATTGAACCTAAGAAGATATCCGAAGCTCTTAAGGATGATTACTGGATAATAGCCATGCAAGAGGAGTTAAATCAATTCACTAAAAATGATGTATGGGATTTAGTTCCCAAACCACAAGATAAAACTATCATAGGAACTAAATGGGTGTTTAGGAATAAGCTCAATGAGGCAGGAGAAGTCATAAGGAATAAAGCTCGGTTAGTAGCACAAGGATATAATCAACAAGAAGGCATAGATTTTGATGAAACATATGCACCCGTAGCCAGACTTGAAGCTATTAGGATGTTATTAGCTATTGCTGCCCATAAAAATATTAAGCTATATCAAATGGATGTCAAAAGTGCATTTCTAAATGGCATCATACACGAAGAAGTTTATGTTGCTCAACCACCTGGCTTTGAAATACCAGAAAAAGGTGACCATGTTTATAAACTTAAAAAGGCACTTTATGGTCTAAAACAAGCACCTAGGAATTGGTATGAACGACTCAAGACATATCTTTTTGATAATGGTTTTTCTATTGGAAATTCAGATTTTACTTTATTTTTCAAAACATATGCATCTGATTTCCTAGTTGTGCAAATATATGTTGATGACATTATTTTTGGAGCTTCTAATGATTCATTATGCACACAATTCAGTGACATTATGCAAAAAGAATTTGAAATGAGCCTCATGGGTGAACTAACATTCTTTCTTGGTTTTCAAATAAAGCAAACACATGCAGGAATTTTCATAAGCCAAGAAAAATATACTAAAGAACTTTTAAAACGTTTTGGGATGGATCAATGCAAACATGCTACTACTCCTATGGCTACCTCTATCAAAATTTATAAGGATGAAAATGGGGAACCTATTGATGATTCCTTATATAGAGCCATGATTGGTAGTTTGCTATACTTAACTGCTTCTCGACCGGACATTATGTTTTCCGTTGGTCTTTGTGCTCGATTTCAATCCCAACCTATGCAATCTCATTTTCTAGCGGTTAAACGAATTCTTCGATATCTAGCTGGTACTACTTGTTTTGGTTTATGGTATCCAAAAGGACAATCCTTGGATTTTAAAGCATATACTGATGCGGATTATGCTGGTTGTCGACTTGATCGCAAAAGTACTAGTGGTGGCTGTTTCTTATTAGGGAGAGCCTTAGTATCTTGGTTTAGCAAGAAACAAAATACGGTTGCCCTATCTACAACTGAAGCTGAATATATGGCAGTCGGGTCTTGTTGTGCTCAAGTGCTTTATATGCAACAGGTATTAAGCGATTATGGTTTTAATCTTTCATCTACACCTATTTTTTGTGACAACACGAGCGCCTTAAACTTAGCACACAATCCTATTTTACACAGCCGGGCAAAACACATCGAAATCCGTCATCACTTCTTAAGGGATCACATCTCAAAGAATCATGTTTCCCTTCATCATGTTGATACGGAAAATCAATTGGCTGATATTTTTACAAAACCGCTTCCACTAGATCAATTCAACAACATTAGGAAGCAACTGCTTATTACTCCTTTGGAAGATGTTTTCTTTGATATCTGCGGTTCTTAACACGAATACGTTTACTTATTTTATTTTGGCTTTTCAATGGACATCTTTTTCATTAGATTTGACGGGTTATCTAATTAAGGGGGAGTTTTTATTAAAACGGTTATCTTTTTGAAATGACAAAGGGGGAGAGATAAATAAAACTATAACTTAGTATCTATGAAAAACTCAATCAATGAGTTTCATAAATATACTCTTGGCTTTACATTGAAAGTTGCTATATTCCCAAATGAAATGGATTTCATGTTTCATAATTCATTGGGAATAATAAGCACACATTTTATAAACAAGAGGAAAAGCTACACAAGGTAATCTAAAGGTATGAAACTCATATGTTTTATATTTCCTTTATTTATATTTAGGAAATGTTTGTCATCTTCAAAAAGGGGGAGATTGTTGGCTAATTGGACATCTATAAATCCCTTTGTTTTGATTATGACAAACATTTCATTCTTATTAATCTAACGAGCTACTTGAGTGTGCAGGACTAAGATGGATGGCAAAGCAACTAGGGAAAATCCCCAAGCTAAAATGTTTATATTTTCATGCAATGTAATCATTGTTGTAAAAACTTGTACAAATATATAATGTACAAGTACTTAGAATTGCATGTAAATCAAGCATTAGATTTTCCCTAGCCAAACACCATAGTTAGACACGTCATCCCATTTAATTAGGATCACCTTTGCACACTCACACATAAAATTAGTGCCTAAATTGAAACCTTGAAACAGGATCATTCTCGGTCGACAAACTCCTCGACCGAGACACTCTCGGTCGACAATCTTCTCGACCGAGAAAGATCCAAAGTAGCCGTTAGACACAACAGACAAGTTAGTTGGCAGTTGAAGAAAGACGTTGCAAAATCACTTGTTCCAGAGAGCCTGTCGGTCGACAAAAGTTCGACCGAGTAGGTGTCTCGGTCGACCATTTGTCGACCGAGATAGTCTCTGACAACAACTGCAGAATAAATTAATTAGCCGTTGTTAAAGCAACAACTTTGTACCTAACGGCTAGTTAAGCACTTAGAAACCCCTAGAAGTTGTCTAGAACGTCCTTAAGCATACTTAGACCATTTCTATAAATAGGACAAGCCATAGGACACTAGAATACACTTGTTACACTTGAGAATACACTTGAGCATACTTGAGCAATCTATTGCAAGCAATCTGAGCACTGTGATCTTTGGCATACTTTCTCCTTAGCTCAATTTCGTGTCCTATAGGCTAGATTCTCCTACCCACAGCAATCACAAGTTCACACACTTGGCTAGGAGATCTATACGCTTGATCTAGGCATATCAAGCCTTGGGCTTAAAGGATAAGTTGTAATTTCCTTTTTCTTTCTTGTTCCTTTTTATCTTTTGTACTCTCCTTGCTACTCCTAGGGTTGGAGGCTGTGGATTGGAGAGGGTTGACTTCTCAGGTGGAGAAGGGGACTTCAAGCTACTTCAAGAAGGCTATCGCAAGGGAAGCTACTTCAGAAGGCTGGTGCAACGGGAGTTGGTGCATCTACTTCAAGGGAAGGCTGCTTCAAGGTTGGCGATTACTTCTAGGTGAAGGCTGCTTGAAGGGTTTGGGAAAAGAGATTGTATTTTATGTAAATTCCTTGCGAGGTAATAAAATAAATTTCTTTTCAAATCCCGGTTGGGTAAGCAACCGGGTAGTGGATTGACGGCTATAGTATTTGCTATAGTTGGAACCACTCTAAACCTTGTGTCTCCTTATCCAATATTTTCATTGTGGTTGTTTGAGTTCAATAATTGTTAAATTATCTATAAAACTCTATTCACCCCCCCTCTAGTAGTTTTCATTTTGTCCTCAAAATTCCATCAAGCATACAAACAATTCAGGAAGACTTTTCTATGTCCATCATTGGCCCCTATGTTGATTTACCATATCCATGGCACTTCGAAGAACCTTTATCATGACATATTCATTTCTTTGAGTTTCTTTCACCTTGGCATCTATAATCTCACAGGTGACTCAGGACATTTCATCCTCCCTTAGGGCTCACTAGGTTCATTTCTCAACACATGGCTCGGGTACCTCACATAGTGCTCTAAATTGGACACATGGAACTCATCACACATCACATTATCCTGAGGGGTAAGCCTATACACAAGAATCTCCACCAATCCATCTCAAATGGACCCATGTATCGGGGACTCATCTATCTCAGCTATAGCTCAGAGGGGTCGGATTTTCATATCATATATTCTCCCACAATGAATTGCATGCCAGTTTGCTTTGCATCAGCTCATGACTCATGTTGCCCCTGGGCTCTCTTTTAGCCATCGCATGATCAAAGATGGAATTAAGCTTTCAACATGAATACAAAGATTAAGAGGGAGAAAAACACTCACCTTATAAAGTTCAAGGAAGAAGGTTCCTTGCGATCAGAAAGATGAGACAACATCCTACCTTGAAAAAGTCCTATATCTTTGGCTACCTTGGTAGGACAAGATGGTGAAATGGGATCACTATAGTTTGAAATTAGTGAGCATTAGAAATGGAATTGACAAATGATTCACGTTCCTTAGGTGGTGTGATAGCAGAAACTAAACCCAATGGATGAGTCAAAATTTCAACTTGTGTTCTCAAGGATAAAAATATAACCCCATGAACTTTTTGGGCCTAAGAATAGCTATGTCTTTCATGGTCATCATGGTTCTAGGGTCCATATTAGGAAAATCATAGGAAATTAAAAACTACAAGTAGTAGCTAGTAATGTGATTTTGTCTTTACTTATGTTAGATATATTTTTATTTCATATTACTATTTAGAAATTCTTTTACATGGAATAGGTAGTAGATAATCCAAGTAAATTAAATAATAGAGATAATGAGTTTATAAGATCCTTTAGGTGAAGGTGTGTCATGGAGATCACTATCATGAAGAAAAAATCTGCCACTCCTTGAATGATCTTGTCAAAAATCTTATTTTCCAGACAAGTCCCCCCGACTCTTGGTATTTCCTCTTGGTTCTAGCAAGAGGTTAGTGTTGAACAGTCCATTAGCCTTTGATGTTTTCAGGAAAAATACATCATAGGAATCCCATTTAGATGCACAATAGTGGGCAGAAATAGGTGGAGAAGAAGGAAGAAGACAAGGTATAACAAGGTGATGTGGTTGACTGATGGCAAGGTGGTGGAGCCCGCCCACTATATATATGCACAACACACATCATCAAGAAGAAAATAAACCTCACACATAGTAGTTCTCTCACAGTTAAGTATTTATAGTAGGTTTTATGCTTCTGTGTGTGTTAGAAATTACTCTAAGATGTCCATTTATACATGAAAAAAGTCCAAACCAATTGGCTATCTTTCTTTCTAACAATAATTGGTATATGAGTTCCCAAATGTATGACTCATTGGGTGCACCCAAACAAGAACTAAAGGGACTCAGATGAGTGAACCAAAAGACTAGTGAACCAGGGTGGGGAAAAGGATAGGATTTTGTTCAATGGGAATTAAGGTTTTAGTCATTCAAGGCAAATACTTTTCCTACACAAATAAAGAATTGGAGAATTGTGCATCTTTGAGATTCCAAATGACAAAAATTAAAATGTTGTTTAAATAGAATAAAATAATATAAATTCTTTTATAAAATTATCAAATCACACACACCCACTTAACAAAACCAAAGCAAATTGAACCGAGCCAATCTTGGCGGGGCAAGACAAGGTCAAGAATGGCGTGTGCATGGACACATGTGTGTGTGTTTTTATTTTGTCAGATCCCAAAGCAGGTGCAATCCCAATCAGGATTCGATTCAAAATCCCCAAGAAACACCCACCAGCCATTAGTCTCCACTCCCACTTAAGTGGATCACTCTCACTTTAGAAGTGAACTATGTGGGATTAAAGATATTTGAGAAGTTTGAAATACAAAAAAATTGAGGATGGAATACAACATTCCCTTACATATTTTATAAACCTTGAATAAAATTGTAACGCCTGGGCCCACTGCCCAAGGCTCTAGTAGAGTTTCAGGAATGACGACTGGCCCCACAGACCACCACTAGCCTTTACTGTGCACTTTGTCCACACTGACGCGCAAGCTAGGATCAACTTCCCGACTGGTCACCCATCCTAGTACTACTCCAAGCTGAGCACGCTTAACTATGGAGTTCTTTAGTGATGGGCTCCCGGAAAAGGAGATGCACCTTGGTGATATGGGTAGTCCAATCATTCCTTATAAGATCATTATATCCGAGGCCTCAAATCCTGGGATGTTACAATCTCCCCCACTTAGACTCTTGATGTCCTCGTCAAGGCTCAACTATAAGGCCTCATAACATTGCCCCATTTCAGTGTAGACCCAGAATGGCCCATGGACACCCAGCTCCCGATCACGGAATACCAGCGTAAGGGTGGCTACGTCAACCATGGACAACCCTTTCCTACATGCCTGGACCGCATGACTCAAGACTGGCATGTCACATGCCCATGTGGGCCCCACCTACTGGAGGGGTTATGGCTCTGATACCATTTGTAACGTCCCAGGATTTGAGGTCTCGGATATAATGATCTTATAAGGAATGCTTGGACTACCCATATCACCAAGGTGCGTCTCCTTTTCCGGGAGCCCATCACTAAAGAACTCCATAGTTAAGCGTGCTCAGCTTGGAGTAGTACTAGGATGGGTGACCAGTAGTGTGGTAACTCGTTTTGGTTTTGGTTTTATTCAAATGGAGTATGGTGGTTTCCATCGCCTGTTTAAACATTGGAGAAAACATATTTCAAGTATTATTATATGTACATATGAAAAATGTTACCACACTCAGAAAGGCAGTGAGTTTCCATGCAACCTAGAAGAAAGAGATGTAACATCAAGTCTAGATGAGAGAGTTTAGATGATAGTGATAGTCTCTAGAGTTGTCTAGAGCCATGATATAGGTTAGGCAAGTGAACAACCTAGGAACCTAAGATGATGATTATGATATTGATGATGATGTTGATGTTTTATAGGACCCAAGATGCTTGAGGAAGGTTAAGTATGTTTGATGATATGAGATGAGTTTGACCATGCAACCCTAGATAAACCTAGCACCTTGTATGATACATATCACTTGGTTGATGTGCTAAACATAGCTAGTGGGTGGACATGCCTGCTTGTACCTAGTCTTGTATGTGTGGGAATATGATATATGGTTTGAGACCAACACGGGCCTCAATCTCTTTACAAAGGAAGACCTCTAGCATGGGACATATGAATAGGGTGACATGTTTATATGAGGCGACCCGTATCGGGAAAAGGTTAGAGTACCTAAACTCCAAAATATTTGAAATGTTGAATAATATGAATGATGAAATACTTGATGATGAGTCCCTAGCTAGAATACTTCTAAGTATATGAGTTGAGTGACCTAACGTGTGGTTTCTTTGAAAATGTTGAACCCTAGATTTCCTATGAGAATATCTAACCCTAGAGAAAGAGGAAATTGAAAATTTGATGACTGATATATATAGGTGAGGGAAATGTCCCAAGACCTAAGATGATGTATATGATGTTTGATATCCATGGTAAGCCTCATACTCGGGTTAGTAGTTGTATATAAAGGAATCTAGTGGTTACCCTTAAGATGGGTAGAAATTCATGTTACGAGTAGAATGTTGTGGTTAACATGTCTGGTCAGACACATATATGTCTTAGTTGAGTGGCATGAGGTTATGGAGCTCCTTTGAGATATAAGAGAGATGACTATGAAAGCTAGATAGTGATAATATTGTTGCTTATCGAGGTAAAGCATGATGTATGAAAAATATCTCACTTACATTTAAAAACTTGAATATGCATGAGAAACCCCGCTCATACGCTAGACCTAATATGAAATCATAATATACCTGAAGGATGTAGCTTTGAAATCATGAACTTGATATGATGATGTTTAGAGATCTTAGCTTGAATAGCCAGGGGTAACATGCCTAATATCATAACCAAATGAAAACAAATCAACTCAATATGTGTTTCTCTCAGGGTGATATTTCTAATAAATAAGATGAACCAATTGCTTACATCAGATCCAAAAATGAGAAATCTAGAGTAAAGAGAGATACTCACTCAATGATAGTCTCAACCATGAAAATATTCATTTGAGAATTGATAACATAAATTTTGATGATACCCTTTGGTCTTATATAACGATATGAACATAAACCCTAATTTATGGATACTAGGTGATGAAAAACCCTAATGCCATGACAGATGTCATAACATGGTGGGATAATTAGTACGCCCTTGATGGCAGTAACCTAAGTGTGCACCCCATTTGAAATTTTTTTTCGACAACCATGGAAGGATATCTATAATCGATAGATTTTAACTTTGACTCTTAACTATGATCTTGGATGAATTTCGGGGACAAAATTTCTTTTAAGGAGGGAAGGATGTGACAAAGTAGATTTTGTCCTTTTTGTGCATAATCACTCTTGTTACTTTAAGTCCTCACTATTGATGTCCCCTTTGACTTCATAACTGTATAATATCCACCAAAGTCAAAGATTTCCACATTTTGAGTCAATATGATACACATATATGCATGAAATGTTAGTGTTGTTATACCCTTGAACCCTTTGATTAAATTCTTGACATTACGTGTTCATTTTGATTTGATATTTTTCACACTTGTTCCAGACCCTGTTATGAAGATATGGTCCAAATTTGAGATCATTTGGGCATTCCTATGAATTTATATGAATTTTGTAGGATATACCTTTGTTCTAGCCCGAATTATCCCTTTTCTTACTTAATGGGACTTATCCATTCAGCTTCTTGGGCGCCTTCCCGCTCTGGCCCAGCCCCAATGCCTGAACCAGGATCCAATCCCACTGAATTAGCCTCTTTTGGTCATGAACCGAGCCCCACCCTTGAACTAGTGCGTGACCCAGCAACCGTTGGATGGGAAATCCAACGGCGCCGGGTCATCTTCTTCCTTGCACCCAAGATGGCAGGTCCGCCCAACCTGGCGAGAACCAAGCCAAGGAAACACCAGCTAACCCCCCCTCTGGATCCAATTTAAGGCCGAAGCTCTCCCTCTCTCTCTCTCGAACCTTCCACACCCTTCTTTGTGCAAAACTGTGGCTTGAGGGCCAAGGAAGCCCGCCGCCACCTTAAGGTGTGCCGCCCCCTTCGGGAAGCCCTAACCCTAGCCTGATATCCCATAAAAACCCCACCCCTACTTCCGGTTTGCTCCCACGAGTCTCATCGGCACCTTGCCTCTACCTCCATGTCCCTCCTCCTTCTCCAGGTTGGGGCGGCGCCACCATGACCTTCCCCTTCGGCTTTGGGGGATTCTGTCACCCACCATCGCGGCGTAGTCCTGCGTTGACCCCGGTTAGCCTCTAGGAGCAAGGGCGGCACCTTCGCGAGACTTGATGGGCTGCCACACACTTGCCCCTGTTTGCTCCGGCGAGGCACACAGCCGCAAGTAGCAGAGCGTTGTGGGCCTGCTCATGGATGGGGAAGATGCCTAGAATCGTCGGATCATGGGTGGGCAGTCAGGATCGCGAGCCGCCAGCCATCCGAGGTCAAGGCATTCAAACCCAGGCCTAAGGGACCAGGCGACATGGATTGTAGGATCGACGGATCCATGGTGCTCTCACATCGTACGGATTACATCATTCAAATAATGAGATGGCAACACTTTTCCGATTTCCATATAGTTCTTGGTTTAATCTTTAAAATTTGATATCTCCCTGATCCTAAGGCCAAATACAGTAAAATTATATATAAAATTGATCAACTCGAAAAGATCTACAACTTAGGGATGGGTTGAGGACTTGAATATGATCCTAGCTCTCATGTTTTCCAAAAAGTCTACCTTTTGATCTTCTTAACATAGTTAATGCAATATTATGATCAAGCTTGGAACTTTGATGAACTTTCACCCTCCTAATCATGAGATCAATATTTTATACCATTGGAACCCTTGGGAAACCTTATAATATTACTTGTACCCTTGATGGCATAAGCATGGTAATTTGATAATTGCATTGAATATTGGTACCCCACATTGGTGGTTTGATGCCTGGATCCTAGTGGACATCACCCTACTTTAAATGTATTTCCTATGTTCTTTTCTGGATGATCTTGACCATCCGTGATGCTTGGTTCCCTTTAAGTGATAATTTTTGACCTTCGTTACTCTATTACGAGTCTCGTGGTATAATTTGAGCATAAGTGTCCTTAACCTTGTCATGTCCACATGAAACCTCGAAAGCATATGAAACTTGAACCACACTCTTATGATGGACCCTAAATCAATATGAGATCATCAAATGAACTAATAAGCAAACTGGAACCCACCTTGGCCAAAACCCTAAAATGCATCTAATTAGGGTTAATGATGAGAATCTAATGCATATATGTAATCTTGTTGTTAATCAGGTTTGGCTTATGATCTAGATGGTAATGGACGTGTTAAGTTAAGAATCTCTGAATCAGGTATGGGCCTTATCTAGTTATATGACTACTGCTTTCTTGCTTGAAAAGACATATATTGTATGCTTGTTTGTCTATTTTCTCAAATATTGCCATGTAGTATTGCTATGTGCTACTCGATGTTTGCCTCGTCAGTTTTATAACTTGAACACATATATATAGATAGAACTCCATTATAATATTGTTGATAAAGGGCTCTTGGTTACGACCTTGAGGTCCCTCTCGTATAAAAGGGTTAGCTAAGCTTGAGCACCCTTACAGACCCTTCCGATGGGAAGTTGGTCAAAGGCCTTAAACATGTTTGATATTGTTGGTATAATGGAGTGAAATGACATAAAATATGATTTCACATTTGTTAAACAATTAACATGTTTATTCTTGTTCGTTTAATCTTGAAATCTTTTCAAAATTATGCAAAGCTTATATATATGTGTATCTTTCAGACCCATACTCAACACCTCGTGTGTTGACCCATTTCTCGTATGTTGTTTTTAGGTTCAGAGATAGCTTGAAAGATGAAGGGCTTGGTGAACTATGCTAGGTGTACTTGTTGTAAGATCCAGATATAGTATACATGAGCAGACTTGTACAAAGTGACTCTTGAATATGTAATTCAAATCATGTAATATAATGATGTTGCTTAATATATCTTGTTGATGGTTGAGATTATGTTGGTGCTTGTATCTTGTTATCTGTTCATGTGTGCTAAGCTTTACGCTTCCGCATTTCGCCTTTGGTATACGTTTGGTTCATGAGATTGGGATTCCGATTCTGATACCATTTGTAACGCCTGGGCCCACTGCCCAAGGCTCTACTAGAGTTTCATGAATGACGACTGGCCCCACAGACCACCACTAGCCTTAACTGCTGAGCACGCTTAACTATGGAGTTCTTTAGTGATGGGCTCCCGGAAAAGGAGATGCACCTTGGTGATATGGGTAGTCCAATCATTCCTTATAAGATCATTATATCCGAGGCCTCAAATCCTGGGACGTTACAAAAATTATAAAGGAAAATATAAAAGAAAAGACAACTAGAACTATGTCTTTCAGCATGGTTAGCTTATGACTTTGAACCATTCCTAGAAATGGTTCATCTATATCTCAAGATACATGATATACTACGTCATTAATCAGACTCTCTTATTTAGTTTTCAATAAGTCATGCAAACATTGTGAGGGTATGAGGACATGGTCATATTTGGTGCATGCATTATGATCTTTGTAAAAGTTAGTTTCATGAGTGCTCTAGTGAGTATGCCTAACTCGCATAAATGTCAACCTAGGGTTACCATCATATAGTAAGGATATCATTAGGGTTTACTATACAGTACTACACCCTACCAAATATATAACCTCAACCCCATTTGCATGAGTGTTTTTTCTCCACTAAGACAACATCTAAGCACAAAATGAAATAGGGAAGGGTCTATAGTGAAAATCCTAAAGGTGCACTTCAATTAAGCACATGCACAACTTAGTTGTCCCTTTAAACTATTCCTCTCGGAATCTCTAATTTTTAAATGGTAGAGTTACCTATGTGGTATTTAGCTCATGGGAAGAAGACCCATCCTCCTTGACACACTAAGAACTAGCTTTCTAGCTAGACTATATGTGAGAGGGTCAACAAAATTCTTTATAGATTTAATAAATGTTTGAGATATAGCACCGTGATGGGCAAGGGTAATAGGGGATAATGTGCATGATCATGGCATAATGTCTGCCCGCTAATGATGCCAGAACATTAGTGATCTAAAGATTTTACATGCACACACCCATCTAGGTTTACATGGCTTACTTCAAAAGTAAAATCTTATATATTACTTAATAATATAATACCACTGTGGGAAGATTTGATATCCACTTTGATGAGGACATGGTTATCTGCTATTACCACCCCTTCTGGAGATCCATCTAAGTCTTCCTTGTTGATAGTCTCATATGATGAAAAAGTTCCATATTTAATCCAAAGTAGCTTTCATTGAAGAGTGTACGCACACTATTTCCAATTTACTGCATACTACTTATAGTAGTACCTCGATTAGAAGTGGCTAGGCCCTTGTTAGTCATGGATTTGTCGAATTCTTTGCTTTTGATGATGCATCCTTCCATCCTAATAGCAGATATTCCAACCTAGGTATACATGTAGTAACTGCATCTGGCTCATGCCTAATCGGAACTAGAATCCAATTACTCACCCACTCTATGCTTGAAGTGAAGATCCTCGCGTAATCCAAGTAACACACCTACACAAAGAAAAAGCCATGTAGATAGTGATGATACTCTCAGATGCACAAACCGCAATCAGCTTCCTTGAAAACACCATTCCACCACCACCCAAACTCAAGCCATATTGGAGGCAATTTTGGGAATACTACTTGAGCACTCACAATATTTCTTTACAGTTCATACCTCGTAGTGTTAACCTTGTTTCAGACACAATCACAAAGCAACCTTCTCTGGTTAATTTTACTATTCCATTTTCTTTCTCAAATCTTGATTGTCTTAGCATGAATGTAAACATAGATTTCAACTCCTTTTGGCCTTCTCTAAAGTGCGGATTAATAACAATTAAGCTATGATTATCTCGAGAATGAAGATTTAGTATCCAAGTTGTAAGCTAAAAAAATTGTAATAAGCTACGATTTGTAGGAAGGGTGCATGTTCAAAGATGTAAGTCACACCTTTGGTGACATAATGACTACAATGCCAATTTTTCTAAGAAAACAAGTCCACTAATAGCTAATACAGATGTATTCCAACACCAAATTTGCTATATTACTGTCCTCTCACCCATATTTTGTCCCACATTGCTCACTTCTAAAGTGAAGAGGATCCACTTAACCTCTCACCCATATTTTATCCCACATTGCTCACTTCTAAAGTGAAAAGGATCCACTTATGAGTCTTGCTTGGGGTTTTAGGAATTTAAGATTGATTAGGTCGGTATGTGCTTTGGGATTGGACACAATCAAAACACACACATGTGTGCATCCCGCCCCACCCAAAATGTCATTGTAGTTGTAGTTGTTTGGAGTCCCAAAGTTTCACAAATCTCCATTCCTTTAATTACTCATTTCTAGAGGTTTTTGAATTTAAGGTTGATTGGGCTTGTATGTACTTTGAGCTTGAACACAACCAAAATACACACCTGCAACCCAGTTTAGTGTGTGCTATTTGTTTAAACATCATTGTAGTTATAGTATTTTGAGTCCCAAAGATTTACAATTCTCCATTCCTTAAATTATCTTAGAAAAATAATTACCTTGAGTCGTCCACACTTTAATTCCCATTAAATAAGATTCTACCCTTTTTTCCATCTAGGTTTACTAGTCTTGTAGTTGGCTGATCCTAGTCACTTTGATTCTTATTTGGTGGGCCCAATGCCATGCATTTGGGAACTCGTATACCAACTATTATTAGAAGGAAAAATGTCTAGTTGAGAGCCTACATTGTTGGTTTTGCCCATCTATAAGATGGACATTTATAATCCATCTCTAAAACATTTACACACATAGAAACTTGCTTGCAGATGCAATCACAACACACACACACACATGAGCGCACCCCGACCCACCCACCCCAAACTTTAATTCCCATTGAACAAAATCATACCCTTTTCCCCTCAGATTTACTAGTCTTATAGTTGGATAATCTAAGGCTGTGTTTGGTATATATAGTTGTGACAAGTTTATTTGCCACGAGTATATTAGCCACTGATATCTTATCCTTGTGTAAGATGACTGTTGTTTGGAGCAACGATAAATAAACTTATATGCAAGATGTCCACCATTTGGCACACATGTATGTAATCTTGCATTATTTAGATAAAGTCTATTATGCCCTACATATAAATAACGTTATATGTATTGTGCAGTCGGTTAGAAGGGCATTGTGAAAAACTAACGTCCACGAAAAATAAACTTGTTTCCTACCATAGGGATTTGGAGTTACAACTTATCTGGAGATTTTTTAGTTATCTTATCTCTACGACAAATTTTTTATCTATTAATCCATGTAGCAAACAACAGTTAAAATAGCCACACAAGTTTGTTTGTTATGATTCCCATTTCACGAAACAACAAAAGCAACCTAAGTCCCTTCATTTCTCTTTCGGGTGTGCCCAACGCCATGTATTTGGGAACCCGTATACAGATTATTGCATGAAGGAAAAATAGCTAGTTGGGTGCCCATCTACAAAATGGACATATTTGAACCATCTCTAAAACATTCGAAAACATAGAAACTTACTTGCTGACGCAATCAAAAATCACACACCCGTGTTCCCCGCCTATCCCGCCCAACCTGATTTAATGTGTGTGATTCATTTAAATGATGTCATACTTTTAGTCATTTGGAGTCTCAAAGATGCATAGTTCTCCATTCCTTTAATTGCCTTGACAAAGCAATTTCTTAGAGTCACCAAATTTAATTCCCATGGAACAAAATCAAAATCTTTTTCCTATCTAGGTTCACTAGTCTTTTAGTTGTCTTATCTGAATCCCTTTGGCTCTAATTTGGGTGTTCCCAACAAACTATTAATTTGAGAACTCGTATACGAAGTATTATTAGAGTAAAAATTAGCAGGTTGGGCGCCTACTCTATGGGCTTCATCCTTATTTACAATAGACATATTCGAGTCATTTCTAAGACATCTAGAAATATAGAAACTTGCTTGTTGACATGTGCTGCTTATAGATGTTGTGTGTGGCCGCCACCACCTTGCCATAAGCCCACCACATCACCTTTTTCCAGCTCATCTTTTTCCTTCTCCTGCACATGTTGGTACCCACTGTGGTGGATATAAATGAGATTCCTGCGATATATTTTTTTCAGCGACATGAGGGCCAATAGACTATTCGACATTGACCTCTTGCTAGCATCAAGAGACAATATTGACCTCTTGCTAGAACCAAGAGGAAATACCAAACATGAGGGTGGCTGAATATGGGAATCAAGTCTCTAGACAAGCTCGTTCATATGAGAGATGGATCTTTTATTCACCACAATGAACTTTGTGACACACCTTTACCCATAGAATCTTCTGAACTCATTATATATGTTCTTTAATTTTGATCAGTTTATATGTTTCCTATTCTAGTAAAAAAATTCTAAAAATAGTAACATGAAATCAAAATGTATCCAATTTTAGTGAAGACCAAAATTACATTGCTGATTTGTTCTTGTAGTAATTAATCATGTTCCTTATGGTTTATAAAATACGGACCCTAGAACAATGATGACCATGGAAGACATACATAGTCTTATGTCCAAAAAATACATTAGGCTATATATTTTTCTTCGATAACAAAAGATGAAATTTTGTCTGACTTCCTTAGTTATAGTGTTTGCTATCACTTCATTTGAGAAACATGAACCATCTGTTAATTTTGTTCCTAATGCTTTTGATACCCTGATTGCAAACAATGATGATCCCTCTTCACCATCTTCTCTTCTTAAGATACCCAAAGACTTATATTATCTTTGTCATGGTAAGATCTTTTTTGATATTTTTGATGACTTTTATGTCATCTACCGCTAGAAACCTTTTATCCTTGAGCTTCGGTAAGCTTTGGATGAAAAGTTTGGAATGTAAGATGTTAGACTAGACACTACTACAGAAATAGCATTCAGTGTCGCTTTTCTGGGCGTCGGTTATTAAGAAAAACCGACGCCTATCATATAGGGCGTCGGCTGTTTAAGCAAACCGACGTCTATATTCGAAGACCAGCCAGACACGGGTACCGCTTTGTATTTAGCGTCGGTTGACAATAACAAACCGACGCCTAAAAGCTCCTGCGAAATCCAATTTTCGAGCGAAAAGAAAAAATGTCACATACAGCGTCGGTTATTTAAATAGCCACCGACGCCTATATGTGATGAAAACTTTGCGCGCAAAGTGTCACTTATAGCGTCGGTTATATGTTGATAACCGACGCCGAAAGTGGTTCCCGCCAAACAATTTCGTGAAAATATCGTCCATTTGAGCGTCAGTTGTTTCAAACAACCGACGCTAAATTATTTTAGGCGTCGGTTGTGACAAACAACCGACGCTATAGGTGAAATTTATATCCTGCGATCACCCGACTGTTCCCCTTTCTTCTGTTTCATCGCCTAAACAGCCGACTGCTCCCGCCGCAACTGCTGTCGCCCGACCCTCCAACTGCTGTCACCCCTCCCCTCCACACCGCCGCCGCCGCAACTGCTGGACCCTCCAACTGCTGTCGCCCCACCCGACTGCTCCCGCCACGCCGCCGCCGCAACTGCTAGTGCCTCCACGCCGCCGCCGCCAGGACGACAGAGCTACTCTCCACCGCCGTCTCGCCGCCGCCGCCAGGACGACAGAGCTGCTCTCCACCGCCGTCGCGCCGCCACCAGGGTTTAGCTAGCTGCTTCTCCGCCGCGCCGCCACCACAGCTCCTCTTTACCGCCGTCTTCTCCAGACCTCCAAACCGGTATGCCCTCTTCTCTGTATTTTATTGATGTACATGTATTTTATTTGTGTGACAATGCTTGCGGGTGATTGGTGGGATTACGAGGGTAGTATTGCTGCAATAGAGATTACGATAGTAGGGGTGAGGCTTGGGGATGAATTTCTCTGCCATAGTTGAAATTTTCTTACTGAAATATGATGATGGGACAATTTTTTCTTACTGAAATATGATGATGGGACAATTTTTTCTCTGCCATTTACAAACATGAGGTATAATCAAGCTATAATAGATTATAATCAAGCTATAATATATGTTTTTTCTAGATCATTAGACCTATATACATTATTTTTGAAACTATTATGTCATAGTTCTCATGAGGTATAATCAAGCTATAATAGATTATAACCCATGTTTACCTTACTTGGCTATAATCATAAGTAATTCACGGTTACCACTAAATATTATTCTCATTCCATTTCAAGTTACATTACCTTTTGTCATTAGGGTTAGGGTTGCTCTTTTGAACTTGACTAGGGTTTTTAGGGTTATGTTCAATCATCACCCCTATATCATAACTCCTCATTCTTAGGAGCTTATATTATTATCTTTACATTCAATTGTATCACAAATAATCTATCAATCAAGTCACAACCTTTCATAATTAGGGTTAGGACTTCTATTGTATCCGATTAAGGTCGTTAGGGTTTTATTCAACAGACAAACCCTAATTCATAACCCCGACATCTAGGATTTTAATTCATTACTTTAAGTATTCAATTATACTTGATTACTTTCATCAATTATCATTATAAGGTATTACCTTTCTCATACAATTAGTACAAGTTTCTTTCATCCTTACTAGAATATTAGATTCAACTTTAACTTGTTATATTGTCTGCTGCTTTTTAGGGTATACTAGCTAGCCTACACTTTTCAAAGTGTATCCTTCTCATTAATTTCAAGTGTATCCATTCATTATATTCAAGGTGTATCGGCCTACACTCATTAAGGTGTGTCAACCTAGGTATATCACCTACATGTTACACCTTGTGTCGGCCTAGAAACATGTGTTTGTAATGGTCAAAGTAATATGAAAAGGTCAACTTACCGAAAAGAATGCTCTTCTACCTTTTATGATATTCAAGAAAACCCTAGTTTGATGAACATGTTGTTAAACATGTTAATTATGTTTCTTCTATATATTCTGATGTCATTATATAACTGTGTGATCCCAACATATTAAATTGAGTTAGAATGATTTCATGAATTATAGGGTTTTAAAGTTGATAAACATGTACATGCGGAAATAGGGTTACTAAACCAATGGTTATAACATAGTATGATCTTAATCTGATCTGGATGTTCATAATAATGTAGTATGTTAAATATGATGATTAGGGATACATATAATGTCTAGTAAAGATTCCTAGACCTTTTGTTTAAAACTATTGATTTCTTGATTTATTATTTAATAATGCTCTGTTGATTAGGATTAACCATGTTTCCTGTAGTTTATAGACAATTATTATATATAAGAATGACAACACATGTATTTGTTGGCCTAGAAACCCGTCCAAGATTTACTCATTAGGAGTAAATCTTGGATAGTCCCCGGTTTGGGACTGTTCTTGAACACCTAATCTCACTTAGGATGTAAGTGTATAATGTGTATTGGGTTTTCGAGAAGATTTCGGTAGCATATCCCCGTTTGTTCTCTAAGTACATATGTACTTAGAGAACATCGGGGAAATGCTGCCGAAATTTTCTTGAAAACCAAATACACATTATACACTTACTAGTGAGATTAGGTGTTCAAGGATGGGATAGGTGGTACACATTTATTATATATAAGAATGACATCAAATGTATTTGTTGGCCTAGAAACCCATCCAAGATTGACTCATTAGGAGTAAATCTTGGATAGTCCCCGGTTTGGGACTGTTCTTGAACACCTAATCTCACTTAGGATGTAAGTGTATAATGTGTATTGGGTTTTCGAGAAAATTTCGGTAGCATTTCCCCATTTGTTCTCTAAGTACATATGTACTTAGAGAACAGCGGGGAAATGCTGCCGAAATTTTCTTGAAAACCAAATGCACATTATACACTTACTAGTGAGATTAGGTGTTCAAGGATGGGATAGGTGGTACACATTTATTATATATAAGAATGACATCAAATGTATTTGTTGGCCTAGAAACCCATCCAAGATTGACTCATTAGGAGTAAATCTTGGATAGTCCCCGGTTTGGGACTGTTCTTGAACACCTAATCTCACTTAGGATGTAAGTGTATAATGTGTATTGGGTTTTCGAGAAAATTTCGGTAGCATTTCCCCATTTGTTCTCTAAGTACATATGTACTTAGAGAACAGCGGGGAAATGCTGCCGAAATTTTCTTGAAAACCAAATATACATTATACACTTACTAGTGAGATTAGGTGTTCAAGGATGGGATAGGTGGTACACATTTATTATATATAAGAATGACATCACATTATACGCTTAGGATGTAAGTGTATACCCTAATCTTTTCCTAATATATACTTGTTTCCTAATATATACTTGTTTTCTCTGATCATAGAATGGATAGATCATGGATGTCCATTCGTAATCGTTGCACCCCAGAGTTTATATCTGGTCTTGATCAGTTTATTAGAGTTGCCGAGGAACATAGGAAAAAACCTACAGATAGGTTCTACTGTCCATGTAGGCATTGCGGTAACATCTTGAAAGTCAACACTGGTGAGGAAATCAAAAGTCATGTCATGTGCAACGGGATTGTACAAGGCTATACAGAATGGCACTGGCATGGAGAGATTTCAAAATCGAAACCAGTAGATGTCGATAGTAGTGCTTGGGTGGAAGAAGAAATTGCCTCCGATGACGTAAATGTGAACGAACCAGTTCCAGCAGACATCGTTGATGCGATGCTGGATAGTTGTAGGGTAGAGCACACCGATCCACCTCCTATCTTTACAAACATTGTGCATGATGCTGAGATACCGTTATACACAGGCTGTGCTAAGTTTACGAAGCTTAGCGCTGTTTTGAGATTGTATAAGTTGAAAGCTAACAATAGATGGAGCGACAAAAGCTTCACTTCATTGTTGACTTTGTTGAAAGAAATTCTTCCTGAAGGAAACGAGTTGGGTTGCCAACTCCACAAAATATTGAAGCTAATGATGACTTATATGTGCGCGGAGATCACAATGAAGGATTGTTAATTGATAAAAGATCACAATTTTAGAGACATGTATGTTTATACAAATGCTAAATGTTTGCCTTTTTCTAGTTAATACAAATGCTAAATGTTTGCCTTTTTCTAGTTAATACAAATGCTAAATGTTTGCCTTTTTCTAGTTAATACAAATGCTAAATGTTTGCCTTTTTAATGACATTTTCAGATGGCTGACCATGATGAGCATGATGTCCATGATGAGCATGAAGTCCATGATGAGCATGGCGAGGATACTAATGTAAGTTCTAAAAACATATCCTGTATTTCTATAAAATTCATTATCTTCTAGTTATGTCATATATCCTATATTTCTATATTGGGCTAAGTTAGTGTGTTTTATTTTTGTCAAATTTTAGGTTGATGCACCTGTACCCACTGAAGCACTGGAGCAACTTGATGCGCAACACCAGACACTTAACAAGAAAAGGGGCATCACCCTGTTGAAGAAGTTATTAGCGCTAAGTGGTAGTGGATCTAAATTGGTGGTGGAGTTTGATAATGGAGGAAATCCAATTGGAGTGAACCGCAATAATTTTGTGAACTATCTTGGGTGTACCACTCGGGGCCATTGTGGTGTTAAGTATGACAATTGGCATAAAGTTCCTCAAGCGAAAAAAGACTCGATATGGAAGGATTTATGCGTGAGTTATTATTATTTGCAATTCTATTTTGTAGATTACAAATTCTATTATTTGCAATTCTATTTTGGATACTAGTTAATAACATTTCTATTTTACAGAATCTGTTTGCATTGGATGAGAAGTTGCATCGTAAAAATGTGATGCAACGCGCTGGAAAGATGCTTAGGAATTATAGGACAAATCTGAACAGAGAATACATAAAAGAGGGTGATAAGAAGAAGAAGTCAGCCCTTGAACAATGGAACTTCTTGGACAAAGAAGATTGGGACAATTTTGTTGCTTCAAGAAAATCTGAAGAATTCAAGGTATTAGGCGTCACTCCTAATTTAATTAATATACATTGTATTCACCTATTCAAGATTAGCATTTAGTGCTACTAACCAAATCATTAATGTGCATACTAACTAGGCCCTCAGTGACGCACAAAAAGCAAGGCGTGCACTGAATGTGCATGACCACACTATGGGTCCAAAAGGCTATGCAAGCGTTCGCCAAAGACTACAGGCGGAGTCTGCGGCTACTCAGGAGTCTGCTCCTACTCAGGAGTCTGCTCCTACTCAGGAGTCTGCCACACCCATTCCTCGCCATGATATCTGGATAGCTGGCAGGCAAAACAAGAAGGGTGAAATAAAGAAGCCTGTAACTGCTGAGGCGGCTGCAAAAATGGTAAAATACAACTCTTAGAGAAATCATTTGAATATTGATTATTTGTGGTGTTAACTTACCAATTTCTATTTATGGTGATTAGCGGGAGCTGCACGAGCAGAGGAAACAAGGCACGTTCATCCCTCAGGGCACAAGGGATGAATTGACAGTTGCTCTGGGTAACCCAGAGCATCCTGGACGTGTTAGAGGTGCCGGCGCTGGTGTTGGCATCAAAGCATTCTTTGGGCCATCCCAGCGCAAACCCAGAGCGGGACTTTCTCAAGAAGAGGTAACCTATTCTTTTTTTAGAATGTTACTGCAAAAGGAAATTCATTAATAAGAAGCTAATGTTTCTTTTATCCATGTATAGGAGAATAAGAGAGTTGAGGATTTAGTTGCTAAGAAGATCAACGATGTAGTTGCTGAGAAGGTCAAGGAAGAATTGCTGCGGTGGCAGACATCTCAGGCTTCCAATACGCCTATGGCGACCCACTCTTCTCCTGATGCACAGACTGCGAGTAATCCTGGAGACCCATCGCCTAGCACGTCTGCTGTAAGTATTGTTTATGACATTGTAGTTAGTCTTTTCAAGTTGTTATGTTTTCAAGATGATATGTATATATGTATAATATTCTTTACGTAAATTTGTAGGCATTGAAGCCATGCCGCTTAAGAATGCAAGACTACGTTGTTGCAGAGGCGCAGGCTTACCCGTCCCTTCCTGGGGCAATGTTTCACGGGACTCCAATGCCACAGGGCTACGTTCGTGTGAGCCCGATACGTGTGTTACCTGATTGGAGAGAAGCTACATTGCCATATGCCCACCCGGATATTGATACACTTGGTGAGGCAGAAGGCGGGGTGATATTGTGGCCCAAAGCAGATGTCGTCTACACGACTGAAATTGTAAGATAAATTTACATTGATTTAGACTGTTAATGTGTATATATGATGTCAACTGATCTGAAATTATATGTACAGGTTAAAAAGAAGACACCAGGAGCACCTAGGCCTCCACTTCCACTTCCCGCATTACCCGATTGGGTTCCAACTGACCTAACATACCCGTTAGGTCCTGCTTGTAGGGGAATGGCATGTTGGCTACGGGCACATAATGTACATTGCCCTATAATTATTTCTTTAGATGCAGATTATGCAGGTCAATCATACGATAGCTCTTTATTTATACAAGATATTATTGAGCTGTTTAAGTATGATTGGCTGAATACATCAATGATAGAGACATGGATAAGGTGAGATCTTGTTTATACATCCATATACCTTGTGTAAGATCCGGTGATCTGGTTTCTTATATATTAATGCATACGCCTATATGTTTTGCAGCTACCTAGTCGAAGATCATTGCAAACAATTTGCATTTGATCATGTGGGATTTTTGATTCCATCATTGATTAGTTTGGTAGCTAAAGATCCTGATAATGTTCAACAATACTGTATAGATGCTTTTACAATTTTTGGTCAGCAAAATAAGACGATAATAATAGCTCCATTCAATGTCAAGTAAGTTTACTTTATTTATAATTTGGACTTAAGAAAATTCCATTTTTATTTTGCATTTTGAGTTATTAATTGTTAACTTCTTACTTCTAGCGGTAGACATTGGGAGTTACTAGTTATTGTCCCCGGGACATTCACTGTTTATTATCTAGATCCTGCGGGGAGTACATTGAACACTAAAATTGGACACGTAATGAGAATGCCATTATTCTGGTGAGAAATATTTCATTTTTATATCCGTTAACATCTTTTATTACATTACTATTTACTTATGCAATTTATTGTGTTATATTAACATGTAGGGGTTTAGATGCATTCAAAAAGGCTGGAGGAACGGTCCCAAGGAAAAAGAACCAGCCAATAAATTGGCAGAACGTACAAGTAAGTTCCCGACTCAAATATATATATTATTGATGTGAATTGTGCTTAGTTGTATTATTTTGTATGTTTCAATTTATAGTGTGCTACACAAGACAATGGATGGGCATGCGCATACTATGTGATGCGATTTATGCAGATGATTATCAAATATGCCGCATTGGACATCGATACCATACGTGAGGTATTATATATAGTCTCATTAGTTAGTATGCAATATATCAATCTTATATTATTTTTATATTATTACTTATATATATACATCATTCTCTTTGCAGGTGTTTAAAACTGACAACACTACAGGTAAACGTTTAAAAAATATACATGCTCCATATACGATGGAAGCATTAAATGAAGTAAGAGAAGAATGGGCAAAAGCCATACAAGCAGTGGCAACTGTAAGATATAATTGGGATGTTGATAGCGATAATGAATGATACTATGTAAATGAATATTTCTGAATGTTAATACATGTATTTGAATGTTTCTATATGTGTGTGAATGTGAGAATTGAATTGATGTCTGAATGTATGTACTTGTGTAGAATTTTGCTTGTGACTTTTGCAGGTTTGCGGCCTGTTTGTAGGCTGATATCAATGGATGTCGTAAACCTGCAGTTCAGAAAACTGAACTGCAGGTTCTCATCCTGCTGACCAGCCACAGCAGGCCTGCAAACTGATATGAAAAAAAAAAAATATAAATAGGCGTCGGTTATTTATAGAAAACCGTCAGGAAAGACCTACAGCGTCGGTTTTTTTCAATAAACCGACGCCTGATGTGGCCAAAGCAGTCCTGGAAATGGCGTCGGATATTCATATCAAACCGACGCCTATTTAACATATAGGCGTCGGTCGTTTAGTATATAACCGACGCCAAAAGTGTTCGCGCCACAAAAAATGGCGTCATCTAGGGCACTTTATGCGTCGGTCATCTACTAAAAGACCGACGCTATATTCCATAGTGGCGTCGGTTATTTACTAAAACACCGACGCAGAAAGTGCCCTAGATGATGCCGTTTTCTGTGGCGCGAACCCTTTTGGCGTCGGTTCTCTACTAAACGACCGACGCCTATAGATTTAATAGGCGTCGGTTAAAAAACCGACGCCGAAGTGTTCGACCTTTAGCGGCGCCCACATAGGCGTCGGTCGGAAACCGACGCCAAATGGGGTTAAACGACCGACGCCAAAGGCCGTTTCTGTAGTAGTGAGAACAATATGCTTTTGTTAAATGGTATGAATGAAATATGATACAAAAATAGCCTATTTTAGCCCAAGTAGTTGAGTACTAAAATCTCATCTCCAAATCTATTTCTAGTGGTTATAAGCTTGACGAGAATGTACAAGTGAAATCCCTAATTGTAAAGCTCCCTCCATCCTAGAAGGACTATGCTAATCTCTTTGTCATAGGCATGGTGGTTTAATTGTGTCCTCTTAAGTCAAATCCATTCAAACTGAATTTCAACATAGGTAAAAGGATGTTAAAGTCAATATATCTATCAACCTAGTAGATAATGCCAAACCCAAGATGAAATCAAACAAGTTCACTCCTATGTACAAGCAATCTAGTCATGATAAGAACTCTGATTCTGGGAGCCATCACATTTGTTATGCTTGTAGCAAGGCTGATCATGTTGCCAATGTTTACATGGACTGCAAGGGTTACAAGAAGCAAACTAATCAGGTCCCTAAGTTTGTAGAAGAATGTAATGAATGCGTAGACTGGAACATCCTCTTTTCAAAGGCTAGATACCACCAATTCTCTTGTTCTTAGTGTTAACCTTTCTTATTGTGACAATTGACTGATGGACTCCAGAGCAAATTTCTCACATTTTTATTGTTGCTCTGCATGTTCTACCTATCATGCAGGCAATAGTCACATGATCTCTTGGGGTGATGATGTGTATGTGAAGCATATTATAGGCTAACGACGTGTGGATCTAAAGCTCACACCGGAAAAGTCTTAAGAATGCAAAATATTTTACACGATCCTAGTTTGTAAAAAAATCTAATCTATGAAGTCTTAATCATTTCGTTTTGCTATACTCTTTTGTCTCAAGTGAACAAAGCTCTAATTTCTAGATTTGGTTTTTGCATAGGTGTTGGGTACACCTCTCCGAGTTTAATTGAGCTCATTGACTTTTCCTGTAATGATACAACTCATATTAACGATACTGTTTCAGTGGGTGGGGGGGAGCCTCCCCCTGGATACGCCCGGCCTTACATACATCAGCGATACTTTTACCGATATCCACCTTCTTCACAAGATCATTTTTCAGATAATCCCGGTGGGTTCTGCAGGTTCCTTTTTCTTTCCAATCCAACTATTCAGGCACTATTGCTGCTGAATCATAATCAATTTCATTAATTTCTATTAGGCGACCACATGAAAAGAAAACGGAAGCTGGAAAAGGGTTTCGACACCAAAAACAGCCATAACTGTAGCTTCGTTGCTACACCCTCCCTATCCTCAACCATCCCCTCACATGGAATGCAAAGTAGAGGGAGGCATGCAACCGCTGCCAGGTTCAAAGTGCGCAGGCAGAGGATAGAACGCACAATGAATCCGCCAATCATGGAGCTTCCACCCCGACAAAGAAAACGTGGCCTTTTTATCCAAACATACCGCGCTGACTTCAGATCTATCCGACGTACGTCCCACACGATCATGTTTTCCCCTCCTGTAGAGTAGATGTGACACAACTGCTGGTGGATTGTTTGGTGAGAGTTATCTTGGTTTGTCTCTAGCGTTCTCTTGTTTGCTGCTGAGATTTCAGCTTTGACTCTTTGGGGAAAGGAAGAAGATTTTCACCTTTTCTTTAAGACCCAAGAAACAGTGCACCCGGTAAGGCTTGTGATCGAGCGGGTTCTGGTAACCTAAAATCTTTTTTATGATTGTGTAATCAATAGAAAGAAGAACATTTTCCTCTACAAGGTCTCTTGAATAAACAATTAAGATCATGTGGATTGTACGCCATAAACATGTCAAGCTTCATAATCATCAGCTTATGACCCGGATATAACATCCTTAATGGGTGCACAATTTTATGCACCATGTTATATTATTTGTAATCAACCTCACACATTTAAGAATACTCATCTGAGGTCCATGTAGAGAGGTAGGGGATTTAAATGACTTCAAATATGAGTTTAATTGAAACATTATTTATAGGTCTACGATGAGTAACGACACGTATGTGATTGTAGAACCTTTTGTATCAACAAAAGACTGTAGTTGGTCCATTTTGGTGCAATAGGTTCTAATATTTTTACCATCCCATATAGCAACAACTCTATAGTCTATTTTGGTTCCAAACGCAAAGGGCCCTCGGGACGAGGATGAGGAATACAACAAAAGAAAAGGAAAAAAAAAACGCAAAGGGCCCTCCCTACATCCCCAAAGTATCGAGTGGTCCATCTTGAATAATATAGCGGGTATTTACGAATCTCAATAGTAGTGGTGTATTTCGTATACATGTGATTAACAAATCGAAGGAATCAATAAATCGTTTATACAAAGGACTTCTGAAATTTGGCTTATCTTCCAAAATCTCACAATCAAACAAGAGAATATATATGCATTTATCTCACCCCATCTTGTAATTCCTTGGATTTCGTCATCCTTCAGTTCTAGAAATATTGTTTTGATGCCTTCTTGTTAGTTCTAAGATAGGAAGGTATATTCTATTGGACTGTCCCAATTTTAAGTGTTCCTAAATAATTTGTCGTTGCCAATCCTTTTCATTGCTTATATTTCTTTCCATTTACAATGCCACTGACCTACACCATTATAAACTTTCTTTGATAACTGATGTTTGCCTCACTTATTTTTACCTCAAGTAAGTGTCTTGATGAGAAACAAATTTATCAAATGAAACTATGAAATCAAAAATCGATGGCATACATAGAATCCTTTTGTTCGACACATGTAGGAATAAGTAGCTTCTGTATTGAATCTCTTCTTGTGTTTTCATTAGAATTTGTGCGAAGTCCTACAAAACTCCTATCAAAATATCAACATTAATAAGTAAAAATTGGTTTTTCCTTCAAACTATTTCACAAGGTCTCTATCCACATTTTATAGCAACAAATCTTTCTTGTAATGTAGTTGTTCTCCAACTCCTTCAAGAAAACCTCACCAATGCATCTTTGGAAATCAATACAACTCAATGAGTAGATGCTTGTAATTCTCAACAAGATTTATGTTCCATATTATCAGGAAATGATTTTTTACCTATATCCTTGAGTTTTATTTGTAGCTAGTAGTCCAAGTCTTATCAAAGAATGATAATGGAAATTTTCTTTGAATTTTTGTGCCTAATATGCTAATTGAGTGTTTTACAAAAAATCTAGTGTGCAACATACAAAATTATCAAGTCTATGAAATAGCTTAGAAACATGTGATCATTTGTAAATCATTTGATGACATGAGTTGCATTGACTTTCTTGATTGAAACTTAATTTTGCGACTTTCATGAATTGATTTGATGCCATAGTAAAGCTTGGTCTAGCCCATAGAATCTCTAGCTAAAATGTCCATATCTTGGGAGCATAAATTATCTTAGTCAAACTATATATTAATTAGAATTTCCCAGGTCCACTAAGGTTCTTTGAATCATTGTTATATTAACACTCCTCAAATACGTGTTCCTTGATTTGGTTGATTCCTATTCAAACCTTACATCACCAATTTCCCATCAAAATAGTGGATCAATAAAGATGTAATATGTTAAGACAATAATCATCTAAACACATAAAATGGACTCTTTCAGGTGCACTAAATTGTAATATTAGTTTCAACATATTTCTTAGTCCTTTTTATACCATCTTTATGAATATCCATGAATGATTATTAATCATTTGTTAGTCTCATAATTAGATTAATCTCCATACCATTAAGTCATTATATCTTTTGTATTAATCTGAACTTGAATTCATATTTCTTCAACTATTTTTTCTTGATTTGATGATGATTTCTAATATTTAATGTAGGAAATGCTTATGCTTGAAGAAGCCAATATGTACCCATATCAAGCTTTCCAATGCTCAAAGAAATATGTCAATTAAATAGGCTCTCAGAGTCTAGTCAATAAAAACTATTGAGACATGATTCTCATAACTATTGAGGCAATATACCACACATATGGTGAAACATGTAAACAAATTCATTAGGAAAAATGAGGATCTTCCAGCAGTAGATTTCCCTTTACATGTTAATCAAGGCCGACTATTGCTAGCTATTGTAAGGGATACCCCTCATGCCAACATCTACCTATCCGTCACACATGCACATACTCTCTCTCCCTTCCGACAAACTTCGCTTCCTACAAACACTTCTTACCTCTATATCTTACACTCTCTTTCACTCCGGTAGTTTCAATCTCCACAGACTTCCAGTCTCTCTCTGCAACCTTCACTCAACTGACCTCCAAATCTAGAGTTAGAATCACACAAAACCCATACAATCTCATAATCATCACCCTATAGAAAGTAGACTTACCTTTGAGTTCATCCTACTTAGTGGACATAATCAGATGGAACAACTGGCTGATGACCCACCATGCACAACTACAACAAATTGAACATTATTGCTCAACCACAATGACAATGTTTGATACCTTCAGGCAGAACCAATCCCTTATTGTTAATTGATTGACAACATTATTGACAACACCATGAACACTCAAAATTCAAATCACATATACAGAACATGTTGATCGATCACCGTGATTGACCATCATGAAAGTGCCTCCGCTATCAACTTCGACCAATATTCAAAAACATTGACAAGAAAATAAATGATCGACCATGGTTATGGCAACCCCTCCACTTGATCAAAATTATTTAGCTCCACATAACAAATCTCTGAGATGACAACATCGACAACCTCATTGAGATTGAGATACTCAGAAGTCGTCAATTGCTTCAATCTCTATGTGTGGTTCGATCATGTATAACCCTAACACTACCTTCTATTTAATAAACTATCCCTTCTGAGTTGTCATGGAAAGGGTTGCTAACCTAAGGATCTATTGGATACAACCAACATCTCACTTATTGTTGTATCTTCATCCCATTGATTGACCACCACTCCCTTCATTCATTGTCACATTGTTATTGCTCCAAGAGAAGAAACTACCCATCAAGGAGTCCTCATCTCAATGAAAAAGAGCCTCCCATCGATCCATTGATTGACGAGCCTCCCATACAAGCATTTTCCATCAATCATTAACCATGTGATTTACCATCACTACTAGTATATAGTAAGAAATTGACCATTACCCACTCAAGAATTTTGATGTCTTTTCCATAACTACTGATTTGTAAACCTACCTCTCACTTTTATGTTAGGGTTAATTCCCAAGGGGAAGAATAAATGAGTCTACCCATCTCATACTATGTTGTGTTGTCCTCTGTCTACATATAGTAAATGACATCTATCTTCTTCCCTCATCAGATGTATTGTTCTAAATATGTGGAGTGAGCAATTGATTGACTAGGGTGTTGGACTAGCCCTGCTATCCTTAATTTGAAATTTATAGTCAATTTTCAAGGCTTATATGGAAATTATGTTAAATCTATGTTTATCATTTATTTCCTGTTTTGTGGATTGATCATCTTCATTGCAGAGTTTATTATAATCTTAGACAGGCAACACTTTGACTCCTAATATTAGCATATTGATTAACTTTGTGGATTTTTGGATGAGAACTCCATATGGGAAGTCTTCAAAAAAATGAATACATGACACACAAGTAATGTGAAGGTGATCTTACAATGACAGTCATTTATGCAAATTTCTCAAGCTGCATGGATTGAAATATATACAACTCTAGTTAATTATTTAGACAAGTTTGAATATGAAGTACAAAGAAAATGTGGGTAGTGGAGATGAAACTCAATTCGACTCTTGTGTCTCCCGTTATTTCTAGATCTTAATTTTTTTCAAGAAATTATAACAATCCTATCAAGGTTCTTAAATATATTTTCTTTTTGGGGTTTGATCCTTAACAATTCTATGATAAGACTCAACAACTTGAGGAAAGTATCATGGCATGTTTCTTAGGATAAAAGTTTGGGCTCTATCCTTGGTAATTTTTTATATGCCATAATTTTCCCACATCAAATTTTGGTGTCTTTGTCAGGGAACATTCAGTAAATCTAGTTTATCGATATTGATATAGGTATTTTCTCTTGATACACTTGAATAGCTTCTTGAACATTATTAATATTGAAAATACTAATGAAATAAAATCTCCCTCATCTTGATAGAGAACTTTAGTGTTTCTTCCATATAAAATTTTTGAAGTTATTCAATGTGCATAGAGATGAATGTCTTAAAGAGGCTTGAGAAGCCGTTCAGGAGAAATAATAAGTAGCTTAGGCATCAATTGCATGAGATTACCATTCAAGCTATTTTGGACATTACCACCAGGGGTTGTGTTATGTAGAAAATCATAACAACAGGTGGACTACAATCAACATTACTATAAGGACTATGTTGGAGAGCCTCACTATGAAGTTCAACCTACACCTAATACGAATATGTAGTCAAAATCTTTGGACAATATGTGCATTTAAAATGCAAGAATGTTTCCTGGATATGAATCCCATCACAAAGGAATGTACAAACTCATGGCCCAACTAACATCGAATTTCTCCCAATATGCCAAGAAGTTTGATGGTCAACCTAAAAGTTACCCAACGTGAAGGGAGAAACTAGCAATTGTAATTACTAAAGCAGATGTTATGATGAAATTGGGAGACATTAGTACAACACAGTATGGGGAACTGGCATTAGAGTCCAACTTGGAGTTTGATTCAAAAGTTTACATTCCAAACCTCTCCCCTGAAGAGGCTTTGCTAAATCAATGTTAGTTGTGAATACTAGAAAGTAAATCTAGCATGGAAGTGGATCCAGAATATCTACCATCCTTCCTTATTGTATACCAATATCTAGATGTCTTTAATGATCAACAAATATGGTATTAGTCTATTCTGGATAACAAACCACAACCTTCAATGAATATTTGGTGAAATCATATACAATGGGACTATCTTTAAAGAGATCTACACTCCCCCATAGCCAGTTTTTAAAGCACATCGGGTTTCTCCAGTTGGGAGTTAATGCAACTACAAGAAGCTTGCATACCTCCTCAATTTTATTATGATAATTATATTCCTATTATAAATCCTCCTGAACATATTCATGATTTGAGTGCATACCTCATAGAGTAGCTAGAAAAACATGGTGAGTTAACAATTAGCCCCATTAAACCGATGGATGCCAATAATGATTGGATGGCTTTCCAGGAGATATATAAACACATAAAAATATTTATGAGGCTGAATTTACAATTGAGATAGTTCCTCCATTGTCACGATAAACATCCTACATTTAGATCTAGGAGATGAAGAAAAACTCGAGCCAGATCCCATGCATGATCTACTTCATCTGGCATTACAGACAACATATTCATCATATACTATGTTGAACTTAAGAAAATACAGTCCACCATAAGTATTCTTGGAGGTTCCTATCCAAAAGACCCAAATATGCACCAATTATATTATGTACATTTTCTTGAAGATCCACATGCAGCAAAAATACTACCTCTACTAATAGATGTCAAACCAAAGGGAAGTTGGGACGAAAAAAATTCAATCATATACAAATATACTTTTAGTTTGCATAACCAACCAATCATTAGGTGCACCATGGGACACTTTTACTCAAGGTCACAATCATTGTCAACATTCCTTTCAATTGGACATGCTTTAAGTTGACATGACTGCCTAGATGAGCTTGGTGGAAATTTTACCTACCATTTTGACTATGGTTTTTGTTAGAAGATGAGAAAAGTTTTATGTTCATAGTGGATGGTGGGTGGTATGTGTTTCACTTCACCACATTTATTAATTTAATTTCTACTTTTATTTCTAGGATCTTATCATCGCATACATGCATGACATTTAATAAATTTTTCAAAATGAAAAATTGTTTCTAGATTAACCAAAGACAATATCCAATTGGATTAGATTCAAATTATTTGTTTGCATCCATGTAATCTCACATCAGTAAAATCCCCTTATTTTATACAATTTCTCAATACAACCAATTCTTTACACTAACAATGGCTATAAATTACCTGATGTGACTATGAACCCAAACATCAAGTCTCTTGGAAAAGAGGACAGGTGTTAGAGGAATGAATTTGAATCAAACACATGATTCAGGTTACTAAGTAGTTAAAAAATTGTATGAAATCACCACTTATTTCCTCTTCATATCTTTATTTGAGTGTAGTGGGACAAAGATAACAAACTGATGCACACAATTATAAATCAAGTTGGTTCCTGATTTAAAACCATCTTCTACAGTTCTTCTTCCATCATCTTTTGTTCATCTACTAAAAATAAATAAAAATCTATGATAGAGAACTAAAGCCTAAGTTTAAGGTGACATACCCCCTTCTACTCTATCCATTTCTTTCATACCCTTCTTAATGTAATAGCGACGTACCACCAAAAAGGGGAAGGCAAGATGTCAATGTTCACACAAGAAGACAAAATATTTAAATATTTGTATTTAAAGTAAATGAAAAATGAATTCTCTAGTTGAATAGAGGAGATACCCTCATGTTTTTGACACACCTTCATTCACACCTTTTTCTACCTAAGGGGACAATGAATGTCTCAATTTTACATGCAATTCGCAAGTCCTAGTGTCAGGTCATATGCATACTTATTTCTCTGTGGTTTTTCCCCTGAAATTTCATGAAACTCTAAGAAATTCTTGATTTTGAAGAGTGTGGTGATGAAATATTTAAGAATTAAAATTGGGAAGGAAGACCAGGATAAATATATTATTTGATCGATGGAGGTTGGGCAGCTTGTCCACATTCAATCGCAAAAAAATAGCATGATGTGAAGGAGAGTCAATCATATGAATTGAAAGTATTAATTAGTATTTTGAATTTTGTACTACTCAAGGATGACCAACGTTTATGTTTTTGGTTTTTAGATGAATGATTATTCATCCTCAATTAGTCATGTAATTATATTAATGCCCATACCATTTATGCATTATATTTTTCATTTTGATGTTAATTCTAGTTCTTACTTTTTATTTTATCTTGCTTTGATGATGTTTTATTGATGTTATGAAGTAGAAAATTATTATGCACAGAGAAACCTTTAATTACCCATTCCCATATTTCTAGGTCTTTAAGCACAAAAACAATTAAATATACTATCAACCACTTGGCAATTAAAAAAATTAAGACTCGATTCTAATAATTATTAAGGATATACAACTCAAATAAATTGAGACATGGAAACAAATTGATTGGTCAAGTGAGGCCTGGACCTAGATTGGATTTCCCTTGATAAGTTAATTGAGGCCAGCAATCTATGGCTGCTAGACAGATCCCCCCTTATCTAGTTGCTACCCATCTCTCCAGCTCCTTCTCTCTATATCTATATTTCACTCTTTCTACAAAATTCTCTTCCCACAACTAGTTTGTCACATTCTCCCATGCTCTATTTTATTCACTAAACACTCATATCCATTGTTTTTTTTCTATCTCTTTGTCTATAAAATGTTCTACTCGATTAACCTGTAGGTTAATCGCATACATAGTGGCATCCCCCTAGACATCAATCACACCTCTGAGTTGATTTGCCTCAATCACCATAATCAGATTGAGCCATTCATCAATCACCCAACCATTCTTGAGCACAACTAAGAACCTCTCGACCACTATGTTGATGTTCGATATCTTCAAGAAAAACAAATCAAGTAGTGTTGATTGACTTTCAGATTGTGTGACACCACCATTGGCACTCGTACTCCAGATCATAATTGTTGACCATGGTAATGGAGCACCGTGAACGACCATCATGAAAGCGATGATGATATAAGCATCTACTCTGCCACTACTCAGTAACCTCAACAAGCAATGTCATCATCAACCATGACCATGAGAACCATCACTACTCGATAAACATGACTGATGTTGAACAATCTGATCTTCCAACACTAGAAAAATGGACAACTGCATAGAGATCAAGACACCCTTATTGTCAGCTGATTTACTTAAGTGTGGGACCCATCATGCCTAACAATAATGTTGCCTTGTTTTAGACATATATAGCCCTTCCCAACCACAATGGAAAACATTGTGACCTCAAGGATCAAAGGTTCCATACAACCATTTTCTTAACTGTTGTGTCTTCATCCCATTGATCGATCATAACTCCACTTTTACATTGTCATGTTGATTCTTCTCCCTGTGAGAGTAGATGTAACGTCCCAAGATGTGAGTCCTTAGATAAAATGATCTTAAAAGGAATTATTAGACTACCCATATCACCATGGTGTACCTCCTTTTTAGGAATCCCATCACTAAAGAACTCCATATTTAAGCATTCTCAGCTTGGAGTAGTACTAGGATGGGTGACCAGTTGGGAAGTTTTTCCTGGCTTGCACGTGAGTGAGGACAAAGTGTGCAGTTAAGGCTATTGGTGGTTTGTGGGGCTAGTTGCCATTCCCGAAACCTTGATAGAGCCTTGGGCAGTGGTAACAGGCGTTATATACCAATGAAATGACCTTACCTTTCGGCTACACACAATTAAGGAAGGCCAAAAAGGTGAGAGCCATTGTCTAAAATTTTCCCAAGCATCTAGATTTAGCAAATAATAAATAATTGAAAATAATTTCATTAATTCACAGTTATGGTTTAAAAAATTCTTACATGTACTTTCACCATGAATACTACATCGTATGAGAAGAAGTGTCTAGCTAATCCTCCCTTTTAAATATTTATTTAAAATAATACCATTATCCCATGGTATCCCAATTTGTAGAATTTGCTCACTTTCATTATTATTTCCAACTACACAAAGGTTAAATTGAGATAATGTTTTGTTGTGTTGCCACTCCTGGCGAAGTAATTGCTCCTTTAATTATCCAAAACACCATACTTCTTATTTTCTTTTTGAAACCTATCCATTATATCTATATTTCCATTAGTCATTATTTCATTAAGACATTACTATTTATTCATGCATAAAAAAACTCTATTTTAGGGTTAAGGTGAATGATTATTCATCTTAGTTTCAAACTTTAGGGTTAGAAACCCTTCTTAGATATCCCTAATATCTTCTATTAACATACAAATTTTCTCACATCATTACTTGAATTCAATCCAAGGTATATCCACATTCTTGGCATTTACATGATATCATTTCTTGGTATTACTTATTCATGTGAAATTTCAATTGGTGATTACCTTTTCACCTAGGTTTATAACCTATTATTAATTTAATTTAAGGATCTCACTTTTCATAATCCCCCAGTTAAGGAGGGCCAAAAAGGTGAGAGCCATTATCTAACATTTTCCCAAGGATCCATATTTAGGAAATAATAAATAATAGAAAACAATTTCATTAATTCACATTTATGGTTTACACAATGCTTACATGAACTTTCACCATGAATACTACCTCGTATGAGAAGAAGTGTCTAGATAATCCTCCTTTTAAACATTTATTTGAAGTAATACCATTATCCCATGCTATCCCAGTTTCTAGAATTTGCTTCCTTTCCATTATTATTTCCCTATGCACAAAGGTTAAATTGAGAAAATGTTATGTTGTGTTGTCACTCTTGGCGAGATAACTACTCGTTTGATTATCCAAAAAACCACACATCTTGTTTTCTTTTTAAAACTTGTCGATTATCGATATGTTTCCATTAATCAATATTTCATTAAGACATTACTTTTTATTCATACACATAAGAATCTTTATTTTCTAGAGATTTCCATAAAATTCTATATTTAACAATATCAATTGTCCATCACTTTAGAAATCCCTTTATTTATTTAACTCAGACCACAAGAACCCATAAAGGAGATCCATATTTTTAATACACCAATAATACCATTGGGGAAAAATTACAACTCGATTCATTTATATAATTCAATTTTAATCAAAATTGAGGATATTACATTCACCCATTCTTAAAAAGAATTTTGTCCCCAAAATTCAAACCTAGTAAGTTTAAGGTGAAACATGACTCATCTTAGCTTCAAACCTTAGGGTTAATAACCTTTCTTAGATATCCCTAATATCTTCTATTAACATACAAATTTTCTCACATCATTACTTGAATTCAATCCAAGGTATATCCACATTCTTGGCATTTACATGATATCATTTCTTGGCGATTTTATTTTCATGTGTGGTTTCAATTTCAATTGGTGATTACCTTTTCACCTAGGTTTTTAACCTATTATTCATTTATTTTCACATAAGGGTGAGGTAACGCCTCTAACCCTAGATCATGTCATTAAGTTCAACTTTAAGTATTTATTCTCATATGTCAATTTTAAGTATAAGATATGTCTACACAATCTCTCTTCCTCATAATGAGATGAAATAAGCATTTGACTATAGCTCAAAAACAAAGTTCATCCCATTCCAAGAGTAGAGATGGTGTAAATTCATATTAACCTAAAATTTCACATTTTAGGTTGAATCATTCTCAACATGACTCTAAGCATACTTACTTTTAATTCCCCAATATTCTTACATTTCATGAAGTCAATGCCTTTTTCACACTTGAGTTTGTACACAAATCCTCTTATGATTTCATTATTACAAGATTTCATTGTATCTTTTACATTTACACCTCATGTATTATGAGCCTTAGCTACTTCCTTGAGGTCTCAAGGGGTATATGTACTTTTTGGAGTGATCTCACCCTTGTGCATATAGGGAGTGCCCCTCACATTCACCCCCTTGAATCACATGAACATCATGAAGGTGGCCAACCTCCTGAGACAAGGGCCTCAAGCAGACATAGCAGTTACCTCCCAACCAAATGGTCTTATACATTCAAGGCACAATCAACTCCTAATCCCATCGGTCCTATGTACCTTTAATACACCCTACTTGACCTTAGGATTAAGTTAGGACTCTACTCTTCCCAAGGGTTTCTTGGATATGTCACAACTCTATCCATTTTCAAGCACATTATTTTCATATGCAAATCTTTAAACTAGATTGTCTACATCTATTATATTGCTCATTATTCACTTTATGTCCTCTCAATGGACTCATGGAAACTTTTTTTTCCTGGCACATTCTCATTTGGTTTGTCACTTCCATAGTGACTTCTCCTCATATTTCACAGAAATGTCATACTTGGGTTTCAAAGAATCATACTCAATACTTGTATTTTCATCTTTTATATCCTTAATTTCATTACACTTTAGGTGACATTTATTATTACCTCAATCTTTAAATATATTTGGGCAACTTACCTTTCTAGGGAAGGTCCTAACCTATGGTGACTTCATGGATCATAGGAGGAAATTAGGCTCTCTAGCCACAACTTGACCCCGAGGTCTAAGGTTTTGCCTCCTAGACAAGTCCTTCTCCCACTCCGAGGTTGGCCCACCCCAGGTTGGCATACTATCCCTAAAGGTTTCATATTTTCATCTTTATTCATTGTTTTCATTATTATAACTACTCAACCCTTGTTTTCTCAATATGTGGGATACCCTCTCATAGGTTTTATCCTTGCAGTGGACTTGGGTGACCTTCACCTCTAGTGGCTTGGTGCCTATGTCAGCCTTCCCCTCCAAGGGATTGACCTTTCTTGAACTTCCCCACTAGGGGCTTGGTACTATGATGGCCTTCCCCTCTAGGGGCTTAACCTTCTATGATCTTCCCCACTAGAGGCTTGATCCTTCATGACCTTCCCCTCCAGGGGCTTGATCTTTTCTGACCTTCCCCTCCAGGGGCTTGATCTTTTCTGACCTTCCCCTCTAGGGGCTTGATCATAGTTATCTCAATGAATTTCTTTCCATAATCAAACTTACAGAGATAGCATGAGAGGTTCGATCAAGTTATGTTTGGATTTTCACTTTCACACACACACACACACACATATATATATATATATTTATATATATATCCATTGGTTTATTAAGTTTCTTAAAATTTCTCATTAATGCCTTGTTTCATATGCACATATGCATGGAAGACTGAGTCACCTAATTCTTTTTTTTTGCAACCATGCTATGTTGAACACACATTTTGTATTATATATTCTCACCCTTTATTTTCCCAATCTCTGTAGTATACCCACTCGTAGGGGGTGTTCATACTCACTCGATGGGAGTATTCTAAATGATCCACCCACTCTCTGGGGGTGATTTCCATTCATACCCACCCACTAGGATATTCTTTATCCATTCATCCTCTAGAGATAACATTAGGGGATGAGGAAGTTATATTTATGTTTTCATCTTCGAATCTTATCACATGCATCATAAGTTTTCCCACGTTCATTCATGGAAATGTAGGTCACATAGAATTGTTTACATTTTTCTTAATTCTCATTACTCTTACCCTAATTAGGTTTCATATCAGTAAGGTTTCCATTTCACCACACTATTCTCCTTTCTCACGACTAGTGTTTGGGTTAGGGTTAGAGACTACATCCTACCTCTTAGAGTTTCCATGTCCCTTGATCCCCTTAGGTTCTTCTAAACCAACCTTAGCCCCATCCAGAGTTTTCCCTTGTAACCCATTAAATCATTATTTCCATATTTCATGTACATTATTATATCCATATTATATATACACTATTATGTCCACATATCATGTAAAATTTCTTTCCACATGCACTTTATTATTTTCACATTACATGTATGTTATTAATTCCACATTTTCATTAGCATTAGTTGGCGGAGGATGGCTTAGTGCTACTTCTTCACAAAAATTCTAAATTTAGATGAGGAGAGAAGTTCCTCTTATGGTTTATTAAGAAAGAGGATGAAATGGATGAATTAAGATGAGAAGAAACCTAAAGGTATTTTACTTAGGGGAAAGACTTCTAACTTTTCCAGGAAGGATTGACAGGTCTGGGAGTCCTCATAAGCTTAATAGCGGTATGGAAGAAAATTTTTCCAGCCCCTAGTCCTGGTTCATTCTTGACACCTCATTCTTTAGAAAATACCCTAATAATTCCCACATATTTCTACAGATTTCTTGAAATTATAAACTATTGAATATTATTTGAAAAATCTGGGATCTGACACCAAATGGAACAACATCACTATTCAGAAACCTCCAATTAACGAAGGTTAAAAAGGCGAGATCCATTATCTAAAATTTTCCCAAGGATCTAGATTAGCAAATAATAAATAATAGAAAACAATTTCATTAATTTACAATTATAGTTTACAAAATGCTTACATGAACTTTCAAAATGAATACTACATCTAATGAGAAGAAGTGTCGACTAATCCTCCTTTAAAAAAATTATTTATAATATGACCAATATCCCATAATATCCCAATTTCCAGAATTTGCTTCCTTTCCATTATTATTTCCAATTACACAAAGGTTAAATCGAAATAATGATATGTTGTATTAGCATTCTTGGTGAGATAACTACTCCTTTAACTATCCAAAATGCCATAAAATTTATTTTCTTTTTGGAAATTTACCATTATCTCTATATTTCCATTAATCAATATTTCATTTAGAATACTATTTATTCATGCACAAAAAAATCTATTTTCTATATATTTACACACAATTCTAAATTTAAGAATATCAATTGTCCATTAATTAGAAATCCCTTTATTTATTTAACTCGGGCCACAAGCACCCATAAGGGTGATCCACATTGTTTTTGTTGGCTAAATTTGACATTATTACAATCCCTTTGTTTTGATGATGACATACATTTCTTTCCTATGGTTTTAACGTGTTGTTTAAGTGTTTCAGGGACAAGAATATAATGTGGTGGATAGCAAAGACTTGGAAGATCAATTTGCTAAAATTGCTTTATTTTCATGATTGTAATCAAATGTAAAAACTTGTACAAGTATATAATGTACAAGTACTTAGATATCATGTAAATCAAGCTTTTAGATCTTCCCTATCCACACAAAACACTTAGATAGGTCATCTCCTAAGTTAGCATCACAATTGCACATTGATACACACACTCAGTAAATGAATACATTGAATCAGGGATATTCTTGGTCGACAAAAACTTCGACCGAGCCACTCTCGGTCGACAAAGTCCTTGACCGAGAATAAACCCTCCTAGCCATTAGACTGAGTTAGAAAAGTAGTTGGGAGTTGGAATCGAACGTTACAACATATTGACTCAAACTCCCACTCAGTCGACAAATTCTGAAAAACTACTAGAGGGGGGGGGTGAAATGAGTTTTTGAATTATTTTAACAATTTATTGAATTCAAACAACCACAATTGAAATTAGAAGAAAGAGACAGGTGTTTAGAGTGGTTCCAACTATAGAAAATACTATAGTTGTCAGTCCACTACCTGGTTGCTTACCCAACCGGGATTTGAAAGTATTTATTTTATTACCTCTCGAGGATTTATACAAAATACAATACTTTCCTTTACACCCTTTGAACAGCCTTCACCCTGAAGTAGGTGCACCAACTTTGAGGTAGCCTTCTATGAAGTAACTCCAAGCTCCCCCTTGAAGTAGCCTTCCTCTCTAGAAGTAACCTCCCGTTGCACCAGCCTTCTGAAGTAGCTCAAAGTCTCCTTCTTCGCCAAGAAGATCTTCACCCTCTCCAATCTGCAACCTCCAACCTAGGAGTAGCAAGGAGAGTACAAACAATAATAGGGAACAAGAAAGGAAATAGAAATTACAACTTATCCTTTATAGCCCAAGGCTTGATTTGCCTAGATCAAGCATATAGATCTCCTAACCAAGTATGTGAACTTGTGATTGTAGTGGGTAGGAGATACTAGCCTATAGGACACGAATTATGAGCTAAGGAATGAAATGGCCAATTGTCACAATGCTCAAATTGCTCACAAACAGATTGCACAAAGTATACTCAAAGGTTTCTCAAGTGTAGCAAGTGTAAACCAGTGAGTTTAGGTGTCCTATGGCTTGTCCTATTTATAGGAATGGCCTAAGGATGCTTAAGGACGTTCTAGACAACTTCTAGGGGTTTCTAAGTGCTTAACTAGCCGTTAGGTACAAAGTTGTTGGTTTAACAACGGCTATTTATTATTTCTGCAGTTGCTGTCAGAGACCATCTCGGTCGACAAATGGTCGACCGAGACACCTACTCGGTCGAACTTTTGTCGACCGACAGGCTCTCTGGAACAAGTGATTTGCAACGTCTTTCTTCAACTGCCAACTAACTTGTCTGTTGTGTCTAACGACTACTTTGGATCTTTCTCGGTCGAGAAGATTGTCGACCGAGAGTGTCTCGGTCGAGGAGTTTGTCGACCGAGATTGATCCTGTTTCAAGGTTTCAATTTAGGCACTAATTATGTGTGTGAGTGTGCATAAGTAATCCTATTTGAATGGGATGACTTGTCTAACTGTGGTGTTTAGCTAGGGAGAATCTAACGCTTGATTTACATGCAATTCTAAGTACTTGTACATTATATTTTTGTACAAGTTTTTACAACAGTGATTACATTGCATGAAAATATAAATATGTAAGCTTGTAGATTTTCCCTTGTTGCTTTGTCCTCCTACACACTCAAGTAGCTCGTTAGATTAATAAGAATGAAATGTTTGTCATAATCAAAACAAAGGGATTTATAGATGTCCATTTAGCCAACAATCTCCCCCTTTTTGAAGATGACAAACATTTCCAAAATATAAATAAAGGAAATATAAAACATATGAGTTTCATACCTTTAGATTACCTTTTGTAGCTTTTTCTCTTGTGTATAAAATGTGTGCTTATTATTCCCCATGAATTATGGAACATGAAATCCAGATCATTTGGGAATATAGCAACTTTCAATGTAAAGCCAAGAGTTTATTTATGAAACTCATTAATTGAGTTTTACATAATTACTAAATTTTAGTTTTATATTTATCTCTCCCCCTTTGTCATTTCAAAAAGATAACCGTTAAGAATAAAAACTCCCCCTTAATTAGATATCCCATCAAATCTAATGAAAAAGATGTCCATTTAAAAGTGAAAAATGTAAATAAGAGTTTTTGTTTAAGTAGCACAAATATCAAAGAAAACATCTTCCAAAGGAGTGATAAGCAATTGCTTCCTAATTTTGTTAAATTGATCTAGTGGAAGCGGTTTTGTAAAATATTAGTCAATTTTATCTTCAACATGATGAAGGGAAACATGATTGATTTGCAAATATATTCAGTTTTATTGCAGACTTGACAACAGAAACCTGCTCGGTCGACGATCTTTCGACCGATAGTGTTCTTGGACGAACAGTTTCTCGACCGAGAATGTGTCTGGATTTGTTTCATAACTGTTAATAAAACATATTTGTGTGATTTAACTATTTAGATATTTATTTGTAATCTCATTATGTTGAGTTGAGATAGACATAGAAGTATGCAACTAATGTCTCTGGTCATATCTCAACTTGATTCTGTTCATTTAGTTTGGAGGTTTTGGAACCCAAACTAACTCGACATCTTTTCTCTTATAAGGACATGAAAAAGAGTAATGTCCAAGACGTGAGCAATAATGGCAACATATAGAATCAACCTCAAGTCGTTTTCTATGGTTTTGTTCTAGGTTGTTCTTCGGTACAAATGTATTTGTTCCTTTAGGTACATATATATATTGATGGGTTTGTGACCTTTTCCAACTAGGTTGATAGGACTTCCCTTTAGGCTTATAACCTAGTCCTCTTCTCCAAATTTGATGATAGGAATTATCTAAGATTTGATCAAGAATGCCATTATTATTTAAATTACTGACTTTTTGTTGTAACTTGGCAATCTCTTCCATTCTCTTCTTAATATCTAGTTTCGCTTGATCTAGATTAGATGACAATAAATTTCTTTCTTTGACAATAGAATCATAATCTAGATGGTTGCACAAAATAGGTTGTTTTTGAAGATCATTCACTTGTCTTTGCAAATTATTTTTCTCTAAAGAAAGTAGATTACAATTTGCCTCTATAGATTTTATATTAATATCATGATCTTCAATGATCTTTTTAAGATCTTCGTTTTCGGATGTAATAGCAAGAAGTTTAGCATGTAATTCATCATTTGCTTTATTTGACTTCTTTAATTTCTTCTTGCATTCAACATATTTAATATGTGTTTCTTCAAGGCTAGCAACTAGTTCTTCTTTAGATAAATCAAAAAGACTTACCTCTTCTTCTTCTTCCTCGCTAGTTGTAGCAATGAGACAATCTCTGTTCTCATCTTCCTTCTTAGATCTCCATGGGCATCCAGTTGTTGGGTGGCTTGTACCTAAGCACCAATTGCAATATGTTGTAGCTTTGTCCAAGCAACACCTTTTGTTGTGGTTGTAATCACCACTACCCTCCATTCTTCAAGACCTTGTTAGGGTTCCTTGAAGCCTGCTCTGATACCAATTGAAAAACTACTAGAGGGGGGGTGAATAGAGTTTTTGAATTATTTTAACAATTTATTGAATTCAAACAACCACAATTGAAATTAGAAGAAAGAGACATGTGTTTAGAGTGGTTCCAACTATAGCAAATACTATAGTTGTCAGTCCACTACCTGGTTGCTTACCCAACCGTGATTTGAAAGTATTTATTTTATTACCTCTCGAGGATTTATACAAAATACAATACTTTCCTTTACACCCTTTGAACAGCCTTCACCCTGAAGTAGGTGCACCAACTTTGAGGTAGCCTTCTATGAAGTAACTCCAAGCTCCCCATTGAAGTAGCCTTCCTCTCTAGAAGTAACCTCCCGTTGCACCAGCCTTCTGAAGTAGCTCAAAGTCTCCTTCTTCGCCAAGAAGATCTTCACCCTCTCCAATCTGCAACCTCCAACCTAGGAGTAGCAAGGAGAGTACAAACAATAATAGGGAACAAGAAAGGAAATAGAAATTACAACTTATCCTTTATAGCCCAAGGCTTGATTTTCCTAGATCAAGCGTATAGATCTCCTAACCAAGTATGTGAACTTGTGATTGCAGTGGGTAGGAGATACTAGCCTATAGGACACGAATTATGAGCTAAGGAATGAAATGGCCAATTGTCACAATGCTCAAATTGCTCACAAACAGATTGCACAAAGTATACTCAAAGGTTTCTCAAGTGTAGCAAGTGTAAACCAGTGAGTTTAGGTGTCCTATGGCTTGTCCTATTTATAGGAATGGCCTAAGGATGCTTAAGGACGTTCTAGACAACTTCTAGGGGTTTCTAAGTGCTTAACTAGCCGTTAGGTACAAAGTTGTTGCTTTAACAATGGCTAATTAATTAATTCTGCAGTTGCTGTCAGTGACCATCTCGGTCGACAAATGGTCGACCGAGACACCTACTCGGTCGAACTTTTGTCGACCGACATGCTCTCTGGAACAAGTGATTTGCAACGTCTTTCTTCAACTGCCAACTAACTTGTCTGTTGTGTCTAACGGCTACTTTGGATCTTTCTCGGTCGAGAAGATTGTCGACCGAGAGTGTCTCGGTCGAGGAGTTTGTCGACCGAGATTGATCCTGTTTCAAGGTTTCAATTTAGGCACTAATTATGTGTGTGAGTGTGCATAAGTAATCCTATTTGAATGGGATGACTTGTCTAACTGTGGTGTTTAGCTAGGGAGAATCTAACGCTTGATTTACATGCAATTCTAAGTACTTGTACATTATATTTTTGTACAAGTTTTTACAACAGTGATTACATTGCATGAAAATATAAATATGTAAGCTTGTAGATTTTCCCTTGTTGCTTTGTCATCCTGCACACTCAAGTAGCTCGTTAGATTAATAAGAATGAAATGTTTGTCATAATCAAAACAAAGGGATTTATAGATGTCCATTTAGCCAACAAATTCCTCGACCGAGAGACTCTCGGTCAACAAACTTCTCGACCGACAAAGGTTTTGGACTGCACTTTTCAGCATTAAACAACTAGCAGTTGCAATGTCATTTGTGGACACATAAAGGCTTGTTGAGCACTAAGAACACCCTAGAAGGTGTCTATAACGTCCCCAAGCATTACCAAACCACTCCTATAAATACGACAAGCTATAGGACACCCAAAGAATCACTTGTGCATACATGTACACTTGAGAATCATTCTTTATGAGAAACAAGCTTGAGCTATACTTGCAATCTGTTCTACATTAGCATCCTATAGCTTAGTATCTCCTAGCCACCACACTACCACGTTCATCCATAGTGGATAGGAGATCAATACACTTGATATAGGATCAAAGCGCTGTACTAAATTGGTAACATTGTTCTTTTTTCTAATCTTGTTCCTTTTATTGTATTTTGTTCTCCTGTGCTACTCCTAGGTTGAAGGCTGCGGAAAGGAGGTTGTTGGAGCTTCTTCAGGTAGTGAAGGTATCTCAGCGGACTTTGGACTACTTCTAGAAGGTCTCAATGGGAAGCTACTTCAAGAAGGAAGGCTACTTCAAGGGGGAGCTTGAAGTTACTTTAAGTGAAGGCTGCTTCAAGGTTGGTGAGATGACTTTGGGGTGAAGGATGTCCAAAGGGTGGTGAAGACATTTGTAATTTTATGTAACATCCTTGCGAGGTAATAAAATTCAAATACTTTCAAAATCCTAGTTGGGAACAACCAGGTAGTGGACTGACTCCCTTAGTGTTTGCTAAGGGTGGAACCACTCTAAACGCCATGTCTACTTCTCCAATATTTTTGTGGTTGCTTGGTTGAATTATTTTAAAATCATTATAAAACCCTATTCAATTCCCATCTAGTGTTTTTCAATTGGTATTAGAGCAGGCTTCAAGGAACTGTAATAAGTCTTGAAGAAAATGGATGATGGGGTACTAAACAACCTCAACTAGGAAGGAATACTTTTGGCTTGGCCTCCACCATTTGATAGCACCAACTAAACCTATTGGAAGAAGGGATAAGCTAGGATCTATGGAGAATGGTTTCAAATGCTTACACTCTTCCTCAAATGTAGTATGCTACATGGGATGCTAATACGGTAAAGCTAGCCCAATTGAATGCAAAAGCTGTAAGTATCCTTTATTGTTCAATTTCTGTAGGTGAGTTTAATAGAATATCAAATTGTGAAACTGAATATGAAATATGGCATAGACTCTCTATTACTTATGAAGGAACTGTTCAAGTAAAGAATTCCAAAATTGGTATGCTTAAACACAAGTTTGAACAGTTTTGTATGGAACCAAATGAGTCTATTAGGGAAATGTATGCAAAGTTTTCTTCTATTGTTAATGGTTTGAATGCTTTAGGTAAAGCAATTAGTGAAGAGGATCAAGTGTCTAAAAGTGTCTACAATTGAAGAAGCCAATGACCTCACTCAACTAAGGATGGAGCAACTCATTGGCAACTTTGAAGCACATGAGGCAACCGTGGAGGAAGAAGAAAGACTGGCGGCTGAACACAAGAAGGAGAAAAGAAAGGAAATTGCATTCAAAGCATCAAGCAAGATTAGTCATGACACAAGTGAAGAAGAAACTCTCATTGTAAATGGTAAGCAGTATAGAAGTTTTAAAACTAACAAAACTTCTAGTGTTTCTTCTTCCAGGTGCTTTGAATGTGGTAAAAAGGGACACTTAAAAGGTGATTGTCCCAAACTTAAGAAGGGAAAGAAATAAACTCACAAGAAGAAAGAAAAAGCCTACAAAGCTGCATGGGATGATTCAAGTGATGATAGTGAAGATGGAGAAAAAGAAGTAGAGTGCCATATTGCTACAACAAATGAAGAAGAAGAAGAGGTAAGATTTTTTTATTTATCTAAAGAAGATTTAGTTGCTAGCATTGAGGAATTACATGATAAATATATTGATTGTAAAGGAAACTAAAAATAGTTACTAAAACTAATGAGGATTTGTATCCACAATTAGATGATCTTGCTTCTAAAAAGGAAAGTATTTTTTTTGAAAATTCTTCCTTGAAATCATCTTTTAATGATTGCAATACAAAATTGCTTACTCTTGAGACAAATCATAATTTTCTTTGTCAAGAAAAGGTTCAATTTCTTGCAAAATTGAATGATCTTCAATCACAACCTATCTTGTGTACTCATCTAGATTGTGATGCTATTGTTAAAGAAATATATACTTTATCATCTGATCTAGATCAAGCAAAGTTAGATATCAAAAAGAAAATGGATGAGATGGCTAAATTACAAAGAGAAATTAGTATCTTGAGAAACAATGATGTTCTTGATAAGATTATGAAAAATTCTTCTAGTTATAATGGAAGGAGAGGTTTATGATATGTTCCAAAAGAGAAATACTATCAACCTAAACCTAGAAGAACATAATCACCCAAGACCAAGATCATGTATGTACCCAAGAACGATTAAAAAAGAAATGAAATTGATTCTATTTGTTGTCACTGTTACTTGCGTCTTGGACATTACTCTTTTTCATGCCCAAACAAGAAAAGGGATGTTGAATTAGTTTGGGTCCCAAGACCTCAAACTTAGAAAATTTGAATATGATGATGTTGAAATTTGACCTAAAACTTCATTTGAATATCTTAATGTCTCATCTCAACTAAATAGACTGGTACTTAATCTTATTGCAATAACTCAAGTTTAAAACTAACATAAACAAATTACTAAAAATAGTACGTAAACAATCTCGGTCGACAAAATCTTTGATCGAGACAATGTTAGTTGAGAAAATTATTGACCGAAGTAGTTTCTATCTCTAACTAGTAGAAATCTAGAAAAATAGTAACCACGCCGGTCGAAAATGACTTCGACTGAGATAAAATCAATCGAGTATTTATTGGACCGAATTTTAACTGATAAAACTAGAGATACAACAACCTTCTTGGTCGAAAAGAATGTCGACCGAAAAGAAGTCGATCGAGAAAGAGTTCGACCGAATAAGGTTCTGGAAAACCTGTTTCACTGGTCTAGTTTGCTATAAACTTGCTATAATTTGGTATAAATGAAAATTGATTGGAAATTATGAATGAATCATAAATCTTGGAGACAACTCTCAAATCACATATTGATAATTTGCATCATGATCTATATGTTGATTCTTGATATCCTTATGAAACATGCTATAAATTTACTAATTATAAATATGAAAATAGAAACCGGAAATGTTTTCTTAAAATCAATGCACACATTATAAAGCCTTCAATTGCTATTTCTCTTGAAATGATTAAGCATGTTCATTTACATGGTTTGTCTTAAATTTGAACATTGATGAACCATGATTGATCTTGAAAAAGATCTTAAAAGGTATGATTCTCAACATTGTGTATCTTAAAACTGAAAAATGTGATGATTTGAGTAAGTTCAAACAAGAAAATCATGGATTTTCTTCTCATGAGATTATTTTGGTTCATCTCCAACATGGTTTGGCTTAAAACTGAAAATTATGAACCATGTTGATTTAATCAAGAAAATTACTATTTTATCATAATCCACATGGTTTGTCCTAAGTATTCCTTGGTTCATCTATATAGAAATCATGTGTCTTGAAATTTTATTTTAAATGATCATGATCATTGTATTTTATGAAATTATGAATATTCTTCTACTGTTCTATCATGATCATTGTATTATGGATATGCCTTTACTGTTTCACCATGATCATTCTGTTTCATCATTTACTTGGTTTGCCTAAAATAATATTTGATCTATATATATATAAACCATGAATGGATATTGTTTTCAAAATGATCATAGTGATTCAGCTCATTACACATAAAGATGATGTTATCATTGAAAATGCCATTTTTGCATTAAGGTAAATCTGTAAGGACCCTGACCTGCATTTAGGGTTTACCCTGTTTGTTTTGCTTGATCTTGGTGCTTTGGTGCTTGCTAATCACCTTTAGTGGTGATTAGGGTTTGGTAGTGCTTTGTTGAGAGTTCGAGGGGCTACTTGCAAATAACCTGAGTTTAGGGTTTTGTGGGCAAGTTTGCCATATTGTGAGATGTTTTTCCTCTTTGCTTCCTCTAGGGTTGAGAGGAAGGCTTGGGCTTGTTGTTTGAGTCCTTTGGGCCTAAGTTGAGCTTGTTTGGGCCTTGGAGTTCCTTGTTTGGGCTTGCTTGAGCCTTGTGTCGCCCAGTTGCTTGGTGTGTCGCCCAGTAGCTCTTGTTGTGTCGCCCAGATGGCTTGGCTTGGTTGATGGACACATGGTGCACATCTTGGACAAGTGCCTTATGGCTTGCATGAGAGGTGGCTTGAGTTGGTGGACATGTGTCCCTTGGGTGGGCGACACATAGCATGGTTGTACCTTGGTTTCTCCTCCCCTTCTTCCTATATAGGTAGCTCTTCTCCTTGCCTTAGTCTCCTTTGGTCTTTTGGTCTCCCCTCCACCCTTGGTGCACGATATCCCTCTCCATCTTGCTTGTGTTGGCCGATATACTTCCTTGGAGCTGAAGTGGTGGCCGATACACCCTCCTGGAGCAGCTTGGTGGACGATAGCTTTGGACCTTGGAGTGCATCTTCTTCCTTGAAGCTTGGAGCTTAAGGCGGGTTGCATAGTTTTTAACCCTAACTCTTTTACCTCTAGCTTTGATCTTGTTATATGTTAGTAGTCTAGCTTAGTTCCTTTCTTGTACATCTTGCTTATGTACCTTAGTGACCGATATCCCTCTCTAGGGTTTAGGGTTCCTTGTATACCTTGCTTTTTAGGGTTTGTGCTCTTTGTGTTGGAGGTTGAAGATGACCTAGGGTTGGGCGATACCCCTTCCTTGTGGGTGTGTTGGGCGACACACTTGCCCTTAAGTTGAATGATATGGTGATCTAGGGTTTGAGTTCCATGTGTTGGAGGTCGATAGTGACCTAGGTTGGGCGATAGGGTGCTCTCTCTGGTGGCCGATATGGTTCCTTGGTGGATGATATGTTGTGTCCTTGAGGTTGGCCGATACACTTGCCCTTAAGTTGAACGATAGGGTGAGCTAGGGTTTGTTGGCCGATATGATGAGTACCTTGGAGATGAATGATACCCTTCCTCTTGTTGGCCGATATGGATGTCCTTGTGTTGGATGATAGAGTAGGTGCTCTTGTGTCGAGTTATCTCCTTGTCCATGTGGTGGACGATAGGGTCATGTAGTGCCATGAGTGTTAGGGTTGGGCGATAAGCCTTGGTCCATGGTGGCCGATAACCCTAATGGTCGATAGCCTTAATGGACGACACCATGATGAGCGATACCCTAATGGCCGATAGCCATGTTGGGCGATACCCTACCCTATGTGGAGGATGTGTGAGGGCCGATAGGTTTAGTAGTGAGTGTTGGCCGATAGGGTTAGTAGTGAGTGTTGGCCGATAGGGATAGTGTGGTAGTCGATACCCATGTTGGGTGATAGGCTTTAGATGAGGGTTGTGAGGCTATAGTGAGGGTATGAGTTTCTTTGGTGACGGTCCCTCATGTGATGGAAGTGGTTAGCTATGCACCAATGAGCGAAGGTGGTGTTTGTGATATCAACAATGTATATGTTGCCTTGCAAATAATAAGGATGCTAATGGTAGTAACAATGATGTTAGCCCTCATGTAATAGATGGATGATGTGACCCTTATGCTTAATTATTAACGATAATGAGAATGATGATAGTTACACTAGTAGGTTGTTTTATGATAATAATGTTGGTAATAATGATGCTAAGTGACAGTTATATTAAAGGTTGCCTCATGATAAAGATGACAATAGTTGGTGGCAATAGTAATGACCTTGTTAATAATAGTGTTGGTTCTGTATACTTAACATAATTTCTATATACTTTGATTGCTTGTATAACCTTGAGATTGAGAGTAAGCATCAGTATGGTTTGATTAATGATGTACTTAACATACTCGGTTACCAAATAAGTGTAAAAATTGGTAATTAGATTATCTTGAATGATCTTTCATGATAGCGAGCATATGCCTTATGTTGAATCTACGATTATTGTGTACTCTAACCTTGCAGGTGATGTTTTAGCCATGAAAGGGCTATGTGACATATGTAATGAGTAACATTGCTTTGATAATTACTCTATAAGAGTATTCATGTGATATGTCTATCCCATGATGATGAGGAGAGCCTTAAGAGACAATGGCAGTGCATGATGAAGGGTTGAGACCCTGTGGTATGTGATGATCCTTGAGATGGATCTGGATGGTTGGCAAGAGGCCAAGTGATAACATGTGATGTTGGACCCTTAAGATGGATCAGGTTGATATGAATAGATCATAATATAATGTTCTTTACTTTCTGTTATACCTTGCATGTCATACAACTTGGTTGAATCTTGCAATCCATCTAAAAGATACTAATTAAGCACAGTGAAATACATCATGTAGTTTGCCCTGGCCATAGATCCATCATTGTCAGGACTTGGTGATGGTGAAACGGGTTTTCCTACGGGTTAACCTGGAAGCGCATACTGTTGAATATGTGTAGGTTGCTCCTAGCCTGAAAATGAGGAGGTAAGAGTGTAACTTCGGTTGTAGACTCAGATATGTGTGTAGAGCATGGTGAACAGGCCCATGGCTCAGGATATGTGATGTATGGAGCATGAATGCGTTCATGGCTCAGAGCACGGTGTTCAGGCCCATGGCTCAGTTTTACTAGCGCCGTGACCTGTACCAAGGCGTGCTAGAGAATGGGTAGCCTATGGAGCTAACCCTAGGGCTTAGACCACTTCAGCATGTGACTGCGGTCCTGCTTGTGTTGTACTCATGTACTGACCATGAGGTGGGAGGTCGTGGAGTCCGGCTCTTCCATTGACCTTGTATGGCACCGTCTTGGGTTTTGTAACCGAGGGTTGGATTTGAACGGTACGGTTCAAATCCTCAGGGCATAATAAAATGTAATACAACCGTTTAGTATTTACTAGTCATATCAAATACGAAACATTGGTTGAGGCCTTATTTGTGTAATATTCCGTTATACCTTGCAGGTCATGTGGTAATCTACCTTATCTTGATAATCAGGTTATATGGAATTATACCCTGTTCTAATAATCCTGTTACATGTTGATATATCTCATCTTGATAGTCATGTTTCTTTGAAAGACATCTGGTTTTACGCTTTAGTACAGCTGGTATGCTTGCCGGTAAGAATGATCTTGCTATATATATTTATATAACTGCTTTTGATATATCTGCTCATGTTATAATTGCTGTTATAGTTTCTCTTGCTGAGGTTCTATGGTTGCGGTGGGGAGCTATGTTTCCCGCTGGGACAATTGTTCAATTGTCTCACTCCACTGGTTTCCACCCTTTTTAGGTGGTCGAGGTAGATGTGGTCGTGGTTGTGGTGTTGCAGACGAGCAGCTTGAGGAGCAGTAGAAGGCAAGCGATGGACATGCTGCTGTTTTGGATGTTTTGTAGTAGAGTCTAGAGTCATCCCTGTACTCTCAGGTCCTTGGCAGTGTTTTGACGATGTTTCACGAAGATCGTTCGATGATATCTGTATGTCCTGCTGTTGGCCGGATGTGGGCCTTTATGTATATATGAACAGGTGGTGAACTCATGTGATGGATGGATAGCTGTTCCTGAGCTGTGGACACGTGTCAGATCTTGTGTATGAACATATTTATATGACATGTTTCTGTGCAGGATGAGGACTGGAAAGTAATAGTTTCACAGTTTATCAGTTTTCCGCAATCAGTTTTAATTAACCCGTGTTTTTGATAATTTGTGGTTATGGTGTTTTCCGCACGTTTTCGCGTAACACCTCGTTATCTGTGTGATAATGGGATGTGTTGCCACAAAGCTTGGTATCAGAGCTTTAGGTTCACTGAGTCTACAGGGGTCTAGGACTAGGTTGAGCCTGTTCTTATGAGTTTTCCAGGTTATCTTACAAAAATCTTCTGCCCTCAGCAAAAGAAAAGCCAAGATGTCTGGAAACCACGAAGAACATGCTCCTAAGCATAGTGATGCTGCATCAGTTGATGGAGCAGATGGACGGGCACATGAAGATCGGGTGCCTGAGGTCCCCCAACCAGACCCAGCCATACTTGAACACCCTGCCTACCAACAGCTTATGGGGCAGTTAATGGCTACGATGAATCTCATGGTTGAGCGATTACCAGTGCCTCCTCCGTGAGCACAGGTTCCCCATGGAGAAGCATCGGGTATTGGGAAGACCTTTGAGCGGCTTCGCCGAGTCGGACCTTCGGATTATGCTGGAACGGCTGATCCAGCAGATGCAGATCTGTGGCTGACGAGTCTTGAAAAGGCTTTTCGGATCCTCAACATCCCCGAAGCAGACAAAGTAAAGCATGTTGTCTACCTTTTGAAGGGTAGTGCTGGTCACTGGTGGACCATCGAGGAAGAGAAGCGGCCTGGTGAGGTGATCTGTTGGGAAGTGTTTCGGCGTGAGTTCGTCACCAGATACTTTCCGAAGACGTACCTGGATGAGAAGATCAGTCAGTTTGAGAAGTTGCGGCAAGGAACGATGAACATCACCGAGTATGAAGCTAAGTTTATGGATCTGTTGAGGTTCTGTCCTCACATGGCGGCGACAGATGATGAACGGATCAGACGTTTCGAGAAGGGTTTGAGTGCTGAGTTGACAACCCCTGTGTCTGCGCTGGAAAACCGAGAGCGGTTTGCCACGTTTGTGGAATCAGTTCGACAGACCGAGAGGACAGTAAGGGAGAAAAGAGAGTCGGTGTCTCTTAAAACACCTGCTCAGTTTCAAGGACGAAGGTTTGGTGGCTTCAAGAAACCCAGGTTTTCAGCACCGTCAGTGATGAGAAGTGCTGGTGTACCATCTCAGTGGTCTCCGAGTAAGGGAAAAGGTTATGTTTCTTCACCATCTAAGGCGCACAACTCAGCTTCGGTGGCAGTGACAGGGCCATCTAGGCCACGAGTTGACAATAGAGCATGTCATCTCTGTGGACAAGTCGGGCATTGGAAGTTCAATTGCCCGAATAGAGATGTTGAAGTGACGCAGCAACCGAGGCAGAGTTTCCAGAAGTCTGAGAGACCAAATCCCAGTGGTAGCAGAGGACGAGGACGCGATCAAGCGTCTCAAGCTGGATCATCTGCTCAAGGGAGCAGAGGTCGTGGACAGCAAGCTACGACTTGATTCTATGCCATGAATCAGCCGGAGGCGATAGTCAACCCGCGAGTGGTGACATGTCAGATGGAGTTATTTCATTCTGATATGTCTTCTTCTTGCTTTATATCTGTTCTGGTTGACCCAGGTGCTACACACTCTTTTATCGCCTATAGTATGCTTGAAAACTGTCATCAACCTGTTAGTTGTAAGAAGGATAGCTTGTTGTTAGAAACCCCTCTTGATGGTTCCTCTTTGCTTCGAGAAGAGTGTCCATCTTGTGTTTTGTATTTTTCGGGACACAACATTCAGGTGGATCTCATACCACTTGATATGCATGGTTTCGATGTTATCCTTGGGATGGATACCTTAGAGAAGTATAAGGTTGTCTTGGACTGTGGTTCCAAGCAGGCGGTGTTTGATGTTGCTGGAGAGAAGTGGATCTTCCAGGGAGATAGGAAGATTCTTCCGACGTGTCTGGTGTCAGCTATGGTGGCAGATAGGTTGTTGCGACAAGGATGTGAGGCGTTCTTAGCTCACGTTGTGGATACCGTTGTGGATACCAAGGCGAAAGGCCTTAACCTTGAAGAAGTGTCAGTGGTCCGAGAGTTTGCAGATGTGTTTCCCGAGGAGTTTCCTGGTGTTCCTCCACCCCGAGAGATCGATTTTGAGATCAATCTGGTTCCGGGAACGCAGCCGATTGCACAGACACCTTATAGGATGGCTCCAGTAGATATGGTAGAGTTGAAGAAGTAGTTACAAGAGTTGTTGGAGAAAGGTTTCATCAGACTGAGCACGTCACCTTGGGGTGCTCCCGTGTTGTTCGTTAAGAAGAAGGATGGTTCGATGCGGTTGTGTATAGACTACCGACAGTTGAACAAGGTCACGATCAAGAATAAGTACCCGTTGCCGAGGATAGATGACCTGTTCGATCAGTTGCATTGTGCTACAGTGTTTTCGAAGATCGATCTACGGTCTGGATATCATCAGTTGAGGATAAATGCGGATGACATACCAAAGTCAGCCTTTAGGACGAGGTATGGTCATTTTGAGTTTGTGGTTATGCCGTTTGGATTAACCAATGCACCTGCTGCTTTCATGGACCTGATGGACAGAGTGTTTCATCTGTTCTTAGATCAGTTTGTTGTAGTTTTTATAGACGACATCTTGATCTATAGTCGGAACCGGCTAGAGCATGAGCAACATCTTCGTCAAGAGTTGACTCTCCTTCGTCAACATCAGTTGTATGCTAAGTTTAGTAAGTGTGAGTTCTGGTTGGATGAAGTGACTTTCTTAGGTCATGTGATATCTTCTGAAGGAGTCAAAGTAGATCCGAAGAAAGTGGAATCCGTTGCGGATTGGGAACAGCCGAAGACGCCGACGGAAGTTCGTAGTTTCCTTGGTCTAGCAGGATACTACCGGAGGTTTATCAAGGACTTCAGTTCGATAGCTCTACCGATGACGAAGTTGACCAGGAAGGATGTACCTTTTGTTTGGAATGATCGATGTCAACAAGCTTTCCAAAGTTTGAAGGAAAAGCTAACCAGTGCTCCAGTGTTGATCTTGCCAGAATCTGGAAAAGGCTATGTTGTTTTCTGTGATGCGTCCAAGAAAGGTTTGGGTTGTGTGCTGATGCAGGAAGATCATGTGGTTTCTTTTGGTTCGCGATAGATTAAGAAACACGAGGAGAACTATCCGACCCATGACTTGGAGCTGGCAGCAGTGGTTCATGCGTTAAAGATTTGGAGACACTATCTTTATGGGGAAGTGTGTCAGATCTTTACAGATCACAAGAATCTGAAGTACATCTTCTCACAGCAAGAGTTGAACATGCGACAACGTCGGTGGATGGAGTTGATCAATGATTATGATTGCACTATCGAGTATCATCCTGGTAAGGCGAATGTGGTAGCAGACGCGCTTAGAAGAAAGTCTTCTACTCCCAAGAAGGCACATATGAGTTCTTTGGTATGCCATAGGCGGGACATGTTAGTCTCCTTACGGCAGATGAACGTACATATGGAGGTTTCCTCGTTAGCTGGACTTTTAGCACAGATGCAAATCAAGCCCACGTTGAGATAGAAGATCAAGGATGCACAGCAAACGGATGATACAATACAACTAATCAGATCAGAGTTTGGCAGCGAAAAGCGTGATGGGTTCCGTGAGTCCGAGGATGGAGTGGTTTGCTATCATAATAGGATGGTGGTTCCAGATGCTGATAATCTGAGGAAGTTGGTGCTCGAGGAAGCACGCACGTCGATGTATGCTATGCATCCAGGCGTCACCAATATCATAGTCTGAAGGACTTGTATTGGTGGCCCGGCCTGAAGAAAGATGTAGCTGAGTTTGTGGCTAGGTGTGCGGTGTGTCAGCAAGTCAAGGCTGAGCATCAAAAGCCGGAAGGTACGTTGCAACCTTTGCCTATACCACAGTGGAAATGGGATCATATAACCATGGATTTCGTAGTTGGTCTACCCAGGACAACTAGGAATCATGATTCCATTTGGGTGATAGTGGATAGATTAACGAAGTCTGCCCATTTCATACCTGTGAAGACCACGTACACAGCTGAAAAGCTCGCTCGAGTATATGTGGATGAGATAGTTCGTTTGCATGGTGTGCCAGCTACGATAGTTTCTGATAGAGGTCCTCAGTTTACAAGTCGTTTTTGGGAACAGTTGCACAGGGCGGTGGGAACGCAGTTGAAGTTCAATACCGCTTTCCACCCGCAGACAGATGGACAGTCTGAGAGGACTATTCAGACTTTGGAGGATCTTCTTCGTGCTTGTGTTTTGCAGTTCCTAGGCAGTTGGGACGTACAACTCAGTTTGATAGAGTTTGCCTACAATAATAGCTATCAGCGGAGCATTGACATGGCTCCCTATGAGGCTTTGTATGGGAGGAAGTGCAGATCTCCTTTGTGTTGGTATGAATTAGGTGAATATCAGCTTTTGGGCCCTGAGTTAGTACAGCAAACGACAGAAAAGATCAAGGTGATACAACAACAGTTGAAAGCGGCACAAGACAGGCAGAAGTCTTATGCAGACAATCGCCGACGACCCTTGGAGTTCCAGGTGGGAGACAAGGTGTATCTTAAAGTCTCTCCGTGGAAAGGTGTGCTGAGGTTTGGCCGGAAGGGTAAGTTAGCTCCCAGATATATGGGGCCTTACCCAGTCTTAGCACGTTTTGGCAAGGTGGCTTACGAGTTAGAGTTGCCTCCAGAGTTGCACAGGTTACATCCAGTGTTCCATGTCAGTATGCTGAAGAAAAGTCATCCGGATACAGGAACAGTGATACAACCAGTTGAAGTTGAGCTTGACAAAGATGTGACTTATGAAGAGGGTCCTATGATGATCCTTGACAGAAGAGTCAAGAAGTTGAAGAGAAAGGATCTGGTTCTTGTGAAGGTCCTTTGGAATCACCGTGGCATTGAGGAAGCCACGTGGGAGCTTGAGGAAGAGATGAGGAGGAAGTATCCCTCTCTTTTCTCTTAGGATTTCGGGGACGAAATCCTTTTGTAGAGGTTTATGGCTGTAAGGACCCTGACCTGTGTTTAGGGTTTACCCTGTTTGTTTTGCTTGATCTTGGTGCTTTGGTGCTTGCTAATCACCTTTAGTGGTGATTAGGGTTTGGTTGTGCTTTGTTGAGAGTTCGAGGGGCTACTTGCAAATAACCCAAGTTTAGGGTTTTGTGGGCAAGTTTGCCATCTTGTGAGATGTTTTTCCTCTTTGCTTCCTCTAGGGTTGAGAGGAAGGCTTGGGCTTGTTGTTTGAGTCCTTTGGGCCTGAGTTGAGCTTGTTTGGGCCTTGGAGTTCCTTGTTTGGGCTTGCTTGAGCCTTGTGTCGCCCAGTTGCTTGGTGTGTCGCCCAGTAGCTCTTGTTGTGTCGCCCAGATGGCTTGGCTTGGTTGATGGACACATGGTGCACATCTTGGACAAGTGCCTTATGGCTTGCATGAGAGGTGGCTTGAGTTGGTGGACATGTGTCCCTTGGGTGGGCGACACATAGCATGGTTGTACCTTGGTTTCTCCTCCCCTTCTTCCTATATAGGTAGCTCTTCTCCTTGCCTTAGTCTCCTTTGGTCCTTTGGTCTCCCCTCCACCCTTGGTGCACGATATCCCTCTCCATCTTGCTTGTGTTGGCCGATATACTTCCTTGAAGCTGAAGTGGTGGCCGATACACCCTCCTGGAGCAGCTTGGTGGACGATAGCTTTGGACCTTGGAGTGCATCTTCTTCCTTGAAGCTTGGAGCTTAAGGCTGGTTGCATAGTTTCTAACCCTAACTCTTTTACCTCTAGCTTTGATCTTGTTATATGTTAGTAGTCTAGCTTAGTTCCTTGCTTGTACATCTTGCTTATGTACCTTAGTGGCCGATATCCCTCTCTAGGGTTTAGGGTTCCTTGTATACCTTGCTTTTTAGGGTTTGTGCTCTTTGTGTTGGAGGTTGAAGATGACCTAGGGTTGGGCGATACCCCTTCCTTGTGGGTGTGTTGGGCGACACACTTGCCCTTAAGTTGAACGATATGGTGATCTAGGGTTTGAGTTCCTTGTGTTGGAGGTCGATAGTGACCTAGGTTGGGCGATAGGGTGCTCTCTCTGGTGGCCGATATGGTTCCTTGGTGGATGATATGTTGTGTCCTTGAGGTTGGCCGATACACTTGCCCTTAAGTTGAACGATAGGGTGAGCTAGGGTTTGTTGGCCGATATGATGAGTACCTTGGAGATGAACGATACCCTTCCTCTTGTTGGCCGATATGGATGTCCTTGTGTTGGATGATAGAGTAGGTGCTCTTGTGTCGAGTTATCTCCTTGTCCATGTGGTGGACGATAGGGTCATGTAGTGCCATGAGTGTTAGGGTTGGGCGATAAGCCTTGGTCCATGGTGGCCGATAACCCTAATGGCCGATAGCCCTAATGGACGACACCATGATGGGCGATACCCTAATGGCCGATAGCCATGTTGGGCGATACCCTACCCTATGTGAAGGATGTGTGAGGGCCGATAGGGTTAGTAGTGAGTGTTGGCCGATAGGGTTAGTAGTGAGTGTTGGCCGATAGGGATAGTGTGGTAGTCGATACCCATGTTGGGTGATAGGCTTTAGATGAGGGTTGTGAGGCTATAGTGAGGGTATGAGTTTCTTTGGTGACGGTCCCTCATGTGATGGAAGTGGTTAGCTATGCACCAATGAGCGAAGGTGGTGTTTGTGATATCAACAATGTATATGTTGCCTTGCAAATAATAAGGATGCTAATGGTAGTAACAATGATGTTAGCCCTCATGTAATAGATGGATGATGTGACTCTTATGCTTAATTATTAACGATAATGAGAATGATGATAGTTACACTAGTAGGTTGTTTTATGATAATAATGTTGGTAATAATGATGCTAAGTGACAGTTATATTAAAGGTTGCCTCATGATAAAGATGACAATAGTTGGTGGAAATAGTAATGACCTTGTTAATAATAGTGTTGGTTCTGTATACTTAACATAATTTCTATATACTTTGATTGCTTGTATAACCTTGAGATTGAGAGTAAGCATCAATATGGTTTGATTAATGATGTACTTAACATACTCGGTTACCAAATAAGTGTAAAATTTGGTAATTAGATTATCTTGAATGATCTTTCATGATAGCGAGCATATGCCTTATGTTGAATCTACGATTATTGTGTACTCTAACCTTGCAGGTGATGTTTTAGCCATGAAAGGGATATGTGACATATGTAATGAGTAACATTGCTTTGATAATTACTCTATAAGAGTATGCATGTGATATGTCTGTCCCATGATGATGAGGTGAGCCTTAAGAGACAATGGCAGTGCATCATGAAGGGTTGAGACCCTGTGGTATGTGATGATCCTTGAGATGGATCTGGATGGTTGGCAAGAGGCCAAGTGATAACATGTGATGTTGGATCCTTAAGATGGATCAGGTTGATATGAATAGATCATAATATAATGTTCTTTACTTTCTATTATACCTTGCATGTCATACAACTTGGTTGAATCTTGCAATCCATCTAAAAGATACTAATTAAGCACAGTGAAATACATCATGTAGTTTGCCCTGGCCATAGATCCATCATCGTCAGGACTTGGTGATGGTGAAACGGGTTTTCCTACGGGTTAACCTGGAAGCGCATATTGTTGAATATGTGTAGGTTTCTCCTAGCCTGAAAATGAGGAGGTAAGAGTGTAACTTCGGTTGCAGACTCAGATATGTGTGTAGAGCATGGTGAACAGGCCCATGGCTCAGGATATGTGATGTATGGAGCATGAATGCGTTCATGGCTCAGAGCACGGTGATCAGGCCCGTGGCTCAGTTTTACTAGTGCCGTGACCTGTACCAAGGTGGGCTAGAGAATGGGTAGCCTATGGAGCTAACCCTGGGGCTTAGACCACTTCAGCATGTGACTGCGGTCCTGCTTGTGTTGTACTCATGTACTGACCATGGGGTGGGAGGTCGTGGAGTCTGACTCTTCCATTGACCTTGTATGGCACCATCTTGGGTTTTGTAACCGAGGGTTGGATTTGAATGGTACGGTTCAAATCCTCAGGGCATAATAAAATGTAATACAACCGTTTAATATTTACTAGTCATATCAAATACGAAACATTGGTTGAGGCCTTGTTTGTGTAATATTCCGTTATACCTTGCAGGTCATGTGGTAATCTACCTTATCTTGATAATCAGGTTATATGGCATTATACCATGTTCTAATAATCATGTTACATGTTGATATATCTCATCTTGATAGTCATGTTCCTTTGAAAGACATCTGGTTTTACGCTTTAGTACAGCTAGTATGCTTGCCGGTAAGAATGATCTTGCTATATATATATAACTGCTTCTGATATATCTGCTCATGTTATAATTGCTATTATAGTTTCTCTTGCTGAGGTTCTATGGTTGCGGTGGGGAGCTATGTTTCCCGCTGGGACAATTGTTCAATTGTCTCACTCCGCTGGTTTACACCCTTTTTAGGTGGTCCAGGTAGACGTGGTCGTGGTTGTGGTGTTGCGGACGAGCAGCTTGAGGAGCAGTAGAAGGCAAGAGATGGACATGCTGCTGTTTTGGATGTTTTGTAGTAGAGTCTAGAGTCATCCCTGTACTCTCAGGTCCTTGGCAGTGTTTTGACGATGTTTCACGAAGATCGTTCGATGATATCTGTATATCCTTCTGTTGGTCGGATGTGGGCCTTTATGTATATATCAACAGGTGGTGAACTCATGTGATGGATGGACAGCTGTTCCTGAGCTGTGGACACGTGTCAGATCTTGTGTATGAACATATTTATATGACATGTTTCTGTGCAGGATGAGGACTGGAAAGTAATAGTTTCACAGTTTATCAGTTTTCCGCAATCGGTTTTAATTAACCCGTGTTTTTGATAATCTGTGGTTATGGTGTTTTCCGCATGTTTTCGCGTAACACCTCGTTATCTGTGTGATAATGGGATGTGTTGCCACAAAATCTCTATGGCACAAATGCATCTTCACATATTAGTTAAATGATTATCTTGTGCTTAGCTTATGGAAAATGATATCATCCTTGTTATACATGAATACTTTTTATATGATACTCTGTAAGCTATGTTTCAAATACTCTATCAAGTGGATCATTGTGAATGCTTAAACTAGAAATCTGTAGAAATTGGCTCTCGGTCGAAATAAAAATCAACTGAGGGGCGCCCTGGTCAAAGTCAAGGTCGACCTAAAATAAGCTTGACAAAATGCTTAATTGTAAATCATTTCTTTGCACTCAATCTTAGTATATTGATCTGAAACTCGTTCATCACATTGAAAACAAGATTTTAATGCAAATCTCTCATAAAAGTTTAACTCAAACTATAATGCTTATTATGACCTTAGAATTCTTAAATTATCTTGATTATAAGATTAAGGGGGAGCTCACAAAACTTTGTAAACATTATGATAAATCTTGATCAAACTTTAAAAACTAGCCATGACCTTAGGGTTATTGAATTATCTTGATCTAAAATGGACTCTCTATATAAATATGGGCTTAACATCCCTCGTTATTGATTAGAGATATATTTCTTGATCCTACTATGTCGTAAAGAAAATATCATATCATTTTCAAGACTTAACATCCCTTGTAAAATGGATGAGAAATCAACACATATATCCATCATGAGCCTAAATGTATCACATATCATTTCAGGGCTTAACATCCCTTGTAAATGATTGAGAAATCAAAACACACATGCCATGAATCTAAAAGGATCTCATATCATTTCAAGGCTTAACAACCTTTGCAAATGATTGAGAAATAAATTGTGGATAAATTTGACATAAACATAAGTGGTTTGCAATAAATTGTGTTGATTACCCTTACTTTAAAATTGAGAATCAAATTATCAAATTAAGGGGGAGAAATAAAAATCATACTTAATGTTTAGCTTGGTTATCTTTTTGAAATGACAAAGGGGGAGAAATAATATAAAATCAATAACATAAAGTAAAATGAGTTTCATAATCTCTCAGCTAGCACATACTTGCATTCACAAACAAGAGAATGGTTGCAAAAGGTAAATTTTAGGTATGAAACTCATATGATTTATATTGCTTGATTTATATTTTAGAAATGTTTGTCATCTTCAAAAAGGGGGAGATTGCTGGCTAAATTGGACATTATTACAATCCCTTTGTTTTGATGATGACAAACATTTCTTTCTTATGGTTTTAACTTGCTATTTAAGTGTTTCAGGGACAAGCATATAATGTGGTGGATAGAAAAGACTTGGAAGATCAATTTGCTAAAATTGCTTTATTTTCATGATTGTAATCAAATGTAAAAACTACTACAACTATATAATGTACAAGTACTTAGATATCATATAAATCAAGATTTTAGATCTTCCCTATCCACACACAACATTTACATAGGTCATCTCCTAAGTTAGAGTCACAATTGCACATTGATACACACACTCAGTAAATGAATACATTGAATCAGGGATATTCTCAGACGACAATAACTTTGACCGAGCCACTCTCGGTCGACAAAGTCCTCGACTGAGAATAGACCCTCCTAGCCGTTAGACTGAGTTAGAAAAGTAGTTGGGAGTTGGAATCGAATGTTACAACATATTGACTCAGACTCCCACTTGGTCGATAAATTCCTCGACCGAGAGACTCTCGGTCGACAGACTTCTCGACCGACAAAGGTTCTGGACTGCACTTTTCAGCATTAAACAACTAGCAGGTGGAATGTAATTAGTGGACACATAAAGGCTAGTTGAGCACTAACAACACCCTAGAAGGTGTCTAGAATGTCCCCAAGCATTAGCAAACCACTCCTATAAATAGGACAAGCTATAGGACACCCAAAGCATCACTTGTACATACAATTACACTTGAGAATTATTCTTTATGAGCAACAAGCTTGAGCTACACTTGCAATATGTTCTACATTAGCATCCTATAGCTTAGTATCTCCTAGCCACCACACTACCGCGTTCATCCATAGTGGATAGGAGATCAATACGCTTGATATAGGATCAAAGTGTTGTACTAAATTGCTAACATTGTTCTTTATTCCAATCTTGTTCCTTATATTGTATTTTGTTCTCCTTTGCTACTCCTAGGTTGAAGGCTACAGAAAAGAGGTTGTTGGAGCTTCTTCAGGTGTTGAAGGTAGCTCGGTGGACTTTGGACTACTTCTAGAAGGTCTCAATGGGAAGCTACTTCAAGGAGGAAGGCTACTTCAAGGGGGAGCTTGAAGTTACTTCAAGTGAAGGATGCTTCAAGGTTGGTGAGACGACTTTAGGGTGAAGGTTGTCCAAAGGGTGGTGAAGGTGTTTGTAATTTTATGTAACATCCTTGGAAGGTAATAAAATTCAAATACTCTCAAAATCCCGGTTGGTAACAACCAGGTAGTGGACTGACTCCCTTAGTGTTTGCTAAGGCTGGAACCACTCTAAACACCATGTCTACTTCTTCAATATTTTTGTGGTTGCTTGGTTGAATTATTTTAAAATCATTATTAAACCCTATTCAATTCCCGTCTAGTATTTTTCAATTGGTATCAGAGCAGGATTCAAGGAACTCTAACAAGTCTTTAAGAAAATGGGTGATGGGGTACTAAACAACCTCAACCTAGAAGGAACACTTGTGGCTCGACCTCCACCATTTGATAGCACCAACTGCACCTATTGGAAGAGGAGGATGCAATTCTACTTTCATGGGATAAGCTGGGATCTATGGAGAATGGTTTAAAATTCTTACACTCTTCCTCAAATAGAGTATGCTGCATGGGATGCTAATACGGTAAAGCTAGCCCAATTGAATGCAAAAGATGTAAGTATCCTTTATTGTTCAATTTCCATAGGTGAGTTTAATAGAATATCAAATTGTGAAACTGAATATCAAAATATGGCATAGACTCTCTTATGAAGGAACTATTCAAGTAAAGAATTCCAAAATTGGTGTGCTTAAACAAAAGTTTGAACAGTTTCGTATGGAACCAAATGAGTCTTTTAGTGAAATGTATGCAAAGTTTTCTTCTATTGTTAATAGTTTGAATGCTTTAGGTAAAGCAATTAGTGAAGAGGATCAAGGGTCTAAAATCCTTAGGTGTTTGCCTCCAAAGTTCAAACCAAAAGTGACTGCAATTGAAGAAGCCAATGATCTCACTCAACTATGGATGGAGCAACTCATTGGCAACTTGGAAGCACATGAGGCAACCTTGGAGGAAGAAGAAAGATTGGCAGCTGAACACAAGAAGGATAAAAGAAACGACATTGAATTCAAAGCATCAACCAAGATTAATCATGACACAAGTGAAGATGATGGTGAAGAAGAAACTCTCATTGTAAACGGTAAGCAGTATAGAAGTTTTAAAACTAACAAAACTTCTAGTGTTTCTTCTTCCAGGTGCTTTGAATGTGGTAAAAAGGGACACTTAAAAGGTGTTTGTCACAAACATAAGAAGGGAAACAAATCATATCACAAGAAGAAATAAAAAGCCTACAAAGCTGCATGGGATGATTCAAGTGATGATAGTGAAGATGGAGAAAAAGAAGTAGAGTGCCTTATTGCTATAACAAATGAAGAAGAAGAAGAGGTAAGCCTTTTTTATTTATCTAAAGAAGATTTGGTTGCTAGCATTGAGGAATTACATGATAAATATATTGATTGTAAAAGGAAACTAAAAATAGTTACTAAAACTAATGAGGATTTGTATGCACAATTAGATGATCTTACTTCTGAAAAGGAACATATTATTTCTGAAAATTCTTCCTTGAAATCATCTTTTAATGATTGCAATACAAAATTGCTTACTCTTGAGACAAATCATAATTTGCTTTGTCTAGAAAAGGTTGAATTTCTTTCAAAATTGAATGATATTAAATCACAACCTATCTTGTGTACTCATCTAGATTATGATGCTATTGTAAAAGAAAGAGATACTTTATATTCTGATCTAGATCAAGCAAAGTTAGATATCAAAAAGAAAATGGATGAGATGGCTAAATTACAAAGAAAAGTTAGTAGCTTGAGAAACAATGATGTTCTTGATAAGATTATGAAAAATTCTTCTAGTTATAATGGAAGGAGAGGTTTAGGATATGTTCTAAAAGAGAAATCCTATCAACCTAAACGTAGAAGAACTCAAGCACCCAAGACCAAGATCATGTATGTACCCAAGAACGATTAAAAAAGAAATGAAATTGATTCTATTTGTTGTCACTATTGCTTACGTCTTGGACATTACTCTTTTTCATGCCCATACAAGAAAAGGGATGTTGAATTAGTTTGGGTCGCAAGACCTCAAACTTAGCAAATTTGAATATGATTAAGTTGAGATTTGACATAAAACTTCATTTGAATATCTTAATGTCTCATCTGAACTAAATAGACGGATACTTTATCTTATTGCAATAACTCAAGTTTAAAACTAACACAAATAGATTACTAAAAATAGTACAGAAACACTCTCGGTCGACAAAATCTTTGACCAAGACAATGTCAGTTGAGAAAATTATCGACCGAAGTAGTTTTTGTCTCTAACCTGTAGAAATCTAGAAAAACAGTAACCACGCCGGTTGAAAACGACTTCGACCGAGATAAAATCGATCGAACATTTATTGGACCGAATTTTAATTGTTAAAACTGGAGATACAGAAACCTTCTTAGTCGAAAAGAATGTCGACCAAAAAGAAGTCAGTCGAGAAAGAGTTCGAACGAATAAGGTTCTGGAAAACCTATTTGATTGGTTCAGTTTGCTATAAACTTGCTATAAATTTGGTATAAATGAAAATTGATTGGAAATTATGAATGAATCATAAATCTTGGAGACAACTCTCAAATCACATATTGATAATTTTCATCATGATCTATATGTTGATTCTTGATATCCTTATGAAACATGTTGTAAATTTACTAATTATAAATATTCAAATAGAAATTGGAAATGTTTTCTTCAAATCAATGCACACATTGTAAAACCTTAAATTGCTATTTCTCTTGAAATGATTAAGCATGTTCATTTACGTGGTTTGTCTTAAATTTGAACATTGATGATCCATGATTGATCATGAAAAAGATATTGCCTTGATAAATCTTCCTTAAAAGGTATGATTCTTTACATTGTGTATCTTAAAACTGAAAAATGTGATGATTTGAGTAAGTTTAATCAAGAAAATCATGGATTTGCTTCTCATGAGAATATTTTGGTTCATCTCCTACATGGTTTGGATTAAAATTGAAAATTATGAACAATGTTGATTTAATCAAGAAAATTACTATTTTATCATAATACACATGGTTTGTCCTAAGTATTCCTTGATTTATCTATATAAAAATCACGTGTCTTGAAATTTGCTTTTAAATGATCATGATCATTGTATTTCATGAAATTATGGATATGCTTCTATTGTTCTATCATGATCATTGTATTATGGATATGCCTTTACTATTTCACCATGATAATTGTGTTTCATCTTTTACTTGGTTTGCCTAAAAAATCTTTGATATATATATATATATATATATATATATATATAAACCATGAATGGATATTGTTTTCAAAATGATCATAGTGATTCATCTCATTACACATAAATATGATGTTATCATTGAAAATTCCATTTTTGCATTAAGGTAAATCTGTATGGCACAAATGCATCTTGACATATTAGTTAAATGATTATATTGTGCTTAGCTTATGGAAAACGATATCATCCTTGTTATACATGAATACTTTTTATATGATACTCTGTAAGCTATGTTTCAAATACTCAATCAAGTGGATCATTGTGAATGCTTAAACTGGAAATCTGCACATAACGACTAGTTGAGCACTAAGAACACCCTAGAAGGTGTATAGAACGTCCCCAAGCATTAGCAAACCACTCCTATAAATAGGACAAGCTATAGGACGCCTAAAGCATCACTTATGCATACAATTACACTTGAGAATCATTCTTTATGAGCAACAAGCTTGAGCTACACTTGCAATTTGTTCTACATTAGCATCCTATAGCTTAGTATCTCCTAACCACCACACTACCACGTTCATTCATAGTGGGTAGGAGATCAATACACTTGATATAGCTAGGATCAAAGTGTTGTTGTAAGGAGGTGAAATCACCCCTTTACTAAAATATGGTAAACAACACACCATTAGAAAGCAGCAGAATAAAAAATAACTGACTATATTCAATTTCATAAAAGGTTTAAAAAATACATCAAATTCTCCCATTGGGGTTTACACCAAGACACACAATCATGATCTAGATAGAGGGAAGTCTAGACTACTACAATCTTGTCTCCAAGCAACATCTCCATCAACTGAGTCCAAGCCAAAAGCTAAGATCTTCCTTGTCTTATCCATCACATTGCTCAAGACCTGGGTGGTCGGGAAAGCACCCAGAAAAAGGGGAAAGAAAACAAGGTATGTGTCACAAAACTAATCTGGGATATCAAGATAAGTACACCAAATAAAAACAGGCTAGGGTTCATCATATGATGAAGATAACAGGAATATGAGGCTATATTCAAAAGAAACTTGCCATTAACAATTATATCAAAAAGGATTTGCATGTAAGATAATTATGCCTACCTAACTAAGTAGGGTTGAGGCACCTACCAAACCTCTATCCTTAGGTGAGGGGAGAATAAGACATTCCCAGTCACCTACAATATTATGGGGAGAATAAGACATTCCCCAGGGCGATTATTTACATGCCCTCTGTGGATGGTTGTACATAAGTACCGCTACTTCAAATTAAATAGAACATAAATCCACATGCTAGAAAAGTAGTCATGGCAAGAGTAGTCATAATATTAAATAAGCATGGTAGTGGGGTATAAGACCCAAACAAGAAGAAATTATAATCTAATTTGAGTCATGAACAACATTAGGATTCAAGAATAGAATATTTAGGGTTCATTTAAGCCTCATTAGGGAAATATAGGATTTGGCTGCAATTATCCCAACATAGGGTATAAGGAATGCACATACCTCTCTTACTAATAACAATTACTAACTTTCACCACTTTAATTGAGTCCAAGTTCCACTTTGCCTATTTTGAATGTATTAAAATGTATTAGAGTACATAGTGCACATTAATATATAGAAGCCCTATTTTTAGAGATTTTTAGCAAAATTAGGATTTAGCTTTTGAAAATATCACCAGTGAACTTATTAGGTTTACCTGATCAAGAAAACATATATTTATGTTAATTTTGGAGTTATGATGATTAAGATGTAATTTTTATGGATTTTATGCATTAAATTCGTTTTACAAAAATCACCCTTCGTCAAACCATGAAATAAGGCCTTGAAAATATTTTTATTATATATAGATTAATTTTCCAATTCCAAAACATATTTATTTGTCAAATTTGGATAAGCGGTTTAGAAGATATGAATTTTGCAATACTGACCAATAGGAAATTGCCACATCATCAAACCGATCGAGATAATTAAAGAGAGAGGGAGAGGGAGAAAACATCATTTGACCAATATCAGGTTTGAACTTGCATAGGTAACCAAACTAGAGCTTCTAGAGAAGGTAAAATAGCAAGAAATCAAAACCTTAGAAGAGCATGGTAAAAAGAGATGGAAATCATCGATTTTCAACATAAAAGCATGAGTTTTAAGCATGTACTAAGCAATATATGAGAAGGGTGTTAACCAAACTTGCCTCTAGGAAGGTAATAAGGTTAAAAAAAGAAAGGATTCCGAGATTAGAAGGTCTGGTTTCTCCAAGACAAGCTCCTTTCTTGAGCAAAGATCACCTTCTCCACTTTAGAGGTGCAAACCCTAGCAAAAGAGCAAGGAGATGACGTGTTTTAGGGTTTTAGGTGGAGTTTTACCATGTATGGACATGGTTACGACCTATAAGAAGGTGTAAGGAAGACTATCAGTATGAAAATAGGAATTTAAGGGAGGAAACTTACTAGTTTTGGTCGAAATTACCAAGGAGGAGCTTTAGAAACCCTAATAGAGCAATTTGGAAGCCCTAGGAGCCTTCTTCACCAAGGTAGGCTCCCTCTATTACCTTGGGGCAGAAACTTCATGGCCAAATATAGAAGGAACTATTATCTAAGCTAGAGGAAAGAAAAGGAGAGCAATATTTTTTGAATTATGAGTTGGGAAGGGGCATACATGACTATATATAGAAAGAGGTGAAGCATGAGGAGTCTTAAGGGACTTTCCATGTGTCTTTAGCCTAGGGATTGATTGCCATGCAAGAGGATAGCTCATAGAGGCTTCATGCATATCAAAAGTCGGTTCTAAGATCCCATATATTATTCTAGGCCATCCCCACCGTTTTTCAAGAAAGAAATAACCTCATTGGTTGATAGGTTTTAAGGATAAGCATCTTTATAAAGAGGGTAATCCCTATAATGCCCTTGGAAAGAAATACCATCAAACCAAGGTGAAACTAGGTTCTCCAATGGTTTAAAATCTAATTAATGGTAAGGGAATATCTAAGGATTAAGATTTAGTTGATAATTTTCAAAGAAAACCTCCCAATTGGGTAAATTTCATAAAAGTCCAGAATGTACCTAAAATTGCATGACTTGCACAAACAACATCTAAATTGAACCAAACTTCATCCACAAGTTATCTTTGATGTGTAGAATATGAATTTTACATTATTGCCATATTTTGAATTTATAAAATCACATTATTAATTACTTATGGCTTTTATTGATTTTCTCTCTCCTAAACTTATCCTAATATTTCAAGGTTATCCAAATTAGATGAAATTTGACATGTAGGCTAATTGTAATATGTAGATTTCGAATTTGGAGTTTTTTCCTCTTTTGAGACTTCTTTTTATGAGATATGTCATATGGTCCATTAACAACCCATTATCTAAATTGTTCATCCAATTAAGTTTCTTATCTTCATATTACCACTAAAATGAGTTATGTGGCATATTTTATGTTTTCAAATCACATCAAAAAGTTAGATTAAGGTTTAGAGCACTTAATTATGGTAATTAAGCTTTCACTGAGGTATTTGTGCATAAACCCTTCCATTGGTATAATTAGTGAATAAATGTTCACTAAACCACTATAAATTCCATTAATTAAATAGAAAGGCCAATAAGGATAGAAATGAAAGGAAAAGATGGGAAAGAGGGTCAAAAGACAAAATTTCAGAATTCGGTATGTTACAGTTGTACTAAATTGGTAACATTGTTCTCTCTTCCAATCTTGTTCCTTTTATTGTATTTTGTTCTCCTTTGCTACTCCTAGGTTGAAGGCTGTGGAAAGGAGGTTGTTGGAGCTTCTTCAGGTGGTGAAGGTAGCTCGGCAGACTTTAGACTACTTCTAGAAGGTCTCAATGGGAAGCTACTTCAAGGAGGAAGGCTACTTCAAGGGGGAGCTTGAAGTTACTTCAAGTGAAGGCAGCTTCAATGTTGGTGAGATGACTTCGGGGTGAAGGCTGTCCAAAGGGTGGTAAAGGTGTTTGTAATTTTATGTAACATCCTTGTGAGGTAATAAAAGTCAAATACTTTCAAAATCCCAGTTGGGCACAACCGGGCAGTGGACTGACTCCCTTAGTGTTTGCTAAGGGTGGAACCACTCTAAATGTCGTGTCTACTTCTCCAATATTTTTGTGGTTTTTTGGTTGAATTATTTTAAAATCAGTATAAAACCCTATTCACCCCCCCTCTAGGGTTTTTCAGTTTTTACACCAATACTACCATTACAGAAAAATTACAACTCGATTCATTTATATAATTCAAAGTTTACCAAAATTTAGGATATTATAGTAGAAATTGTTGACCAACCAGTCAACATCTCAATGAAAATGATCCTCCCATCAATCCCTTCATCTACTAACCACCAATACAAGTAGTTTTTGTCGATCATTATCCAAATGATTGACCGCCGCTTCTAGTCCAAAGTAAGCAACCAACCATTACCCACCCTGACAATTCATTGTCACTTCCCTAATTATTGATCCCTACACCTACATCTCCTTATAAGACATCATAAGTACCCATATAGAATAAGAAAATAGGGGTATGTCGTCAGACACCATGTAATCTTTCCATTTGTATGGATCCATAAAATTACTATATCTTCTTCCTCTATTGGGTGCATTGATCTTGCTATGTGGAGTGAGTTGTTTATTCACTAGGTGTGAGAACTGTCCCTCTACCTGTACTTTCATCTTTTTTTCATTATTTAATGGATATTATAAACCATATTGTAGTTCATCATTAACCATTTATTGCATGTTTTGTGGATTGATCACCTTCTGCATGATTTATTATACTCTTAGGCTAAGAGAATTTCCAACCCTAGGATTACAATATTAATTAACTCCAGTCGACATTAGGATGAGAACTTCATATGGGAAGTCTCTGGAGAAATGAATGTATGATTGTAAAAAACCAAAACATGGGGTTATGGTAATATTCATTTATACATATTTGTTGAGATAGTAGGATTTAGATTCGCACATCTCCAAATAATTATTCACAAAAACATAAGGATATGTTTACCTTAGGGTCCACTCCCCTGGCGATGGCAAATGCGATCTAGGGAAATATCAACGACTTTGCTAGACCTATGGGAGAGGGGAGGAGGATGTGTGAATCACCGTAGATTCCTTGGAATCTCAACCACCGTCCTTTCTTGTCTCTTGGTAGCCTCCTTGATCCTCTTTCATCCAAAGTTGCATCATTTGTGGATGGAACCTCAATAGTTTCTGGGTCCATCTTGGGTGCCATTTATGGTCCCGGTCAGTGGCTATGACACTTGGAGGGCATCAAAGACTTGGTTCTCAAAGCTGTGATCTTCATTACCATTTGGATATGGCTGAGGTCAGTTTCCTCTCCCATGTTTCCATGTTTTGGTGTCTTGTTTATTCTGGCATTTGGTTTTTGTGTTTGGGTAGTGGATCAACCTCTTCATGTCATAAATTGGTTGTCGTTAGTATCTTATAATAAGGTTAGTTAATCTTTTCTTTGTTGGAGGTTGTTACAATTTGGGTTTCCTCCATTTTTCCTTCCATGATTGAGTTTCGCCTCGGTGCCTTTTTGTTTCTGGGATGTGGATGTACGGTTGCAGAAACTCTCTATAACTCTAGGGATACATATAGCAGATACATTGATTCTTAACTTAACAATTTTGATAACGGAGAACGACATAAACTTCCAACATTTACTGCTTAAGATTGAGGATGAATTCCATAACATAGTTACCTCTAGTGCGTTTACTACCAGGACTCCAGGCAGAAGAGTCTTGTCTACTTTAAATATTACTAATGTGGTGTTGTATTTATGGTATCGATCTGAGATGTTCTCTGTGACTTGTATAGATGCCCTATGGAATTTTTTAATTTCATATCATCTACTTACATTTAAGAAAAAATAATTATTCACACAAGGCTAAATATGAATTACAAAAGAAAATGTGGGTCATGGTGGAAAAACAAGATTCCACAAAAAATTTCCTTTGTTAATCTAGATCTCAATTTTATTTGATTATTATTTTTTTACAAATAATTCTATGATCAACACTAGGTGTTAAATAATGATCTTAACTTAGACCGAGGTTCTTAAAAATATTTTCCCTTTGAATTCAATCATTAACTACAATATGATAAGATCCAACCTCTTGCAAGTAGTATTATTGATGTTTGCTCTCGGATTTTATATCTAGATGAATTTATTGTGTGATAATTTGTTGAAATTGAAGGCCGAACTAGGATGTAATGTATGAATTTATTAGATCCATCCTATGGCAAATGGAATTTATTGAGTGATAAGTTTTTGAACTAGGATTTTTGTTCTTATCATGGATGAGTTGATAAAGCATGTTCAGGATAATATCCCTTGGTGCATGTTCTTTGATGGTGATATTGTGTTGATTGATGAAAGAAAAGAAATATTGAATGATAAAGTTGAACAATGGAGAAATGAATCATAATCTAATTGATTAATGATTAGTCCAAGCAAAACTATGTATATACATTGTAACTTTAGCCAATATAGAATTGTGAATGGTGGAGTCAAGTAGGATGGAATCGATGTATTAGTATGTGATAAATTAATTACTTAAGTTTTGTTATTGAATTTGAGGGTGTGGTCCAGAATGATGTTTTTTACCAGATTATAACAGGATGAGTAAAGTGGAACAATGAAACTAGAGTAGTATATGACCAAAAGATCCCACTCAGATTAAAAAGCAAGTTTTATAGAACAACTATACAACCAACCATTCTATATGGAAGTGAATGTTAAGCAGTGAAGAAACAAGGGCTCAATAAGATGATTGTAGAGGAAATGCATATGCTAAGATGGATGTGTTGAAAGATAAGAAAATATTATTTGAGGAATGACTATATCAAGATCAAAGTGGGGGTGGTGACAATCGAGGAGAAGTTGCATGAATTCTATCTAAGATAGTATGGACATGCGCAGAGCCAACCAACAAATTCACCTATTGGAAGCAAGGTTATTGAGTCAAGAACAATGAGAAAAAGTAGACGAAGGCCTAAATTAACTTTGAAAGTAATTACAAAGTGATATTTTGAGACTTTATGTCTTGACTAGAGTGTGGCCCACAATAGAGCTGATTGGAAAAGAATGATATATGTAGCCGACCCCAACATTATTGGAATTGAGGCTTAGATGGTGATGATGATGATTTTTATAAGTGGAATACTTATATATTGCCAATCCTTATCCTTATTCAATATATCTTGGATATTTAATTTAAAAAGTTTGGTGAATTGTAGTGACCTATCTTGAGACATTTCATGCCATCATAGACCTAGTACCTATATTAAGTTATTTGTAGACCGTCAAACACATCCTCCTCTAATAACAAAAAACCTAGTCTCCATGCTCTTCAGAAAACATACTTGCATTATCCTTCGGTGGAGATTCATATTGTGTGTTCATATTTTGGTAGTTAAACTAATGATTCAAGAAATTTCTCGACGATGTAAATATATTTGTCATGATATTTTTTCAAACTATCCATACACATTATCTTTTGAAGTACTTCATTGCAATACACACAAGCACTTCATCAAAGGTGATTTCATCGAAATAGGCTTGTGTCTTGATGGTCTTATTCAAATGTACTTGCACACTATATGTTAGGGTTGGATAGGAAACTGATGCAGCCCTATTTTAGGGCTTCATCTTGTGTCTTTCTATATTATAATCACATCTATATTGCTAGATTGCAAGTTATTTCCCTCAATGTGAAATTTCATGTCAAATGTACTTATAGATCTTTTTATGTGCTTTTTAGGGTAGTTATACATACATTGAATGCATATGAGGCAGAAGGAGAACATCCTCAAAATTTCACACTCCAAGATCAAGCCTAAATCTCCCCTGACTTGGGTGCACAAGGATCAATCCAAACCAAAAGGAGGCCAAATGAAGAAGTTAGAGCCAAGATATGCTAAAATAACCATGACCTCATCCGTGCTACATAACCACAGCCATGGTGAATTGATCTCAAAAGTCACAGAAACTTCAACCAATTTGTACACACATTCCTTTGACCATGGTCATCAAAATGGCCATGGCCACTGAAGACATGACCTACAACATGACCATGGCCAATAAGTTGCAAATTGCCCGTGGCCCATGCCATGACCGTGGTGAATTAATCTCAAGCTGTCTAGAAACCAACAATGACTCATCACAAAATACACATGAATGACCACGGTCATGACCAACAACATGAATGTGGCCCATGAAGGTCACCTCGCCCATGGTGAACACCACGAGCATGGCAAGTTGAAGACAAGATGAGCATAAGGATCAACATCTTCCTCCAGAATGGCCGTGCTACCCAACATGACCATGGTACCCACTACCCAACACGACTGTGGCTCCCACCACAACTGTGGCCACTCAGGAACATTTCCCTCCACCTCAGTACATATCTACACCTCAAACATTCCCATTCCCATGACCGTGACAACCAACCACCACCATGGTCATGGAACCTCACCATAGCCGTGATGACCACCTAACCCTACCCAACTTTTCCACTACATTTTCACTTCTACCCTCACTTAACCTAGTGCTTCCCCACCACCTATATATACATAGGTGGTAGACACAACACAAGGTTAGCTTCCTTAGAGCCTCCTTAGGCACTCTGTATCATTCCTTTCTCTCTTCCTTCTATTAAAGACCATCACCTGCCTCCCAACTTTCATTTTGACCCAAAAACCTTAGTTTTCTAAGGTTTTTCACCATAATCCCCTACCTTCTCATGCCATTCTTCCATCTTGGAGGAGGTTACATGTTCTAAAACTGCTAGGAGGTGAAGGAGGAGGGTCTTCCACGAGCTACATGGATTTTTACCTCTTTATTCTCTTTTCTTTGCTCTTTTGTTTAGTTATGAGTAGCTAAGCCCCTTGTGGTGGGCTGTTTGGGGCAAAAATGATACTTTGGTACCATGCTAGGGGAAGATAATTTGTAAACTCTATGATTTCTTTCTAAGATGATTTCTTGCTATTTATCTCTCATTTCCCATGTCTCCACTTGTGGTTTGCATCTAAAAATATGAATTGATTGTGTTTATGTGCTTGAAGCCACCTAAGTCTAGGAGAAGATAGCATATGTGGGGCTATCCCTAGATTTACTCCTAGGTCCAGTTAGTGGATCCCTATCTAGAACCCCAACTCCCCCTACATATAGTCCTTCTCCTACTCCTAGGTGTGGGATCTAAGTAGCTAGCATAGATTTTATTGGTGTAATTGCCTTGGAGTTTGCTAAAAGCTAGGTGGTGAGTAATGTGGGGTGAAACACCCTCACCTCTACTCCAAAATTCTACCTTTGTCTCCAATTATGCTAAGAAACCCTATGCTAGAAACCTAGAGATTTGTCAACTCCTATTGAAATCCCACCTATACCTTAGGCTATTTAATAGTCTAGGGTTATTTCTTAGCATTTGACAAGTTGCTTGGTTTAAGTAATCTGGAATGAATGATTAAGCTTGCTTGTTCTATCTTTCCCCCAATTGGAATCTTGGTGTCATTCCCAAATGGCCCACCGACCTATATCATTGTTAAAACCCATCTTGTTAATTTAGCTTGTTCGTGCTAGGTAGTTGCTTGCTCTTAATTACCTCTTAGTTAATTGTCTAGTTCTTGCTAGTTAGGTTTTGCTTGAGTAGCTAGTTCTCTTTTGAGTTTGATAGTTTTGATCTTTCTAGTTAGTTGTAATCTAGGTCATTAATTTCTCTATATCCTTAATTGTTAGTGTAGTGTAGTTTCTTGCTCTTGTTTAGTTAATTGTCTTGTCTTGCTTCTTAGTCTTAACTTGTTTAGGATAATTTAGGGTTTCTGATAAACTAGTTTCCTTATTTCCTTTAATTGCTTTCTACATTAGAGTAATCAACCAAAATCACCCTTAAACCCTAAAAATCCTACTCTCTACATTAGGAATGTAGCCACACTAACATATCTCTAGTGCCTCCTATCTCCCTATGGATTGACCCCTTTGCTAGCCTCTCATTAATACTATGACATGTCCTCGTGCGCTTGTGAGAACATATTTTGGCATTGTGAGGGAACTTGTTTGGGGCTTTATAAATTTGAAAGATCACATGTTCATGGAAAAACACACCAAAAACCAAATCTGACCATCGGACCAAACTAAACTCGATCAAACTGCCAAGTTAATTTTGATCTAGATAGGTATTGTAGTCAAGCTTGGTTTAAAAAGGGTTCAGACTTAACTAATTTGGTCATAGAATGGGCAACTACTTAATTGATAAGCCGAGCTTGACCAACTCGATAAATGTGTATGTGTGTGTCTATATAAATATATGTGTATATGTATAAATATATATATGTATATATATGTATATATATATATATATATATATATATATATATATATATATATAGAGAGAGAGAGAGAGAGAGAGAGAGAGTCAGACTGACTAGAATTAGTTGTGTTTGAGCACAAATAGAACTCAATCATTTACCATATTGCATTGACCATATATAAAATCCTACCACCATAGGATCATATTCTCCACCTCATGAATTAGCTAAAAACTAATTTTCAAGTGATTTTGATACTTTTTGGTCATCCATACAATGTGTTGAAAAAGTAGCATTTTAAATAGTTCCAATCCTTTAATTTTTGCAATGTTAAGATGCAAGGGCTGTACATATCTAAATGAGATCAATTTTTTGGAATGTCTATGTAATCATCTTATATCAAAATTTTAAGTTTAGTTTTCTCATTTATATTTTTTTTGATAGTTATAGACATTTAAAATAATCAATTCAATGCAAAATCAATTATATTCTAGTTTCTTACTCTCTATAAATGCATATATATGTATATGTATGTATGTATGATCATGTAAATTATTCTAGTCATAATTTCGTTGATGTATAGAAAATATTTCAAATTATCACAACAATATATTTATTACTGGTGTTGTAAATGACTTTAATATTAATTTTTTAGTTCTTATATACACATATCATCTTTACAAATAATTTAACATTTAATTATAACATGTAATATACAAAAACATTCCATCTAATTTTTAGAAACAAGATTTATTAATGTTATTGAAGTTTGATTATTATGGAAGAGAACCAATAAATTGACATTAAAATTGAATCAAATTATTATTGATCTTCATTTAAATGTTTTCTAGCAAACTAGGAAGTAGTGGTTTTAGATCAAACTTAAACAAAGTAGACAACATTTTAGTTGTCAAGTTAAGTTTGGTCTAGATCCTTTTAGCATTCAAGTTTGTTACAAAAAATTTTAAGGCTATTATTTGTGGTCTGGTCTATGGTATTTAGGTTCAAACCAGACTTGACCAGATCTTGCCCACCCCAATTATATGTGGTTGAGGAAGAAATTTTCTACAATGGTCTTCATTAGCTTGGTAATAACTCTCCATGTGTTGTCATTCTCAAGTTTATGGAATATGGAGATGATCTTTAGTGGAGGTTATTTTTGGTAGGCAAATGAATTCCTTTGCAACATGAACTTCTCTCTTGAAATAATGGGGATGCAACCCCAACAAAGTCTGAAAATTGTATTTATTACACAAAAAATTCAACTAACCCAAACAATTGCAATTGAAATTTGAAATTTATAAACTTGATTCCTGATGGGTACTCACAAGTACGCGATATTGAATTAGCAGATCAAATATACTCATATGGAGTGATGGAAGTAAGCCTTCAAGAGTTGAATTCTAACTTAACCTAAGTTAGATAAAATAAGTGATGGAAAAAATTAATGTATGAAATAAAAAGTGAAAAAATAAATAAAATCATAAATTATGATGCACAATTGTTGAAGCGTCTACAATGGGGTTTACCACTAATTCGGTTGTTTCTATATGATTGAGAAAATGGATAGAAAAATTGGTCCATGAGTTGAATACCATTGAATTCCATATGGAGGGCACCTAACGAGGACTACCTAACTAACTCACCTGAATGTAGGTGGTTTCCTAACCCATTTAGTGATACTGCACATGATGAACTTTTGCAAAATCTCTACTGAATTGTATAGCACTCTCACTAAGTGTAGAATATAAAGCATTCATCGTAGATAGCTTCTCATGAAACATCGTAGATCTATCTTGATTTATAATAACATAAACAATCCCCACAACCCCAAATGTTTCTCTCAGATTCTGTTGAAATCCTCAATATAAATGCGGAAACTTAATCTATATTCTATAAAAAAGTGTTTGATTGTAAACCTATATATGTGGTGATCAAGCATTCAAAAATGCTATTCAGTTAGGAAATAATGACACAATTATGAAATTCAATAATATTATTTAAAAACATGGTTCCAAGGCACATAAACAAGACCAAAAATAATAGTACTAATATAGAGTGACATACATATCCATATCTCAATCAACATTGGATGGAAGTATGAAACAATGAATGGAATGAAGATGAGGAGCTATAACAACTAAAATACTGAGAGAAATAGGGAAGAACGCAAATGGTAAGAGGTTTCACATGTTAAACACCCCACTCTATCTTAAAGTTTACTATTTTTTCTCCATATATTGTTCTCAAAAGCACAAAAAAACCCATGCATGGTAGAAATCATGGTAGTTGATAGGAACCAGATATTATAATGCATGGAGGATGTGTATTACAATACAAAAAAGGTGCATTGCTAGTGGAAAACTAATATATATATGTGAAAATTGGTAAACATTGGATGGAAATGATCTAGGAGTGGTAGCCAATCATTGAAGTATGAGATCTTATTTTTTATATAGATATGGTATATTTATATATTAGGGTTTAGGTTATTCTTCCCTTGTGTTTAGATGTAACATCCCTGACCTGGGTTATGAGTTAACCCTAGGTGTTTTGCCTAAATATGTAATTAAGATACTGGTGATTATCTTTTTGCATGTAATTAAGTTCCTGAGGAACATACTTTTCCTTTTCTGTCCCTTTTAAACAATGTTGAATTGATTGTTTTGTAATACAGGGACCTATGTGCAATTTACCCATTTAGAAGGGTTAACTTGCAATTTGCACATGTTGAGATGTTCCTCTGATGTTGAGACATCATAAGAATGATTATGGTAAAGTTTGAGGGATTTCCCAAGCTTGAGCACCAAGGTGCAGCTGTGGAAGCAATCCCTGTGCTTGAAACCCTAAATTGGAGTAAAGTGCAATTTACCCAATTTGAGGGGTGCAAATTGTAAAATACACCATATAAAATATCTTGTAAGACTCTTGTCATCATTTAGAGAAGAAATGATGAAGAAGTCACTTCAATTGAATAATCATATAATGAAAAACACCTTTGTGATTGAATAATTAAGGTGTAAGTACTATAGCCTTTTATATGTGTGCTTTAGTAATAGGTTAATCTTCTTTGCCTTCATTTCTTGACCTTAGAAGAAGGTTGACCTTAGAAATAAGAAGAAGGGACGAGCAAAGAAGAAAGGAGGGACTTAGTTGAAAGTGAGGAAAACCTATGTGCCTATGTTGAAATTCCACCCCAAGTATATAAGCCCTTTTCCTCACTTAGCAAAGGAATGTCTCTTTCGTTTCCTTCACTGTTCCCCTTGCTCAAACCGACTAAGGATAGCTCTAGAGCTCAGGAGGACGACCAGGGGAGTGCAAGGTAGGTTTGGATCCTTCCTTTTTCTTAAATTCTTGGATGAAACTCGAATTCAAGGTCAAATTCATGGCTAGCTCACTTAGCTCTATCTTTCTAGCCATCTCTTCTCAACTTTTCTTGGAGGATTCACCTTGGCCGACCTGTGGAGCTTCTAGGACGCCATTAAAGGCTTGGAGCTCGAAAGATTGGAGCTCAAGGAGCAACCTTTAGGTGGGTTTTATAACTCTAAACCTATGCTTTGTTATATACATCTTTTCTATGCTTTTAGTTGCTAGTTCTTCTTCTTCCCTATCTTCCCTTGCTTCCTTGCAAGTAAATCCGTGAGGAACTGTTTCTGTTCTTGATCTAGAAGATGAGGGCGTTATTTTCTATGCTTATCCACAGTTTTCCACTTTACCATACGACCTCAACCAATTGCCCATACGGTTTACAAAACCGTTTGGTGGGCAAACGGTTTCAAGGTTGTATGAAGGCATACGGTCTCAAGACCGTATGGACGCGTTGACCAAGCATGGAACGTATGGGAATCCTGTTCATAATTATAAAGGTTAATCACCCACAAAATTTGAGAGGTTAACTCCAAAGGAATCGTGAGATATAGGCAAAACAATTAGCAAATTCAATTGAATTTAGTTCTGATTTTCAATCTGCTTAATTTGCCCTTTTTGGGAAAACGGTCTCAAGACCGTATAAGATGGTTGACTAAGCATTGACCATATGATATTACTGTTCATAATGATGTTAGTTAATGACGCACCTAATTTGATGGATTAATTCCAAACGAGTTAAGAGTTGAATGTTGATTACTAGGGCAAACCCTAATTGAAATCAGTGCTGAAATCACAATGAGCTAATTTGAGATTTTGGGTTGATTAGCCCAAACGGTCTCAAGACCATTTGGGGAATCATCCAAACGGTCTCAAGACCGTTTGGGGATCACCCAAGACCGTATGGAGGTCTGGGGTCAAGTATAGTTGACCAATTGAAGGTACAAAGATACCAAATTACATTGCAATTAAGTATTGATGTAATGATCAACTCAATAAATCAAACCTTGATGAATTTTCACTAGAGTCCAAAGGATAGATGGGCAAACGGTCTCAAGACCATTTGGAACTCATCCAAACGGTCTCAAGACCGTTTGGTGACAACCCAAGACCGTTTGGAGGTCTAGGGTTAAGGTAATTTGATCAATTGAGGGCCCAATTACAATGGGTTATTAAAATAATCAAATTGCTGATTTGTGACTTAATTAAGGTTCAACCCCTATCAAATCAATCTAGATTTTGATGAATTCTTGGGAAAACGGTCTCAAGACCGTTTGGAGTATATCCAAACGAGCCCAAGACCGTTTGGGCCAAGTTTGAGCCCAATTGGAGGTCAATTGATGGGTTCAACTTCGATTTGATTCACATTGTTGAGTGTTGATGGTTGAACGTTTATAGACCTTAATTGAACCAACTCCAACCCTAATTGGATATCAATTGAGGGTCAATTGAGTGACCAATTGGTTAAGGCTAACCCTAATTGTCTCAATTGGTAAGTGTTTAGCAAGCTTGAGACCAATTGATGGCTTCAACATAGGAAACCCTAATCGAGTTTACCCTTTGAACCACCTTGGAGGTCCATACGATCTTGAGGTTTTGAGGGCATTCGATCTCAAACCGTATGAGGGAATTCGACCTCAAACCGTATGAGGGCATTCGATCTCAAACCGTATGAGGGCATTCGATCTCAAACCCTATGAGGGCATTCGACCTCAAACCATATGAGGGCATTCGATCTCAAACCGTATGAGGGCATTCGATCTCAAACCGTATGAGGGCATTCGACCTCAAACCGTATGAGGGCATTCGATCTCAAACCGTTATGAGGGCATTCGACCTCAAACCGTATGAGGGCATTCGATCTCAAACCGTATGAGGGCATTCGATCTCAAACCGTATGAGGGCATTCAACCTCAAACCGTATGAGGGTATTCGATCTCAAACTGAATGAGGGCATTCGACCTCAAACCGTATGAGGGCATTCGACCTCAAGATCGAATGAGGGTATACGACCTCAAGATCGAATGAGGGCATACAACCTCAAGATCGTATGAAGGTTGAAGGTGTGAAACCTATTGGAGACTTTTGAAGTTAAGTCTGCCTAATGCCTTGAAGGCTTAAATGGTTTAATAGTTGTTCAACCTAAACCCTAATGATACCAAAAGACACTAAGGGTCAAGTGGTTAGTAAATTAAACCATGATGATGATCAATGTGTAATGTACCATAATACCCTTGAAAGGTTCAATTGAGTGAAACCTTGTTCTAATCAAACCCTAATCACTCAATAGTGGTGATTTGGTCTATGTTAATCAAAGTGGACTTAACCCAACCTTATCTAGATTGGTGTTATCACCATCCACAAGTGTGAGGAGAGAGAAAGTATCTTAAGAAAGAGAAAGTACCCTTTTATGATGGAAATTCAAGTAAAGTACCTTCAATACACATGAATGTGCATGATTAAGGTATAATCCACCAATGTGAGATCATGGAACCCTAATTATGATAAATGATGAATCTTAAACTAATCTGAGAGCATCAATGATGATGTTCCTCATACATAATGATGTTATGAGTTTAATTCACCATAATGTGAATAGTAAACCCTAATTCAAGGGTGATGACATGCAATATGAGTAGCAAACTCTAATTGATGAGAATCAGAGAACCTAACTCTTATGACAAGAGTGGAAAGTATATTCTTGTTTTGAATTACCTTTATCAGTTGAATTAACCATGCAGGTTCTGATATGAAGGTGATCATATCCAGGTATGAATGATGATACTATATTCATTGAAAGCATGTTGTTAGCTTTATGAATAGTAAAATATCTTGATGCCTTGTCAGTGGCATCCTATGTTTTAATGGGCTGTAAGAGCCATGAATACCATCAAGGTCATGCTTTAGAGATGACTTGTGATGAGTATACTGAGAAATGATGATTGATGTGAGTTAGGTTTGTTACATTTAGTATTCTACTTTCATAGCTGTTATGCTACTGTTATTGTTTGAAGAACAATGTATGATGTAAAAGAATACTGAATGTACCTAACTAATCAAGTGAAATGTAGAGCCCTGATCATAGATCCATCATTGTCAGAGATCAAATGATGGTGAAACAGGTTTTCCTACGGGAACTCCTGGATCACATACTGTTGAGTATGTGGGGTATATGGATGTGTAGAACCTTACATCCTAGTGTAGGAATTTGATGTAGATGTATAATCCATCAATCCTTCACTACAAAACTCATACCGTATCAGTGGATGGTAAACATGAAACCTCCTGATGACGAGGAAAACATAGATATCCGTATCAGTGAAGATAAACATGAAATCTCCTGATGACGAAGAGAGTACAGAATGCCACTGTAACTCTAAAATAGCGAAGGACCCGATTACCCTGGTGAGCTATAATAGTAGAGACACAAGATGTCCTATAAGTGATCCTCTTACTGACTGAGGAAGGTGAAGGTCATGAGAATCCGGCTCTTTCGATGACCTAGTATGATACTAAGGCACTTAACAGTGATTGGTTGGGGTATGAGTGGTAAACCTCATCTCTACAGGGCATAATAATAAGAATGTTTGAAAAACATAATCTACAGCGTAGTATACCTGTTAAAGGTAACTATGAGCTAATTGATTGATGTTACACTGTATAGTGCATATGTTCTTCATGCTTGATAAATGTTGAGCCCTTGTATACAACTGTATCTGCTATTGAATACTTTGTAAGCTTTTAATGCTTAAGTTATTCTTTGATATTATAATAAAGCTTCTGGCGGAGAGTTATAACTCTCGCTGGGACAATTATGTACAATTGTCTCACCCCGTAGACTTCAACTTTTTAGGTGGACGTCGAGGACGGAGGAACAGGTCTACAGGTGACCAGTCCCAGCAGCAGTAGCACCAGGAGCAGTAGTAAATCTCAGGTGGAGATTTAGCCTACCATGTGGTGTAGTTAGAGTCAGTCCTATGTGTCCTCTGTACTCTCAGGTCTTGGAGTCTTTTGGTTATGAGTTCTTGAGATTTTTTATCTTGTTGTATATAATTACTCAAGAAGTAATTATCATGAGATGTAAACAGTTTATCTCCTTTTATGAAGGAAGCTTTATGGATTCAAGCTCTTGTCTCGAAAAGTTTTAATTTCCCGTGATTTTTGTCTTCCGCTATTAATCGATTCGCTTCTGCTAAGTTTAAATCGTGTTTATATCATGGTTTGGAGATCAGAGCCCACAATTAGTGGTATCAGAGCTCTAGGTCCGTTGAGTCTACAGAGGCATAGGACTTAGGATGTCGAGTCTATCCTTAGTATCTCTTCCTTATCTAATAGAATCTTGTGCTCCTCAGGAGAAGAAGATACATAAGGATGGCAGAGCCACATGATGAGTACGTGGCAGAGAGTAGTGCTAGTGCACCTCGAGGCGGTGCAAGGGTTCCAGAAATAGAACAGCCTGCACCTGAGCCACCCCAGTTTGACCCAGCTGATATGGGTAACCCAGCAGTTCAGACGATGTTTGGGCAGTTTATGACTGCCATGACACACATCACCGACAGGATGCCCATGCCTGCACCAAGGGCACCTGCCCAGCCCGAAGGACAAGGTATCGGTAAGACGTTCGAGTGACTTCGTCATGTCGGAGCTACCGAGTACTTTGGGACTGCTGACCCCGCAGATGCTGATCTGTGGTTAACAGAGTTGGAGAAGGCTTTCAGGATTCTTATTATCCCGGAGGCTGAGAAGGTTAGACATGCTGTCTATCTTCTCAAAGGCAGTGCTGGTCACTGGTGGAACATGGAAGAGAAGAAGAGACCTGGAATAGAGTTCTCGTGGGAAGAGTTTCGTCGGGAATTTATCAATAGATATTTTCCAAAGACCTTCCTAGATGAGAAGATCTCTCATTTTGAGAGATTGAGGCAGGGCATGATGAACATTAGTGAGTATGAAGCTAAGTTCATGGAATTGCTGCGGTTCTGTCCGCACATGGCTGCCACAGATGAGGAAAGAATCAGGAGATTCGAGAAGTGTTTGAATGCTGATATGTCAACCCCTGTGTCTGCCTTAGAAAACCGAGAGAGATTCTCTACCTTCGTTGAGTCAGTCCAAAGGATAGAGAGATCTGTGGTTGAGAAGAGGCAAACCCAGAAAAGATATCCACAGTTCCAGGGTTCTTCATCTAGGGATTTCAAGAAACCTAGATTCTCTGCACCTAACCCTCCACCACCCAGATCGAGTTCTCAAACTCAATGGTCACCAAGCAGAGGTAGAGGACGGAGTCAACCGCTTCAAGGGACTCACAGTTCTGCATCGATGTCAGCTACTGGACCACCCCGACCACAACAACAGGAGAGGAGATGCTACAACTGTGGTAAGGTGGGACACTTGATGAAGGATTGCCGTTCTAGGCCTGTCAGTGTGACACAACCTCCGAGACAGAATCAACAAGGATCTCAGAGAATGCAATCTCAAGGAGCAGCTCGAGGACGTGGACAAGCGTCTCAAGTTGGATCATCAACACCACCTCAACACCAGGAGACAACGAGGTTTTATGCTATGAACCCACCAGATGCAGTGGTCAATCCACGGGTAGTGGCAGGTCAGATGGAACTTTTATATCCTGATATGTCTACATCCTGTGTTGTATCTATTCTGATTGACCCGGGTGCTACGCACTCTTTCATCACTCATAGAGTGATTCGTAACTGCAATGTGACTGTTAGTCACAGGGCAGATAGTTTGTTGTTGGAGACTCCGTTGAGTGGGTCTGCCGTTTTGCAGGAGGTATGCTCTCCCTGCATCTTCTTGTTTTCTGACTATCGCATTCAAGTGGATCTTATACCGCTTGATATTCAAGGATTTGATATAATCCTCGGGTTGGATACCTTAGAGAGGTATAGGGTTGTCTTGGATTGTGAGTCCAAGTTGGCTGTGTTTGCTGATGAAAGCAACACATGGATCTTTCAAGGTGAAAGAAAGATTCTGCCCACCTGTCTTGTGTCATCTATGGTTGCTGATAAGCTGTTGAGGCAAGGATGTTATGCATTCTTGGCCCATGTGGTAGATGTTACCAAGGAAAGTTCCAATCCTGCCGAAGTTCCCATAGTCAGGGAATTCGAGGATGTGTTTCCTGAAGAACTTCCTGGTATACCACCACTTCGGGAGATTGATTTTGAAATCAATCTGATCCCAGATACGAAACCCATAGCCTAGACTCCGTATAGGATGGCGCCTGCCGAGATGGCAGAACTCAAGAAATAGCTTCAAGAGTTACTTGAGAAGGGTTTTATCCGACCGAGCACTTCACCTTGGGGTGCTCCAGTCTTGTTTGTTAAAAAGAAAGATGGGTCAATGCGGTTGTGCATTGACTATAGACAACTCAATAAAGTAACAATAAAGAACAAGTACCCTCTGCCGAGGATTGATAATCTCTTTGACCAGTTGCATGGTGCAACCGTCTTTTCAAAGATAGACTTGAGGTTTGGATATCATCAACTTCGTATTAAGGATAGTGACATATCCAAGTCTGCCTTTAAGACAAGGTATGGTCACTATGAGTTCACGGTTATGTCGTTTGGACTAACCAATGCACCAGCTGCATTTATGGAACTCATGAATAGAGTTTTCTGACCTTTCCTTGATCAGTGTGTTGTCGTCTTCATAGATGACATTCTGATCTATAGTAAGGATGCTCAGCAGCATGAGCAGCATCTTCGCCAAGCTTTGACCTTGCTAAGAGAACACAAGATGTATGCTAAGTTTAGCAAGTGTGAGTTCTGGCTGCCAGAGGTATCTTTTCTAGGACATGTGATATCTGCCTCGGGAATTCGTGTTGACCCTACAAAGGTAGAATCTGTTCTACAGTGGGAACAACCGAAGACACCGACGGAGATTCAAAGTTTCTTGGGGTTAGCTGGCTATTATCGAAGGTTCATTAAGAACTTTAGTTCTATAGCCTTACCCTTGACCAAGTTAACCCGGGAAGATATTCCTTTTTATTGGAGTGATAAGTGTCAACAGTCTTTCCAGTTGTTGAAGGAGAGGTTGACAAGTGCACCTGTGCTTGTGCTACCTGAACAAGGAAAAGGATATGTAGTCTTCTGTGATGCCTCCAAGAATGGACTTGGATGTGTGTTGATGCAGGATAAACAAGTGATTTCTTTTGCTTCTCGACAGCTTAAGAAACACGAGGAGAATTATCTGACACACGATCTGGAGTTAGCTGCTGTGGTTCATGCCTTGAAGATCTGGAGGCATTATCTCTACGGAGAGACATTCCAGATTTTCACAGACCACAAGAACCTTAAGTATATCTTCTCTCAGCATGAGCTTAACATGAGGCAACGTCGCTGGATGGAGTTAATCAAGGACTATGATTGTACAATTGATTACCATCCGGGCAAGGCCAATGTTGTTGCAGATGCCTTGAGTAGGAAATCAGCAACATCAACCATGGATAGAGCAAAACTAAACTCTTTAGTGTGCTCTAAGAGAGATATGTTTATCTCTTTAAGGCAAGACAATGTACAGTTGAAGGTGTCATTGTTAGCCGGGTTGTTGGCTGAGATGCATATTAAACCTACCCTAAGAGAACAGATTAAGGAAGAACAACAAGATGATGCTGCAGTTCAGCAGATCAGATCAGAGTATGGAAATAAGAAGCAAGATGGTTTCCATGACTCGGATGATCATGTAGCTTGTTATCATGAGAGGATGATAGTGCCAAATGTGGATAACTTAAGGAAGTTAATCCTGGAAGAAGCTCATTCTTCGATGTATGCTATGCATCCAGGGAGCACCAAGATGTATCGTAATTTAAAGGAACTATATTGGTGGCCTGGAATGAAGAAGGATGTTGCAGAGTTTGTTCTGAGGTGTCCTGTGTGTCAACAAGTTAAAGCTGAACACCAGAAGCCTACAGGAACAATGGAACCTTTACCCATACCACAGTGGAAGTGGGACCATGTGACCATGGACTTCGTTGTTGGCCTACCCAGGACAAACAAAGGACATGATTCCATTTGGGTAGTTGTAGATAGGTTGACAAAGACAACGCATTTCTTACCTCTCAAAACAACCTATTCTGCTGAAAGGTTATCACAGTTGTATGTACAAGAGATAGTGCGTTTGCACGGAGTTCCTGTCACAATAGTTTTTGACAGAGGTCCTCAGTTTACAAGTCGTTTTTGGGAATAGTTACACAGAGCCTTAGTCACCAAGCTAAGGTTTAGTACGACCTTTCATCCGCAGACTGATGGACAGTCGGAAAGAACTATACAAACCTTAGAAGACCTGTTGAGAGCATGTGTTCTCCAGTTTACCGGAAGTTGGGATCTACACCTAAGCTTGATAGAGTTTGCCTATAACAATAGCTATCAACATAGTATTGATATGGCACCTTATGAAGCCTTGTATGGTAGACGTTGTAGATCACCTTTGTGTTGGTTTGAGACTGGTGAGCATCAGTTGTTAGGTCCTGATCTTGTGCAGCAGACCACAGAGAAGATTAAAGTAATACAACAACAGATTAAGACTGCACAGGATAGGCAGGAATCTTATGCTGACAAACGTCGTAGACCCTTAGAATTCCAGGTTGGAGACAGAGTGTATCTCAAGGTCTCGCCTTGGAAAGGAGTCCTTCGTTTTGGAAGGAAAGGGAAGTTAGCTCCTAGATTTATGGGGCCTTATCCAATCATTGAACAGATTGGACAAGTAGCCTATAAACTAGAGCTGCCACTAGAGTTACAGAGGTTACATCCTGTGTTTCACATTTCTATGCTAAAAAAATGTCACCCTGATACTGAGTCAATTCTACAACCTATGGAGGTAGAATTGAATGATGATATATCTTATGAGGAAGGACCGGTGTCAATCCTTGATAACAGAATTAAAAAGTTAAAGAAGAAAGATATAAGCCTTGTGAAAGTCCTCTGGAACCACCGTGGTGTTGAAGAATCCACTTGGGAACTAGAGGATGATATGAGAAGGAAGTATCCTGCCCTTTTCTCTTAATATGTTTTATCGATTTCGGGGACGAAATCCTTGTAAGGGGTGGATAATTTGTAACATCCCTGACCTAGGTTATGAGTTAACCCTAGGTGTTTTGCCTAAATATGTAATTAAGATACTGGTGATTATCTTTTTGCATGTAATTAAGTTCCTGAGGAACATACTTTTCCTTTTCTGTCCCTTTTAAACAATGTTGAATTGATTGTTTTATAATACAGGGACCTATGTGCAATTTACCCAGTTAGAAGGGTTAACTTGCAATTTGCACATGTTGAGATGTTCCTCTGATGTTGAGACATCATAAGAATGATTATGGTAAAGTTTGAGGGATTTTCCAAGCTTGAGCACCAAGGTGCAGCTGTGGAAGCAATCCCTGTGCTTGAAACCCTAAATTGGAGTAAAGTGCAATTTACCCAATTTGAGGGGTGCAACTTGTAAAATACACCATCTAAAATATATTGTAAGACTCTTTTCATCATTTAGAGAAGAAATGATGAAGAAGTCACTTCAATTGAATAATCATATAATGAAAAACACCTTTGTGATTGAATAATCAAGGTGTAAGTACTATAACCTTTTATGTGTGTGCTTTAGTAATAGCTTAATCTTCTTTGCCTTCATTTCTTGACCTTAGAAGAAGGTTGTACTTAGAAATAAGAAGAAGGGACGAGCAAAGAAGAAAGGAGGGACTTAGTTGAAAGTGAGGAAAACCTATGTGCCTATGTTGAAATTCCACCCCAAGTATATAAGCCCTTTTCCTCACTTAGCAAAGGAATGTCTCTTTCGTTTCCTTCACTGTTCCCCTTGCTCAAACTGACTAAGGAGAGCTCTGGAGCTCAGGAGGACGACCAGGGGAGTGCAAGGTAGGTTTGGATCCTTCCTTTTTCTTAAATTCTTGGATGAACTCGAATTCAAGGTCAAATTCATGGCTAGCTCACTTAGCTCTATCTTTCTAGCCATCTCTTCTCAACTTTTCTTGGAGGATTCACCTTGGCCGACCTGTGGAGCTTCTAGGACGCCATTAAAGGCTTGGAGCTCGAAAGCTTGGAGCTCAAGGAGCAAGCTTTAGGCGGGTTTATAACTCTAAACCTATTCTTTGTTATATACATCTTTTCTATGCTTTTAGTTGCTAGTTCTTCTTCTTCCCTATCTTCCCTTGCTTCCTTGCAAGTAAATCCGTGAGGAACTGTTGCTGTTCTTGAGCTAGAAGATGAGGGCGTTATTACCTATTCTTATCCACAGTTTTCCACTTTACCATACGACCTCAACCAATTGCCCATACGGTTTACAAAACCCTTTGGTGGGCAAACGGTTTCAAGGTCGTATGAAGGCATACGGTCTCAAGACCGTATGGCCGCGTTGAACAAGCATGTACCGTATGGGAATCCTGTTTATAATTATGAAGGTTAATCACCCACAAAATTTGAGAGGTTAACTCCAAAGGAATCGTGAGATATAGGCAAAACAATTAGCAAATTCAATTGAATTTAGTTCTGATTTTCAATCTGCTTAATTTTCCCTTTTTGGGCAAACGGTCTCAAGACCGTATAAGATGGTTGACTAAGCATTGACCGTATGATATTACTGTTCATAATGATGTTAATTAATGACTCACCAGATTTGATGGACTAATTCCAAACGAGTTAAGAGTTGAAGGTTGATTACTAGGGCAAACCCTAATTGAAATCAGTGCTGAAATCACAATGAGCTAATTTGAGATTTTGGGTTGATTAGCCCAAACAGTCTCAAGACCGTTTGGGGAATCATCCAAACAGTCTCAAGACCGTTTGGGGATCACCCAAGACCGTATGGAGGTCTGGGGTCAAGTATAGTTGACCAATTGAAGGTACAAAGATACCAAATTACATTGCAATTAAATATTGATGTAATGATCAACTCAATAAATCAAACCTTGATGAATTTTCACTAGAGTCCAAAGGATGGATAGACAAACGGTCTCAAGACCTTTGGAACTCATCCAAACGGTCTCAAGACCGTTTGGTGACAACCCAAGACCGTTTGGAGGTCTAGGGTTAAGGTAATTTGATCAATTGAGGGCCCAATTACAATGGGTTATTAAAATAATCAAATTGCTGATTTGTGACTTAATTAAGGTTCAACCCCTATCAAATCAATCTAGATTTTGATGAATTCTTGGGAAAACGGTCTCAAGACCGTTTGGAGTATATCCAAACGATCCCAAGACCGTTTGGGCCAAGTTTGAGCCCAATTGGAGGTCAATTGATGGGTTCAACTTCGATTTGATTCACATTGTTGAGTGTTGATGGTTGAACGTTTATAGACCTTAATTGAACCAACTCCAACCCTAATTGGATATCAATTGAGGGTCAATTCAGTGACCAATTGGTTAAGGCTAACCCTAATTGTCTCAATTGGTAAGTGGTTAGCAAGCTTGAGACCAATTGATGGCTTCAACATAGGAAACCCTAATCGAGTTTACCCTTTGAACCACCTTGGAGGTCCATACGATCTTGAGCTTTTGAGGGCATTCGATCTCAAACCGTATGAGGGCATTCGACCTCAAACCGTATGAGGGAATTCGATCTCAAACCGTATGAGGGCATTCGATCTCAAACCGTATGAGGGCATTCGACCTCAAACCGTATGAGGGCATTCGATCTCAAACCGTATGAGGGCATTCGATCTCAAACCGTATGAGGGCATTCGACCTCAAACCGTATGAGGGCATTCGACCTCAAACCGTATGAGGGCATTCGACCTCAAACCGTATGAGGGAATTCGACCTCAAGCCGTATGAGGGCATTCGATCTCAAACCGAATGAGGGCATTCGACCTCAAACCGTATGAGGGCATTCGACCTCAAGATCGAATGAGGGTATACGACCTCAAGATCGAATGAGGGTATACGACCTCAAGATTGAATGAGGGCATACGACCTCAAGATCGTATGAAGGTTGAAGGTGTGAAACCTATTGGAGACTTTTGAAGTTAAGTCTGCCTAATGCCTTGAAGGCTTAAATGGTTTAATAGTTGTTCAACCTAAACCCTAATGATACCAAAAGACACTAAGGGTCAAGTGGTTAGTAAATTAAACCATGATGATGATCAATGTGTAATTTACCATAATACCCTTGAAAGGTTCAATTGAGTGAAACCTTGTTCTAATCAAACCCTAATCACTCAATAGTGGTGATTTGGTCTATGTTAATCAAAGTGGACTTAACCCAACCTGATCTAGATTGGTGTTATCACCATCTACAAGTATGAGGAGAGAGAAAGTATCTTAATAAAGAGAAAGTACCCTTTTATGATGGAAATTCAAGTAAAGTACCTTCAATACACATGAATGTGCATGATTAGGGTATAATCCACCTATGTGAGATCATGGAACCCTAATTATGATAAATGATGAATCTTAAACTAATCTGAGAGCATCAATGATGATGTTCCTCATACATAATGATGTTATGAGTTCAATTCACCATAATGTGAATAGTAAACCCTAATTCAAGGGTGATGACATGCAATATGAGTAGCAAACTCTAATTGATGAGAATCAGAGAACTTAACTCTTATGACAAGAGTGGAAAGTATATTCTTGTTTTGAATTACCTTTATCAGTTGAACTAACCATGCAGGTTCTGATATGAAGGTGATCATATCCAGGTATGAATGATGATACTATATTCATTGAAAGCATGTTGTTAGCTTTATGAATAGTAAAATATCTTGATGCCTTGTCAGTGGCATCCTATGTTTTAATGGGCTGTAAGAGCCATGAATACCATCAAGGTCATGCTTTAGAGATGACTTGTGATGAGTATACTGAGAAATGATGATTGATGTGAGTTAGGTTTGTTACATTTAGTATTCTACTTTCATAGCTGTTATGCTACTGTTATTGTTTGAAGAACAATGTATGATGTAAAAGAATACTGAATGTACCTAACTAATCAAGTGAAATGTAGAGCCCTGATCATAGATCCATCATTGTCAGAGATCAAATGATGGTGAAACAGGTTTTCCTACGGGAACTCCTGGATCACATACTGTTGAGTATGTGGGGTATATGGATGTGTAGAACCTTACATCCTAGTGTAGGAATTTGATGTAGATGTATAATCCGTCAATCCTTCACTACAAAACTCATACCGTATCAGTGGATGGTAAACATGAAACCTCCTGATGACGAGGAAAACATAGATATCTGTATCAGTGAAGATAAACATGAAATCTCCTGATGACGAAGAGAGTACAGAACGCCACTGTAACTCTAAAATAGCAAAGGACCAGATTACGCTGCTGAGCTATAATAGTAGAGACACAAGATGTCCTACAAGTGATCCTCTTACTGACTGAGGAAGGTGAAGGTCATGAGAATCCGACTCTTTCGATGACCTAGTATGATACTAAGGCACTTAACAGTGATTGGTTGGGGTATGAGTGGTAAACCTCATCTCCAAAGGGCATAATAATAAGAATGTTTGAAAAACATAATCTACAACGTAGTATACCTGTTAAAGGTAACTATGAGCTAATTGATTGATGTTACACTGTATAGTGCATATGTTCTTCATGCTTGATAAATGTTGAGCTCTTGTATACAACTGTATCTGCTATTGAATACTTTGTAAGCTTTTACTGCTTAAGTTATTCTTTGATATTATAATAAAGCTTCTGGCGGAGAGTTATAACTCTCGCTGGGACAATTATGTACAATTGTCTCACCCCGTAGACTTCAACTTTTTAGGTGGACGTCGAGGACGGAGGAACAGGTCTACAGGTGACCAGTCCCAACAGCAGTAGCACCAGGAGCAGCAGTAAATCTCAAGTGGAGATTTAGCCTGCCATGTGGTGTAGTTAGAGTCAGTCCTATGTGTCCTCTGTACTCTCAGGTCTTGGAGTCTTTTGGTAATGAGTTCTTGAGATTTTGTATCTTGTTGTATATAATTACTCAAGAAGTAATTATCATGAGATGTAAACAGTTTATCTCCTTTTATGAAGGAAGCTTTATGGATTCAAGCTCTTGTCTCGAAAAGTTTTAATTTCCCGTTATTTTTGTCTTCCGCTGTTAATCGATTTGCTTCCGCTAAGTTTAAATCGTGTTGATATCATGGTTTGGAGATCAGAGCCCACATTAGAGGTGTGCTTGTGGGTTTTTCTATTTTTAGACATTTAATAAAAAGGAAATTGACTTATAGATTTTTACCCACATGCTAATAAGATTTGAGTGGCATGGGGAAGTTAGTTGACTGCTTATTTTATGCATATAACATACCCTGTAGGATGTTCATTTAACTATAGATCAACTTCTTAGTCTGACATGTGAACATTTAAGTGAGTTGCATATTCTGACCAATTGGTAGTTTTCCATCTTTGCAGAAGTGGATCAACTTTATTTTATATGTTTGTTTATAATGTATTTACCACTATTTTTATGTTTATCAATGATATGATAATTGTTTTGTTATAATAGACTTTATCGTAGACACTTATTGAGCATCATATCACTTTATTAACCATGAAAGCATATTCATATTAGTTTTTATCACATTTTCATCTTAGTTTTGCTTTTAGATTTCCCATTTTTCTATAAAATTAGCTTAATTTAGTTTTTCTATTTTTATTTATTTATTAGAGTTTTAATATGGTTTCTTGACTTTCATGCCAAGTCTTGATTTTTGATATCTACCCACTAGCATAGGACTGTGGTCTTGATGATAATCAAGCCCAATTTTTTTTATCAAGCTATGAAATTACCTTAGTTGTGTGTCCCATTAATGTCCTCAGAATTCATACCCAAATGTTGGTCCAATGGTACTCACCAATTCCCATGGGCTAAAGTTTCATCAACCCCCACAAGTCAGTCTCCCCAGTGATGATGCACTCTTGTCAGTCATTCACTCCACTAGATGCTAAACTTCCATCAAACAACTATATCACTGTATGGAGCACCAATGGTGAACTTCCATCTACATGAACCATTTATTCCTATACCCAATGAAACCATTAACCGATGAGGCTTCCAAAAACTAACAACTTCAATATTTGACAAAAGCCACACATTGATGGAATCTCTAACTACTGAGACTTCTTACCGATAGGGATGTATCAACTGATCAACACCCCCTGAACAATGAGCTTCCTATGTTGATGCACACCTACAGGCTCCACCATCAATGAGTGCTTGCCTATTCATGTGTTGACTCTTCCTAATGACACTATTATCCATTGATGTGTCATTTCTCAATGAGGACTCATCTTGATGAGTGAACTTCCCAATAGGGATGTTGAGTGATACAATGTTGGCTCATCCTCTCGTCACCTCCTGAGCCATTCATAGCCTTCGTTGCAATGATTAAATGCTGAAGGGGATATGGAACCCCAATCCCAAATGTATAATTATGGCCACCTTTCCTCCTTCATGGGGAATCATCTTCTATAGGGCCATGCTACCCCATTCTACATTGAAGAACCCATAGATTGTCCCCTTGACCTAGTCGAACCCCTATTATGTTGTTGTTCATGCCTAGTGTTGAGAAACAAAAGTTTGGGGCAACCTTCACCTCCATCAAGATTCCTATGTCTAGACCATAAAATAGGCTATATTGACGAAACCTATACACCATAAAAATTCTATATCCCAGAGATCCTCTGAATTCTCCCATAGAGAAAATATGTGCCTGCAAAGTAGGAAAAATGACATGCTCAAGGCCACCCCAACAACACATGGGTTATCTTTCTACTGCGCTAGTCCCCCTCATCTGTAAACTTAAGCACAGGTAACCCCACACAACAAATGCACCTATGTTTTAAAATTGTGATGATCTCTTATTCATTTTTTTAGTCTCTACTACTATTTTTTCCATAAACCTTACTATGTTATGAAGCAAATGCTTTATGCTTACAATTCATGTTTATCTAATCTTGGATCTGTTGAACTTTGAACTGAAGATCTAGGATATAGTTTTATTCATGTATAACCCTTGATGAGAACTTTGAGTAGGTGTTTTCAAAGGTGATGGATAGATGATATCTGGGTAACGAAATGAGGAGCATAAAGTGATATCTATTTAGGTCAAAGACTAATTCCAAAGGTATTACATTTACCTGGCCTAAACATTTATATATTCATCAACAATTAGACATACAAGAGAGAGAGAACATAGGAAGTTATGGTGAAACCCACTCACTCTAGTATTTCTATCAATTTATATATATATATATATATGTATAGATATATAAACTTTTATTCAACCCTTATGTTAGAATCTTAGTAGAATCAATGAACAATCAACTTTTACGTTAGCTACTAGTTCTTGCACGAATACATTATTAGTTAATTCTTAAGTAGATAGTTCCTTGGATTTGAACCTAAAATATCCTACAATAAGACTTTATGCGTGCGTGAGGCATTTTTGGTCACTTGGGTTAGGTAACATATAAATATTTCATTCCTAGGAAAATTATTGTTTGAAAAAATCTGCATCTATTAACAAACTAATAGAATAAGATAATTAAAACTAATACATGATTGTGAATATGGATGATAATATAGAAAATTTAGGGAAATTTATTTGTAAGAAGTCCTTCAGAAGTGATGCAATCATTGGTGTCTCATACGCCTCTATGGTACACAATGTATTCTTCCAAACATATCCATATTAGGCACATCATCATGCCTTATGATAGGTTGTGAAACATGGTGACAACTAATTTTGGAAGGGAATAAGATATATATAAGACACAAAATTGGTGGAAAGGTTTCAAAAATTATCTATGGTCTTCTAGGTACTTGGGAAAAATAAGTCCAATGATGTTATCTTTCTTCTTAAGGGTAGAATGAAGCACTCAGAGGCATGGGAGGAGTTGAAGAGGTCAAGATATATTTATCATGTGTAGAAATTCATCATGAATTTGAGGAGTATCACTATCTCACCTTTTAAATCTGCAACAAGATCCCTCACTTTGATAAGATGGAGAAATTATAGATGTGTAATTAGGTACACGATATAGTTCTTAGAATTTCTACAATTCTATTTTCATCTTGTCATTTCAAATGTTATTAAGTTCAACACTTTGAGAATAGTCTTATTGTGTAACTTCTTGAGAGGATGGCTTTTATCAAATATGGACAAAACTTCCAACCTTTGTCGATGTAGATAGGATGGTGAAGTGGGTAGCGTCTTGTAGGTGGTATTTCAAATGTTATTAGAATTTTATATGTGAGAGAATAAGGTATATTAATGGTGTATATTACACAAGTTTATAAAAAATTCAATATTTTGGAGTAAGGGCTAGCCTGTTTTTCATTGCTTCAGTGATTTCTTCTTTAGTCAGTTGAAGAGACTGTGGAAGATGGTTTGTTTTCCTAGTATAAACCAAATTTAATTCTAGTATTGTAATGTGGTAGGTATATGTAGGGGACAACTTCACCGTCTTTTCCTTCGTATGATAGGTTCCATAGGGGGGAAACACTAGGAGTATGCTTTTATGAGTATTTTTCTTATGGATACCATGGATAACTTAGAAGGGAGTGTCCTCTAAGGAAACAATAAAGAATACAAATATAAAGGGAATCACAACCAAAATAAAACATGTACAAGTCATGTAGTGTAGGAAAATTGTATTATATAATGTGTTTTTTTAGGTCACATGGGTCAATACTTTCTTCAAGGATATTGATGAGTAAATTGTCTTTAGATTTTCCAATTAATATATTAATTTTATTTTTGATAGATATAGGTGATATACACTCTTTCATGACTCAATAAATTAAAGATAGTTGTGTTTCTTCATTTTGATGGTAGAAATGTTGATAGAGTAGTATATACTATTGAGTGAATTGTTGTATAGGTGTGATCATAGTTTGCTTGTGAGGTGTGTCCTAGAGTAGTATATACTCATAAGTGAATTGTTTTGTCGGTGTCATCATCGTTTGTAGGAGAGGTGTGTCCAAGTGGGTACATTTCCCGTTACTACTCAAAATGTTAATGTCATCCATGGATGAGATTGCATTCACAAGTATAAGATGAGGCTAGATTGCTTAATTAGGATTAACAATTTCATGATGGAAAAACCATTTTCATTTTCCTCAGATATGTAATTTTAATCCCAATAATATATTTACAAGAATAGGGAAGTTTGTATTATTTGAAGGGTTATGATGTTTTTCTGATGCATTTGGTTGATAGTAGGGATGAAAACTCTAAGACTTATCATGTGTGGTTGTGAGGAAGTATGTTTATCTTTTCCCTTAAGTATATTTTTTTATTACTCATGAGATAGATGTATTTTGAAACCAATTAGGCATCATTCAACATGACACCCTCTCAGATGATGGAGTTGATGAAAAAGTTGATGAAGAAACAACAATTTCTTTTTTAAAATGGATAAGTAAAATGTAGTACATATAAATGTGCATCTTGAGACTTGTTTATAAATGAAAAAACAATTGTCTGATGATACTTTTAATGTACTATAAGTATTTGAATTAATTTTCAATGCAAATGAAACACTCACTTCCTTAAGTTTATTTTCCATAATTTTTAGATACAAACCAACATCTGATTACAAAAATACTAATATTATAATGGGAAACATTCCTAAGACTACCTTTAGGAGAAATTACATATATTGTGGTTATTGGTAATGTCTTTTAGGATAATAAATATGGTATATGTTTCAATGAACTTAATAATGTGGGTGTGTGATAAATTTCTGAATTTTTTTGTAGTGGTTTCCACATATGACATCTCCATATACTCCTTTAGTCTGAATTTTGAGATTTTTTCCTTATATTGCAGTTTCTAAAAACCACATGGTTTATTCAATATCAGTAAGTGTGTGTTCTAGTTGTTTGAGGTGGTGGTCCAGGATGATATGATATATTTTCTTTGATAAGGTTGATTAAATGTTATAGCCAATGTAAGGAGTGGGATCACCCCCTTAATAAAATTTTGCAGAATAAAACATACATTCTGAACACACTCAAAGGTATGCTGGAATAGGTGTAAAATTTTCAAATCTCAATAAATGGTATTTAAACCAACCAAAGTGTAGAAGCGGAACTAAACAAATGACTATATTCAATTTTCACAAAAAAATTACAAAAGTACATCATAATATCCCATAAGGGTTTACATGTATGATACAATATAAGGATCTAAGTAGAGAGAAGACCAAACTACTTCAAATATGTCTCCAAGCAAAATCTTCAAGAGCTAGGTCCATGTTGGAAGATATGTTCTCCTTGATCATGTTTAATACCTCGATCTAAACCTGGGTGGTTGGGAAATCACCCAACAAGAGAGAGAAAAACAAGGTATGTGGCAAATAATGAACAAGAACAAATGATAAGGAATATCATGAAAGTAAAGGATAAAATTTCATCATAAGATGAAGAGATTGAGATTATGAGGCATAATCAAATAGATGTTTTCCATCTCAAGAAAAATAATAAAAGATATGCATGCATGATTAATATTGACTACATTAACTAAGTAGGGTTGAGGCACCTACCAAACCTCAGCCTATAGGTGAGGGTAGAATTAATACATTCCCAGTCACTGACACATATTTTTATGGGGGATAATAAGACATTCCCCAAGGCAAATTAATGAATGCCCTATCTATGGGTGGTTGTACATAAGTACCACTACTATGGCTAAATAGTCCATAAAATCAACATGCTAGAGAAGAAATCATGGCAAATAAAAGTATCATATACTTGAAACATGGCAGTGGGGTACAAGACTCAAGAAAAAGAATATCATTATTGATTTTGAGGAAATTTAACAAATGAATCATGAATCGAGGAAATAGGGTTCATATAGTTCCTCATTAAGGAATGTAGGGTTTGGTTTTCAAATATCCCAACTTTGGTTGTAATAATGTACATACCTCTCTTACTGATTTGAATTACTAACTTTTACCACTTTAAATGAGTCCAAGTTCCTCTTTGCCTATTCTCAATGCATTAACATGTATTAGAGTACATAATGCACATTAATGTATAGAAACCTTTTTTTTAGAACTTAAAAAAAAACTTAAATTTAGACTCTAATAACCTAACCAATGAACTTATTAGGTTCTCTTGATCAAGAAAATATATTTTTATGTTAACTTTTGAGTTATGATGATTAAGATATAATTTTTATGCATTAAATTCATTTTAGAAAAATAACCCTTCATCAAACCTCAAAATAAAAACTTGAAAATATTTTTATTAGGCATAGATTAATTTTTCAATTCCAAAACATATTTATTTGTCAAATTTGGATAAGCAGATAAAAGGATATGAAGTTTTCAAATTGAACCAATTAGGAAATGACAAGTTAGAAATCTTTGAGGGAGGAAGAGTGAGAGAGAGAGAAAATGCCATTTGACCCAAGATCAGGTTTGGAGTTGAATAGGTGACCAAATAAAGCTTCTAGAGAAGGTAAAATAGCAAGAAACAAAAACCCTAAAAGAACATGGTAAATAGATATGGAGATCATCAATTTTAAACATAGAAGCATGAGTTTTAAGCATGTAGTAAGACATATATGAGAAGGGGGTTATAAAACTCACCTCTAGGAAGTTGGATTGGTTAAGGAAGCAAGATTCCCGATCTAAAGAGGTTGGCTTCACCAACAAAGCCTCTATCTCAAGCAAGAAGTACCTTCTCCACTTTAGAAGTGAAAAACCCTAGAAAAAGAACATGGAGATGAGGTGTTTAAGGGTTCTAGGTGGGGTTTCACCATGGAATGCCATAGTTCCAACCTAAAAGAAGGTGGGAGGAAGGTTAAAAACATGAAAATAGGGAAATAAATGAGGATACTTACTATTTTCTGTCGAAATCACCAAGAAGGAGCTTTAGAAACCCTAAATAGAGCAAATTTGGAACCCTAGGAGCCTTCTTCACCAAGGTAAGCACTCTCTTTTACCTTGGGACAGTACCTTCGTTTACAAATAGAGTAGGAACAATGCTCTAATATGGGTAAAAGAGTTTTCACATTGGGAGGTAGGAAGGGGTAGACATGGCTTTATAAAGAAGGGGGCAAGCACGAGGTGTCTATGGGACTTTCCATGTGTCCTTAACCTAGGGCTTCAAGGCCATGCAAGAAGACAACTCATAGAGACTTCTTGTCTATAAAATGTCGGTTCTAAAATCCCATGGAGACTTGTAGGCCACCCCCACAATCCTCGAATCAAATAAATAACCCTATTGGTTGATATCTTTTAAAGATAAGCTCATTTGTAAAGAGGGCAATCCCTAAAATACCCTTGGAGAGAAACACCTTCAAACTAAGGTGAAACTAGGTTCCCCATGGTTCAAAATATCTAGAATGGTAAGGAAATATCTAAGTATTATAATGAATGTGATAATTTGCAAAGAAAACCTCCCAATTGGGTAAATTGTAGAAAAGTCCAGAATGTACCTAAAATTGCATAACTTGCAAACAACATCCAAATTGAACCAAATTTGAAACTTAGGCCCATTTTATGATTTCAAAACACATAACAAAGTTATATTAAGGTTTAGAACACCTAAATAAGATCCTTAAATAGAATTTCACTGAGGTATTTGTCCATAAACCCTTCCATTGGTATAATTATTGAACAAATTCATTCCCTTTACCAAAAATTAGAGTTAGGGTTTCCCATCTTTCATTAATTAGGGTTTCATGCTCATATTATTAGTTCAACCCTAATGTATTTCTCCACACCTCTAGGATCATTCAAACATATCATAAGTATATGCTTATGATCATTATTCTCATCATATATCATTTATAATCATCAATTCAAGATATGAGTTCATTTCTCATCCTTATCTTGGTATGATTATATCATACTCATTGATTTGGCTTAACCCCATTCTCAAGGTGTATTAGTCAACATTTATCAAAATACATTGAGTTCATTTCATCTTTATTGTAACAATTGTATAACACACACTTCATGTGTATCTTATCTGAGAGTATTGGATTAGAAGCTCATCGAGGTAGGTCTATCCTGAAATGCTGAATGTGATATCTATCATGTCTTGATGTATCACTTTCTTCTCATTTCCATCTTATTTTAGTTAATTAACTAACCTTGTACTAAGGTATGTCCCTCTCAATACTTTATCCTCTATCTTATCACTTTCATCACATGGTGCATAGGTTACATATCAGAGTTGTCCAACTATATTTAATGATATGGACTCATCCAATGTCTAGGCATTGTTGATATAGGATAAATCATTAACAACCAATTTAGGTATCTCAATCCATAGGATGTTATTCACTCCATTATATAGTACTGCATGCATCACTCCTAAGAGTTTCATACCCTCATCATTGTAAGATGTAATGGGTTATTATACATGCATGAAATTAGATATATAATAATTCTAGTCATCATATTTTTCCTTAGACCCTTATTCATTAGGGTGTCAACATTACCACTCATATGATTCATTAACTTTACCCTTCATGGTTATAACATCCTCATCTTACTTGATTATAATAGCTACATACTACTTTAATGTATTGGCCATTATACCATCACTATGGTTTCACATATCATTATGTGGCATCACCCTGGATTTGAGTCTCACTTCACATCATTCTACAAGATTTCCATAATATTATTCTTATTTAGGGTTTCTCATGTCATTACCCTAGATTAGGGTTTCTCATAACATCAACCTCAATTAAGGTTTCTCATAACATCACCGTTAATTAGGGTTTCTCATGAATTCACCCTCAATTAGGGTTTCTCATGAATTCACCCCCAATTAGGGTTTCTCATGAATTCACCCTCAATTAGGGTTTCTCATGAAGTTACCCTGAATTTGGATTTTTCATATTATTATCCTGGCTTAGAGTCACACCATTACCCTTGGTTTGGGTTACATCTGATATTGCCCTAGATTTAGGTTAGGGATCAAAAACTTCCTTGATTAGGGTTTCATGATCTCTTTGTTAAGGATCATACCCTAATTACTTAATCATTCATGTTGAAGGTGTTGAGGCTTATCCATTACATGATTATTATTCATGTAGGAAGTCCTCTCTCTCATTCTTTATAAGATGATACTACATCAAACTCGATTAGGCTAAATTGACTTATCTTGAAAACGAATTGACACTTAATCCATTATGTCATTTCTTTCATAATCATTAAAGATTTATTTTCCAAAGGGTACTAATCACCCTATCTCATTAAGGGTACAATTATTATAATCACCCTTGGTTCATACCATGTAATTGTTCAATTAAACAGTTGACCTTTAAACACCTTAAGTGTCCATACTATTTTGGTTAATTATTTCTCAATCGGTCTTGGTCACTTAGATCTCAAACGGTCTTGACCAACCAGACCTAAAATGGTCTTGGTCTAAGGGTTTGAACCCATTTGGTTAAGGTGGTGCTTGAAACCGTTTGCTAAAGCAAGTACTTGAAACTGTTTGCTAAAGTACTTGAAACCGTTTGCTAAAGAAAGTACTTGAAACCGTTTGATAAAGCACTCATGAGATCGATTGGGCCTCAAACGGTTTGGGATCATTTGGTCCCAAATGGTCTTGAGACCATTTGGTCCAAACCTCCTCAAAACTGAATGGACCAAATATGGTCTCCACCAATCATGTTGATTTAGGGTTTCCAATGTTGGTCCCCTAATCGATAGAATTCATGTAACCACTCATCAATTGAACCTAACACCATACTTAAGGTTAGCTTAATAGGTCATCCTTAAACTGATATAACCATCATTTGATCACCAATTAGGGTTTAGAATCAATTGGATTAGGGTTTGGAATCGATGATCCTTCAATGTTAATCATTGTGAAACTAATTACTTTGAAGCCATTGGACCACCATCATATTTGCACATGATCTGACCTCAAACGGTCTTGAGGTCATTTGGATGACCTCCAAATGATCTTGAGACCGTTTCCCCACCTCAACATCCAAATCCAAGACATCCAATTAGGGTCTTGATCATCAAATCAACATTTGATTCCAAATCAAATTGGTATCTTTGGATCTTCAACGACCCAACCATAATCGACCCTAGAACTCCAAACGGTCTTGGGTGACCCTCAAACGGTCTTGAGACCGTTTGGGTGATCCCCAAATGGTTTTGAAACCGTTTGGGTCAATCAACCCAAAGTTCTAACTCAATCAAATTGGAAATCTGCACTTAACCCGATTAGGGTTTGGTGATTGATTGTCCTTCAACTCATGAACCAATTAGAACTAATCAATTATAATTAGTGGATCATTAACCATCAATATTATAAACAATTATCCAAATGGTCAACCCTGGTCAACACCTCTAAACGGTTTGAAAATGATTGCTCTCAATCGGTTTGATGAAACCGTTTCCCCTCAAACAGTTTGAAATCGTTTGCTCCCAAACGGTTTGCGAAACTGTTTGAGCAACTATATGTAAACTGTTTGCCTTTGATATTTGTTGAGGTGTATTCTTATGATGATGTCATCATCATCAAGCTCTAAAGTCATGAAACCTGCTGTGATTTTCATGGTGGTTGCATCAATCAACCAAATCAATTATCGTGACTGTAGAAATGATCATTATTTGAAAAGGAATTAAATGCAATAACAAAATCAAGGGTCCAAGTTATAAAACCCGCCTCCAATTGAACTCCAAAGCTCCAAGATCATGCCAAAAATGGTGGATGAAACTTTTGCAACTCCCCCTAGGCTCGTCCTAAAGCTTTTGGTTGAAAAGATTGGCTAGGGTTGAAGAGGAGATTGAAATAAGAAGAAATCAATAGTTTATTTTCGATTTCCACCATGGAATCAAGGTGAAAAGGGGTCAAGAACCTTACCAACTGGTTGGGGTTCGTCCTCCAGGTCCTCCCAAGCTCCTTGGTCGGTTTCCAAGCAAAGAGAAGAGGTGGGATCCGAAAAATCCTTTGTTTGGGCTAGGAAAGGGTCTTTTTATAAGAAATTCAATGAGAGAGAAAATATTTTATAAAAATCTAATAATTCCGAAATTGTTGCCACATTTCCCCCCTTGGTTTCTTGCATACAAAGGCATCTCTATCTCCACCGAGCTCCCTTCCATTATCCTAGAATTATGGGAAAAGAAATTAAGCACCTTAACCCTTATAATAGTAATTTCCATATTTGAGTGGAAATTCTTTTTGTTATAATAATGGTGAGTGGAGTTTCACCTCCTTAGGATATACTCGTGCCTTTGCAAGGATTAAGCTCGTCCACAAATATATAAATTCAACCATATTAATTTTTGTTGAAGGCCCTTCAATTATTTTATTTATTTTTGCATTAAATTGAATTAGGGTTTCAATTAGGCTTAAATCTTGATTATTTTAATATCAAGATTCTCTCTCCTCCAAGATAATTCAAATGAGGCGCCCCTCTTATTTTCTTTGCTCTACATGATTACAAGAAACATTAGGGACCTTATTGAAGTGGTAATTTGCATATTGAACCCTAGGTTTTGGGTAAATTGCACATTACACAGAAACTGGGTTTTAATGCACAAACATTGTCCGACAAGCTCTATCTTGGTGCCCAAGCTTGTGGAAACCATACCACTACATCATATTCATTCTTATGATGTTTTAACATCATAGTAACATATTATCATGTAAAATTTGCAAGTTAACCCCTTAACTTGGGTAATTTGCACATTAGTCCAAAATAAGCAAACATTGCTTCAACATTATTCAAACAAGACCAAAATTGAAATATAAGTTCCTCTTGAGCCCTAATTACTTTTCACAAGATAAGATTAAGCTTATAATCATCTTTCTTAATCAAAACACCTAGGGTTAAAGCATAACCCAGGTCAGGGGTGTTACAGTACATCTAACTGTTGACTTTTGTAATATGTTATAAACATAAGATATACTATATAGATAAATGGAAATGATCATAGTCTAGACCAACATGACACGCAATATTTTTTATATTAAAATACTAAATCATACATACTTATATTTATAGATCTATCTTTATTATACATATTCTCTCTTCCAAAATTATATACATATATATAATCTTTCATCTAATCATGTTGCATTTTATAAATATTATCATACATATAAATGTATGTATCATGGGTCTTTATTGGATGTAAGAATAAATTATAATTTTTTATTTGTTACTATAATGGATTATACATTCCATGTTAATTTTCTTTCCATGTAAGCTTTTGATACATATAAGAACTCCTTTCACCAATTAGGAGACTATTTTAGTTTCCCACACACAAGAACTCCACATCATGTTAGTAATTTCTTGTATTATTACATTTATAAGTAGATTTTATTATGCTACAAATATATATAGTATGTATACTATATGATTAATAATTTGAATATTACTTGTGAACAAGATATATACCCTAGTATTTTGAATATTGCTTAATCCCTTACATGACATATCATTAACTATACTACTAAAAATATCATCTAAGTGGATATTATAATTTGTCGCATTAAATCTCTGATGTCTAGTATGCATATACTAATTTGTAGTGCTCAATCCCAATCAACATAGAATTAGGTGAATGAGATTGGTGACCACCTTATCTCTGGGTCTAGGTAGGCCTAGTTAAGGCTTTATTGGTATTGCAATGTCTTGAGTCAAATCTTTCACCCTCACATGTCCAACGTTGGGGCGTCATATTTCTTTCAAAAGTTGCGGTTGATCAAAATACTCAATAGGGTTCCACTTCTTCTCAGATTGATGTAGATCATTGTGGTTAGCCAGAAGCTTAACCAGAAGATTAAGAGGTTGATGATGTCCAAATTCTATTTTGGGGTCTAGATACTTAACACAATTATCGTCAACAATAGGGATGATGACGTTGAGTCTGGAGTTAAGGTAGAGGTAGGTTGTTGAGTACTAAGGCTATGTATGATAATTAAGGTGAGGAAGAGAAAAGAAATAAGGAGTAGAATAGATAAAACCAGTTCTTCTCAAGGCCAACTATATGTGCCATCAATTATTGATGTAGGGGATAGTGACCCTTGTGGTGTTCAAGGTGACATCTGAACTTTACAAAAGGGGTCGGTGGTAGTGCAATCTGAAGGAAGGTAATGAGGTGGAATTGGTGGTGAAGTGAAGAGAGAATTTCAACCTTGGGCAAGTTGAATCTACAAACTCTAGTGTGGTCAAGATGAATGGTGTGGATGAATTGTAGATGTGTTGATTATGGTATTGAGGAGTCAATGTACTCACTTCTTTAGTAGTGTGTAGGTCAGGAAGAGGCTGGAGAAGTCTGCAAAAAAGAACCAAGACTGTGCCATTGTCAGTAGATGCCGACAAGGTGGGGGAACGATGTAATTCAAATGCATCTAGTGTAATCTAAAGTAGTGTCCATCCAATGCATCTACGGGATGGGATACTAGATCTCTCTCTCTACTCTTCCATTCATGTGCTCTCTACTCCATCATCTTGTAGGTGGAAGGAAGATGGAAGCAAAGACAATTAGGATTTGTAGAGGTTAGAGAAGAGAAGAAAGAGATTAAGAGGAAGGAGAGAGTAAAGAGAGGAGGAAAGAAAGAAGAGGACAAGATAAAGAGAAGTAGGTGGGTATGAGAGATGAGGAGGAGGAGGATAAGTGAAGAAATAGATGTTCCTCTCCCATCTCAGTTAGTAGTCATCAACCTAGAACCCAGTCGACACACAACACAAAATGTGTGAAGGGAAGTGGGTAAAAGTAGCAATTGAAGGCGAAGCGTATAACTAAATGAATGAAATAGAACATAGTTAATGAAAGGGGTTAATTTAAGTCAATATGAAAAAAAGTTTGTCAATTAAAAGTGGGGTCAAACATAGTGGAAATGAGGTGAAATTTGGTATGTATATTAATTAAATTATGAAAAATTCAATGTTGAAATTAATTTTTTATGTTAAAAAACATTTGATAATATATTCATTTATTTGGATGATAAGTACTCATTCAATTCGTTTATTCTCTCCTATTAGTCAATTTGGTATTTTTATTCATAAGTCATCTCTTTCTCGATCATTCTCAAAAGAAGTCTGATCCAACTCCATCTCACTCACTCTTCCGTTTCCATGCTTTCATCAAAAGTTTTTTAATGTTTTAGAATTCCAATTTAGGGTCAACATTGATTTTTTAATGTATTTGTATAGTTAATACTAAAAATATGAATTAGTTATGTAATTTATTATTTATGCTATAAAAAGAGTGATTTATTAAAGCATTATACTTTCTTGGAATTTGTTGGTTCTAATTTAAATTAAATAAAAAAAGAAGATTTATGTTAACATAAATGAAAAACTATATGAAAAGGGTTATATTAGATTACATACCTAGATTTGAGTATGATAGAACACTCCATACCTTAAAGAGTATTTTGTCCCTAAAATCCATTTGATTTTAACCTAGAGCACCATTATGAAAAACATCAACCAATTGGGCTCTATCAACCTAGAAACTATCTTACATTGATAAGTACAAATTTTGTATTAATTTAATTAGGCTATCCAAATCTATCCACTTCATCCAATTTGTCAACATTTAATTATCCTAGTTTGGGGAGAAAATGTACTTAAGTGACATTAGTTATAGGGATTTCCCAAGAGTTACCTAGTTCATATTATTATTTAGTTTGGGAAATACTAGTGTTGAATTACCATCCTGAACTACTAAGGTATAAGACTCCACCCCTTAAAAGGTTAGTATATGATCCAATTGACCACCGGAGGGGTAATTAAAGGTAATTCTATTGAATCATATATATATATATATATATATATATATATATATATATATATATATATATATATATATATATATATATATAAACTTTTTTCTTAGGTCTAGGGTTTTAGGATTGGCCTAAATAGTAAGAGTGTCTAACTAAGGGGTTAGTTCATTGATTGTGACTTCATGTAGTGATGACTTGTTTCATGAAACCACCGATAAAATTTGGAAAACATTCCTTTAGTACATATATATTACAATAATGAAAATATTTTTTGAAGATAAAAACTCATGATATGAATATGGAAAATTGGTGACAAAATTAATGCTAGAATGAAGTCAATCACTTTTCACTATAACTCATTTCATCAAAAGAGTCCAAACCTCCAAGGGTAAATACATGTATTCTAGCAATATCTCTTACTCCTACAATAGGAGACATGGATGTGGTTTTCTTGAACATGTTGGTAACTTCTACTTGATCTGTATTGGTTACTTCACATGTCACTAACCACTTCACCTTACACATAACTGATATGTTGCATAATATATAACCTCAATATGGCACATTGGGAGGTCCTTAGGTCACCCAACTATCCCAATAAGAGATGGGTGTTTGTCAGACCAGGGGAACTACATGCACCTCATAACATTTTGTTCTCATGAGGTAAACATATAACCATATACCCTAAAGGAATTATTAGGGTATGATATCTAGTTGTGAGTATGGTATAGATGTATTCTTAAGGATATCCACTAATAACAAATACTTGTTCAATTAATCCTATTATTTATAGAAACTGGGTAAGGTAGCTTCTAGTCCCCTAGGAAGTGATTTTTGAAAAACTATATTTAAACAACTAAGACCGTCTTATAATGAAGAGGATACATCATGACTCTAAAATATATGTGTGGTTCAACACCTTTTATACACACATGCTTAGTCCCCAAGGAGGACATAGATGAGACACACTCGAATATCAATAAGGAGAAGTGTTCAAGGTGAGAACTAGGGTTAAACCTATATGAGGGGATACTCTATATTGGTTGAACCAACTTCCAACAAAGAAGAAGATCATAACTAGTATCTAGAAGTGTAAAATCTTATATAGGGATTTTTTTAATCATCATATAGGGATATAAACCCTAGTTGTTGTTCTATGTCTTAGGAAAGGTGAATAAAAATTCTATATAGTGTCATCTAACTTCCTGGTTGAGGTGTAAGTATGGGAAAAATAAAAGATAACTTGAAATAGTCAGATTTATAGAATGGAAACTGGTCTAATATAATATTGTAATGGGTAGGAACTGAGAGGGGATACACTTACATGGTATGATACATGGAACCATAAGAATAGAAAGAAGCGGAAAATTTAACTATTACAAAATCATTCTCATTGTAAATTTATACATTGTTCCTCACCTCAAGGGTGGTATTACATAATAAAAGGGATGCTTCTAATTGTACATAAGATCAATTGCAGATGGCAACTTGATTATTCCAATCTATCCTTAACTCTAAACTTTTATAAATGGTCTTCATGAATTATTGTCTTCTAAGATACCTACACCTGGGTGGTTTTGTGAACAACACACAGAAAGAAAAAGATAAAAGTGTGAGTCAATAAAACATAGAGTATTTGCATAATAAAACATCTAGACAATTTCCATCAAAAGAGTGTTATAATGGGGGTTTCCATTAAAGAGATGGTTATTGATAAGTAGGTAAGTTCAAAAGGATTAAACAAGAGAACAAACTCAAAAAGAACAAGGCGTTTAAAGAATAACAAATTTTTGTAAAGTGTCTTGTTGTCAACCAATTCATAAGATAAAAAAATGCATGTAGATAATGTAGACTCAAAACAAATAAAGAAGGGAGAAGACATCAAGGACCGTTGGCCTAAAAACAGGGATGACAGAATAGCACGCCCCTATATTTATTAAGGGTGGATTAGCACACCCCAACCAGAATAGCAAATCTTTTCATCAAAACATAATTATGCAAAAGTAACAACAAAAGTTAAAATTCTTTAAAACCATGTGCAGAATATGGAGGCAAGACGTATGTCATCAATCACACTACCAAGAATAATTTATATGGCAGGAGGGATCACAAATTTAGTATAACAAGAATAAACATATTTTTAGGCTATTTGAAAGGATTGCCACTTGAAAGGCATAGAATTATATTAAGTGGTAATAATACCAAAAGGTACCTCATTATGGGAAAATGTATATCAAAGTCATAGAAATACCAAAATGTAAATAAAGGTTGTACATACTTGGTCTTTAGCTAATGGTTAACATAATAGGTGTACTTGGTCTCCATAGTCGAGTAGTTAACCAAGGAACACATTATGTATGATAGTCAAAAACAAAAACCAAAACATGTATATGTTCCTATTATAGATATTCATATTGTTCTCATCCTAGTCCCCATCCCCTAATGACATACTAGGATTTTTGATCTTATTAAGTGAATATATGTACCATTGGATATCTATTTTAGTTCTAAGATTCATTTTTGGTCACATGAGTTTAAATATGTCTTGGTTACATGCATTCTTCAATTTAGGTATTATAATGATATTCCCTTTTTTATATTATCTAACTCCATATTATTCGTAACATCATAACATGAATATTTATGGTGGGAATTGTCTACTTTTTGAATATATTCTAACATAAGATATACTATATAGATAAATGAAAATGAGCATAGTCTAGACCAACATATCATGCAATACATATTTTTATTAAAATACAAAGTTGTCACACTTATATTTATGGATCTAGATTTATTATAAATATTTTGTATTCCCAAAAGTATATACATATATATAATCTTCCATCTAATCATGTTGCATTTTTTAAATATTATCATACATATAAATGTATGAATCTTGAGTCTTTACTGGAAGTAGCAATAAATTAGTAATTGTTTTATTACTATAATAGATTATACATTCCATGTTAATTTGCTTTCCATTTAAATAACTGATTCATAGAAGAACTTCTTTTACCAAAAAGGAGAATAGTTTAATTGTTCATACACTTCAACTCCACATCAAATTACTAATTGCTTGTACTAATACACTTATATGTAATTTTATTATGCTACAAATACATATAATATGTGTACTATCTAATTAATAATTAGGATCAAGTTGCATATCTTATTATTTTGGTTATCTCTTATTCCCTTACATGATATATCATTATGTATACTACTGAAAATATCATTTAACTAGATACTATCACTTGGCTCATTAAATATCTGATATCGAGTACATACTAACAAGTAGTGCTCAATCTCAAGAAACTAGGAATCAGTTGGAGATTGGTCGCCACCTTGTCTCTGGGTCTAGCTAGGCCTGGTCAAGGCTTTCTTGGTATTGCAGCATCTTGAGCCAAAGCATTCACCCTCACATGACCAACATTGAGCCGACAGATTTCTATCAAGAGGTGTAGTTGATCGGAATACTCAATATGGTTCCTATTCTTCCCAACTTGACGGAGATCCTTACAGTTACCTAGAAGCTTGAGGAGTTGATGACTTTTGAGATCTTTTCAGGGGTCTATATACTTAACACAATGTATGGCCGACAAGAGGGAAGACTATGGTGAGTCTGGAGTCAAGGCAGAGGTAGGTTGCTGGGTACTGAGGCTAAGTATGATGTTGAAGGTGAGGAAGAGATAAGGAAGGAGTAGAATAGATTGACCCAGTTCTTCTCAAGGGAAACAAATGGTTCCATCAGTGATGGATGAAGATGGTAGTGAACCTTGGGGTGTTCAGGCATCATCTGCACTTCATAAAAGGGATTGATTGCAGTGGAATATGAATGAGTTGATGTGGTGGAATTGGTGGTGAAGTGAACACAACATGTTGACCCTGATCAAGTTGGATCTACAGACTCCAATGTGGTTAGGATTATCTATGGCAGGGGTGGAGAGGAATTGTAGATGCATTTATTGTGGTATTAAAGAGTCAATGTCCTCACTTCTTTGGTAGTTTGTCAGTCAAGAATTAGTTGGAGAAGGCTGCATCAAGGAACCAGGCTTGAGTTGCCATCAGTGGTTGCAGACAAGATGGGGGAACATTGCAATTTAGATGCATATGGTGTCCTCCAGAGTAGTGGTCATCCAATGCAACTACGGGATGTGATGCTCGTTCTCTCTCTAACTCTTCCACGCAAGCTCGCTCTACTACATCAGCTTACAGGTGGAAGGAAGAAGGAGGAGGAGGCATTTAGGGTTTAAGAAGGTTATAGAAGTGAGGGAAGAGATTAATAGAAAGTAGATGCAAAAGAGAGGAAGAAAGAAAAAAGAGGACAAGACAAAGAGAAATAGGTGGGCATAAGAGATGAGGAGGAGGAGAAGTGAAGAAACACACATTCCTCTCCCATCCCAGCCAACCGCCGTCAATGTGGAACCCAGGCCACGCGGAACATAAAATGCATGAGAAGGGGAGTAGGTAAAAGAAGCAAATCAAGGTGAAGCAGACAATTAAATGAATGAAATAGAACATAGTTAATGAAAGGGGTTTATGTAAGTCAATGTGACAAAATTTTTGTCAATTAAAAGGTGGGTCAAAAACAGTTGGTATGTAGATTAAATAAAGTATGATTAATTCAATTTTGTAATTAATTTTTCCTTTAAAAAACATTTGATAATTTATCACTTTATTTGTATGATAAGTACCCATTGAATTCGTTTATTCTCTCTTAGTAAATATTAATCAATTATATATATTTTATAAGCCATCTATTTCCTTTCATCAAAATGCTTTTAATTTTTAAGACTGTCAATTTAGGGTAACTACTAATTAGTTAATTTATTTGTATAATTAATTCTCAAATGAAGTCTTAGTTATTTAATTTATTATTTATGTTATAAAAAGGGAGATTTGTTAATAAATCATATTTTTTTGCGTCGGTTGATTCTTACTTAAATTAACTTAGAAAAAAGATGTATATTAACATAAATGAAAAGTCTTAAGAAAAGGGTAATGTTAGACTGCATACCTAGATTTAGGTATGTTACATGGTCATTCTCAGATTGAGGTAGGAGGAATCTAGGAACAACAATCATGTAGAAAGCAACGGAGGCATATTATACTGGCAGATTTGTCTCATACCCTAGTGTGGTTTTTTGTTTGTCCTTGTTTTAAGGGGTATAGTAGTTTTTCTAGATTTATTCAATAATAGTTGCACTATGGCTTGAGCGGACTTGGTGCCATGTGTGCGGTCTCCATTTGACCAACGTCAGATGGGTATACATAACTAATTGGATATTTTGTATAACACATGGTTTTCCTAAGTTGATATTGTCCGACAATTTGTAAAATCCACTATAAATAATCAAAAGGTTTGAAAAATAAATCAAGATAAGATTTTAAATAATGAAATGGTGTCTATGATTGGAGTGCATTATCAGATTGAATTTGACATTATTTAGAGGTGAATTTTTAGAATCAAGTATTTTTTGGAGATATTAATCTGAATTGTGTAGACATGCTCAATAGGTGTTTTGAACCCTATCCTAGGCCTATATTGTTTTTGATATTTGACTTCTAAAACAAGGATTTAAGGTATGCACTTACCCTATTATTTTTTAGGCATTAACTTGAATAAAACCTAAATTGTCACATATGAGGCATATCTTTTGAAAGTGGTTATCTTTTTGCTTCACTCTTGCAAAATTTTTAAATATCTGGTATTGTGAGACTTCTATATCTTTGGCTACTAAAAATTTGAAAATTATTGATGGTTCTTTTGACCTCAAAATGGCATGATATGGATGTTTTTATTTCCTTTTATTTGATATAAGTTTGCATGATCTTTTCTTATACACCGTGTGGTGACTTACTTTTGTAAATTGTTATGTGGACTTTGTGCGGATGTGATAAATTCTAAAATTTAGAATTCTGATGACGAAACAATTCTTGCAAATGAATTCAGAAGAGTAAATCTATATCTTATCTAGCTTATAAAAGATGTATATCTTTTCTTAATCACCCAATATTATTGACCATAGGCTTATTTCCTTTCTCACCCCATAATATAGAGAAAATGTATATGTTTTTCTACTAACCTCATATTATGTTAAGTGCGATATTTTCTACCTTAATCATTTATAATTTGTCAGAGGTAACCACACATATTTTTTTAATTCATATTCGTGTATTTGGAAAATTTTCTTTATTGAGATTATTCCTTATTAAACTATTTGCCTCATCTCTTGGTTTGGATAATCTCATGAACGAACTTCCTCTTGGAATACATATATTTACATAACTCATTTTAGTTAGGAACTTTCTATTCATTTTACCTTGTTCTATTTGTTGTTGGTCTTGTATGTTATTTATTCTCTCTTGTATAGCTAATTGGGATTCCTCTACTCACGCCAATTAGCATTGGTTTAGTTTATTCTATGTTATGGCTCTGCCTCTATGGTACATCATGCCTTAAGACAAGGCTATATATATGATTATCTATAACCATGATCCTCTCATAATAGTTATAGAGAGAGAAGAGTCATCTATCTTTAATATTACAAGCATATTGACTCTTTGGGATAAGGTCAATGAATGCTTTATTGACTTCTTGTAGTAGTCTGCCACTTTGGAAGAAATTAGGAATGGCCTTGTTGACTTGATCCCCAATGATGGACCAAGTCACTTTGAAGAACTACACATGAAATCCGTCAGGTTCAGGAGCTCTGTCCCCATTTGGTTCCCTGATCAAAACTTCTATTTCCTCATCGGTAACAAGCTTGCATAGTTCTTGGATTTGCTTGTGGTTGAGGGCCAACATATCCCAATCTCTGCACCACTCAAAAGTTTACATGGTACCTAGAGAATTTGTTTAAATCTCAAGGTTTTTAGAAAATATCCCCCAACCTCTCCCTCCCGCAACACCATATATTATTCTTTTTATTCTCCTCCTCCTCCTTTTTACTTCCCTCCCCACCCTACACACTGCTTCCGACCCGCCTCCGCCTTTGACTACCCCCAGTAGTATCGCATGCATATAGACTCTACTAGTATTGCAACTATGTCATGTACTAGCACTTTTCTCACTTCCTTTGCTCAGAGGTGGGTGCTCGGACTGGCAGTTGTCATCCTAGATCAACCCCGGTTGTGATTTTATATAGTCTTTTTCTCTCCATCTCTTCAGTTGGAGGATCTCTACCCCAATTTACCTGGTCTTTTGGTATGGAGTCATAGGTCACCATCACCTTTGGATAATTACCCATGGCCCCTTGATTGGATCCTTCAGGCATAGGAACCTCTATGAGATCTTATTGATAATACTCCCCTTCTTCGTCACCTAGCATATCTAACTAATGGCATGTTGATCTCGACATGGTAGGGATCTATTCCTAAAAACAAGGTTGGAATAATCTCAAACCCCCCTTATTTGTTATTTTCCTCCCAATGTTATTTCCCTATGTACATGGGTGAGTGCCAATAATTGTTAGGGATCTATTATCCCTTTCCTATCTTAGTGTATCATGCATGTGATAGTGGTTCATATGTGTTCCATTTCAGCTCTCTCCTCTCACTATGCAACTTATCAGTTTTTACCCATATGCACCACTACTCTATCAGTGTGCTACTGTGATATCCTTCTCCATGATTGTCATTATGTAATGACTACTTTTGTGACACCCCGCCATCACACAGACAACGAGATGACATGCGAAAATGTGTGGAACCACATATTACCGAAAACACGGGTTAATTAAAACCGATTGCGGAAAGCATACATGAGAAAACTTTTGCATCCAGATCCTAGAGAAAGACATGTTATATAAACATTACCAGGCTTTGTTATAGGTCCACATCTTATCAGAACCAGCTGTACTGTTAGCACCGATGTTCAACACCTGTTTATACATACATAGCATGCCATGTATGGCTAGCAACAGGATATACAAAAATTACAACAACTAGCATCGTGAAACTTCGTCAAACACCTCCGAGGACCTGAGAGTACAGGGATGACTCTAGGACGATACTACAAAACCACCAAAACAACATGTCCAACTCTTGCCTTCTACTACTCTTCTTGCTGCTCGGCTGCAACCTCATGAACACCACCACGTCTAGAGAGATCACCTAATAAGGGTGTAAACCAGCGAGGTGAGACACAAAGTCCCAGCGAGAAACATAACTCCCTGCTGAAACTATAAATCCTTAGAAGATTAAAGCAGTTAACAGCAGATAACTGATAAAGCGTATAACAAGAGCAGCATACCGAGCAAGGCTATTAATACCATCAAGCTTACCAAGATATCCGAGAGGCATATAACCAAGTATTCTTTATGGAACATGATTGACAAGATAAGCTATATAAAAACTTATCACAGAATATAAGGAACACATATATGCAAGGTGTAACTAGATCAGCTATATAATCAAGGTCTCAATCAATATTCTGTATTTTCTCTAAGAAAGATATACTTATTCGGCTGGATTACGTTTTAATATGCCCTGAGGAAGTGATCCTTCCCTTCTCAAATCCAACCATTGGCTATGAAGCCCAATCCGGTGCCATAAAAGGTCTAAGGAGATCCAGACTCCATGACCTCACCTTCTCGTGGTCAGTACACGAATCATCAAGCAAGACTGTAGTCTTATGCTTATAGGTCCTCAGCCTCTGGGTCAACTCTGCAAGCTACCCATATCTCTAGCTCACCTCATCACAGGTGCTAGTGCATACATCCGAGCCATGAACACATCATCCTCATCATCACATATCCTGAGCCATGAGTATGTTCACCATTCTCCATATATCCTGAGTCTGCAACCGCAGCTGCACTCAACCATCCTATTTTAGGCTAGGGAAAACCTCGCATATTCAACAATATGCGCTCCAGGTAATCCCGCAGGATAAACCTATTTCACCATCACCAAATACTAACGGTAATGGATCTATGTCCATGGCAACTACATAATATGTTCATCTATAATTAATTAATATATTTTAAGCCAATTGTTGAGGAAAAACAAAGTATAAACATAGCCTTATGGAATTACATCATCAATATGATCATCATACTGTCCTGGGACCTCAATCCCTTATTACATCAACCACTGCCTCTCAAGGCATCATACTCATGCATCAACATCTTGGAACACATCCCTTATCTCATCATCAGAGGATAACACCTCCGCTAGGCACTCAACCTTCTATTAGGTCCTCATACCTATCAACTTGTTATTTCATTAACAAGGATTATCATCACATTGTGCTAGTCAAAGAACATATACCTCATAGCTCTGACCAGGCCATGAATCCACATGAAATACCTGCATGGTTAGTGCACACATCCATAAAGATAACTGAAGCCATCATGGATTAACATGATTATTATTATACTATCAAGTATAAGGAAGCATCCATGAGTACATCACACATAAGCTTTATCATTCATAGTATTGTCATCAATCATGGGCATATATTATGCCTTACACTTGTAACCATATGCATGCGTCATATCAACATGTGTAGCAGCATCATATGCTTCCAAGCTTCCTGGTTCACAATCTATTATTTTAACTTATCAACATATTTTCATGATTCAAGGTGATTACATCATTTCACTTGTAATATTATTAAAAGAGAACTATCAACTATATACATTTTGGGTCATCAGAACCCTCACCAAAACTCTGCAACCCAGACTAAGCATGGAGAGCAGCGCCAACCCTCATCAAAGGGTGTACCTGATAAAACAATACCCTTATCAAAGGTATAACGACTAGGATTTCAAACCCTAAGGCAACTCACCACCATATCAGCCAACCACTGCACATCCTCTAACATGGTGTCGGGCAACCAGCACCAAGGTATAACATGCAACACTACCATGGCTATCAACCAAGGGTCTAACGTGCACCAAGCTAGGGTTAGAGTTAAGTTTCACTATCAGCTAACCTTCAACATGAGCCATATCGACCAAAGGGGTGTCGCCCAAGGCGCCCCTATCGTGCAACCGTCTCAGCATCATCTGAGGGTTAACCCTATCAGCCAAGTTACCCATGACACCCTAGAATGGTGTCATGCATGGCCATGAAGCATCATAATGGCCAACATCTGGGGTTAGCATGTCGGGCATGAAGCCATATCATATAACACTTCATATAAGTCAAAGCTCAACTATGACATGGTGGTATCGGCCAAATCCATCTTGGGTACCATACCATATCTCCGAAGCTCATCTAAGTAAGGATAACGGCCAAGGTTGTGGCAGGCACCAAGCTATCAAAACCTATCAGCCAAGACCATGTCAGGCACTAAGATAACTATCTCAACAAGGTATTTCGCCCAAGGGTACAACTCCAAACAAGGATATCAGGCAGCACAACTCCAAAGTCATATCGTGCAAGGTACAACCCCACAAGATCATCTTCAACCTCAAGCACAAGGGCACCAAAACCTAATTGATCAAGAAGGTCGGCTCACCTCTCAACAACCAAGAGAGAGGGGTTTTTCATAACCTCTATCACAAATTGGGCAACCACAAGGATCCACCTCAACATAGGTCATCGTCTATCCAAAGGCTCACCTCTCTAATCCATGGTGAGAGGAGGGTGTTGCTCAAGCAACTAGAATATAAGCTCACCTCTCAACTTAATCGAGAGAGGGGTATTGCCCACATTACTAGAGCTCAAACTCACTTCTCTAGACCAAGGAGAGAAAAGAGTGTTGGTCAAAAAGGAAACCCTAACCCATGGTTCGGCCAACTAGGTGTAATGGCACATAGACCATCAACAATATCAACAACATCAACAACATCAAGAACATCATGCTCATTATGTCCACAAGATCAACAACATGTACTAGAGCAAGATACATAACATGCAATGGCCAATCATCAACATACATGAAACATGAAACATAGAGAAGGTAGTATAACTAGGGTTAGGAGTTATGTAACCCATCTTAAGCAAAATCCTCAAGCTCCAAAGCTCCAAGCTTTAAGCTCCTAGCTCCAAGCACACTACTTTGACCACCTCAAGAAAAGGAACAAGAAGCATAACCACCATGGTTGAAGAGTAGGAAAGATGGAGAAGAAGATGCTAAGGAGAGAGGGAAGATGCTTACCAAGGAAACAAGACCCACCTAGGGTTTGGACACCAAGGTTGTAAGGGAGAGGTGTATCACACACACAAGGAAGAGAGGAGCAAAAAAGAGCTAAAGGGTTCCTAAGGAAGACAAAGGCAAGGCATATATAGATGGGGGGTCAAGGTTAAACCAAGGCAAGGTGTCACCTTAACAAGGGACACTTGTCCACACGTTTCACCACCTTGCAAAACACATGCACATGCCATGCCACCACTCAACCAAGGATCGACCACATGTCCAAGCTAGGGTGACACGACCAAGGCAAGAAGGTCAACAAAAGTCAAAGGCTGACACACTACTCCTCCATGGCTGACACACCCCCATGGGCGATACCCCATGGCTGACACAAAGCACCCTTGCCCGATACAGGGCTCAACCAAGCAAAGCAAGGCCCAAAAAAGGAAAAAAAAGGCCCAAAAGAGCTCAACCAAGCCCAAGACAACTCAAGGCACGATCCCAAACCTTCCTCTCAACCCTAGAGGAAGCAAAGAAAGAGAAAGACATCTCTCAAGGTGAAAAACTTGCTCTCCAACCCTATCTTAGGTTATTTTGCAAGTTGCACCCCCAACTCTCAACTAAGCACAAGCATACCCTAATCACCACTAAAGATGATTAGCAAGCAACCAAACACAAGGTTTAGGCAAAACAAACATGGTAAGCCCAAAATGAAGGTCAGGGTCCTTACAAGACATAAACCTCTACAAAGGGATTTTGTCCCCGAAATCCAAAGAGAAAAGCTTGGGATACTTCCGCCTCATCTCTTCCTCAAGCTCCCACGTGGCTTCCTCAACACCACGATGATGCCAAAGAACCTTTACAAGAACCAGGTCCTTCCTCTTCAGCTTCTTTACTCTTATGTGAAGGATCACTATCAGACCCTCCTCATAAGTCACGTCTTCATCAAGCTCAACGTCAACTGGCTGTATCACTGTCCCTGTGTATGAATGACTTTTCTTCAACATGCTAACATAGAACACTGGATGCAACCTGTGCAACTCTGGCGGTAGCTCTAACTTGTAGGCTACCTTGCCAACACGTGCTATTATCAGGTATGGCCTCATATACCTGGGTGCTAGTTTGCCTTTCTGGCCAAACCTTAGCACGCCTTTCTAAGGTGAGACCTTGAGATACACTTTGTCTCCCACTTGGAACTATAAAGGTCGTCGGCGATTGTCTGCATAAGACTTTTGTCTGTCCTGTGTCGTTTTCAACTTTTGCTGTATCACTCTGATCTTTTCTGTTGTCTGTTGTACTAACTCAGGACCCAAAATCTCATACTCACTAGGGGTGAGCATAATTTGGTTAATAACCGATTAACCGAATGGTTAATTTTTTTAGACTATTTGGTTAATTCGGTTAATTTGGTTAATTTAATTCGGTTAATTGGTTAAATGGTTAATTTCATGGTTAAAGATATTTTTGGTATGGTTAACCAAATTAACTGAATAGTTATAATTCATTCTTAAATAATATCCTACACACGTATATATACATATATAATTGTACTTTTATTTCAAAAAACTTCCCCATATACATAGTAATCAAGTTTTCACAAGTCATACAACATTATATTTCCAGAAATACCACTATAATATAACAATTGTTCAAAATTCAATGAGTATTTCAAATAACATTATTACACATGTGTTATTTGGTTAACCAAATTAACCGACCGAATTAACCGTTAACCGATTGGAAAATAACCAAATTAACCGACGCAATTTGGTTAGGTTAATGGTTAAAATCTCAAACCAGAAATTAACCATTTAACCAAACTGAAATAACTGTAACCGACCGAATTAACCGAATTCTCACCCCTAATACTCACCAGACTCATACCAGCATAAAGGGGATCGACACTTCTTTCCAAATAGAGCCTCATAAGGAGCCATGTTAATACTGCGTTGATAACTATTGTTATAAGAAAACTCTATCAAACTGAGATGCATGTCCCAACTGCCTAGAAACTACAAAAAACAAGCTTAGAGAAGATCTTCCAAAGTCTGAATAGTCCTTTCAGACTGTCCATCCGTCTACGGGTGGAAGGCGGTACTGAACCTCAATTGCATTCCCAACGCTTTATGCAACTGTTCCCAGAAACGACTTGTGAACTGAGGACCTATGTCGGAAACTATCGTTGCTGGTACACCATGAAAATGCACTATCTCATCCACATACACCCGAGCAAGCTTCTCTGCTGTATATGTCATCTTTACCGGTATGAAATGGGCAGATTTTTTCAGCCTGTCCACTATTACCCAAATGGAATCATGATTCCTAGCTATCTTCGGTAGACCAACTACGAAGGCCAACACTACCCTTAAGAAGGTATACAACGTGCTTGACTTTGTCTGCTTCGGGGATGTCGAGTATCCGGAAGGCCTTCTCAAGACCTGTCAGCCACAGATCTGCATCTGCTGGATCAGCCATTCCACCATAATCCAAAGCTCTGACTCGTCGAAGCCACTTAAAGGTCTTCCCAATACCTGATGCTTCACCATGGGGAGCCTGTACTCTTGGCTGAGGCACTGGCAACCTTTCCACTATGTGATTCATCGTAGCCATCATCTGCCCCATAAGCTGTTGGTAGGTAGGATTTTTGAGAATGGCTGGTCAAGTTGGGGGACTTCAGGGACCCGATCTTCACGAGCCTACCCTCCTGCTCCATCAACTGATGTAGCATCTCTGCTCTTGGCAACATGTTCTTCATGGTTTCCAGATATCTTTAAGCTTTATCTTCTGCTGAGAGCAGAAGGTTATTGTAAGAAAATCTAGAAAGCTCACAAGAACAGACACAAACCTAGTCCTAGATCCCTGTAAACTCAATGAACCTAGATCTCTGATACCAAACCAATTGTGACACCCCTCCATCACACAGACAATGAGATGACACGTGAAAACGTGTGGAACCACATATTACTGAAAACACATGTTAATTAAAACCGATTGTGAAAAGCATACATGAGAGAACTTTTGCATCCAGATCCTGTAGAAAGACATGTTATATAAACATTCCCAGGCTTTGTTATAGGTCCATAGCTTATTGGAACTCGCTCTACTGTTAGCACTAGAGTTCAACACCTGTTTATAAATACATAACATGCCACGTACGGCCAGCAGTAGGATATACAAAAATTACAACAGCTAGCATCGTGAAACTTCATCAAACACCTCTGAGGACCTGAGAGTACAGGGATAACTCTAGAACTCTACTACAAAACCACCAAAACATCAACATGTCCAACTTTTGCCTTCTACCGCTCTTCTTGCTGCTCGGATGCAACCTCACGACCACCACCACGTCTAGAGCGATCACCTAAAAAGGGTGTAAACTAGCGGGGTGAGACATACAATCCCAGCGAGAAACATAACTCCCCGCTGAAACTATAAAACCTCATAAGTTAAAGCAGATAACAATAGATAACTGATAAAGCGTATAATAAGAGCAGCATACCGAGCAAGGCTATTAATACCATCAAGTTTACCAAGATATCCAGGAGGCATATAACCAAGTATTCTTTACGGAACATGATTGACAAGATAAGCTATATAAAAACTTATCACAGAATATAAGAATCGTACACATATATGCAATGTGTAACTGGATCATCTATATAAGCAAGGCTTCAATCATTATTCCGTAATTTGCTCTAAGTAAGATATACTTATTCGGATGGATTATGTTTTATTATGCCCTGAGGAAGTGAGCCTTCCCTGATCAAATCCAACCATTGGCTGCGAAGCCCAATTCGGTGCCATACAAGGTCTAAGGATATACAAACTCCATGACCTCACCTGCTCATGGTCAGTACACGAATCATCAAGAAAGACCACTATCTTATGCTTATAGGGCCTCAACCTCTAGGTTAGCTCCACAAGCTACCCATATTCTAGATCACCTCATCATAGGTGCTAGTGCATACATCCGAGCCATGAATGCGTCATGTTCATCATCACATATCCCGTCGCACCCCGATCTCACACTAACCACAACCCACGAGATTAGGGCGCGACGGAGGGATTTACACACAAGCCAAACCACTCATAACTTTTTAAACATTTTAAAGACATTAAAATGATAACCTGATTCATGCTGTAAACTAAAGCTAAACAAACTGCGGAAGCATTTCAATTAAACTGGCTAGAGAATATAAACAGAGACTACAACATATTACATTGTTCGACATAAAGTAATGCATAACAGTTAATTTACATCTTTATACACATTCCACATACACATTCTCTCTCACCCACACCATGTTCCAAGGATCGAGGGGAAAGGACTAAGAGACCTCTAACTGAACTAACTACATATACCTTCTACAGACTAAGCGTTAGGATGAAAAGATCCTTCAGATTCCTGTTGCTGTTGTTGACTTGAAAATGTTTGAGTAGAGGGATGAGCCTACTCGCTCAGTGAATAGCATTTCATTTAGCTATCACTAAACAACTCATCAGATATATAAAATTGAAATAAAACATAAGTGTAGTACTAAGCAGGGTAGTTCTAATGACATAGCATATTTACAGATAATAATCACATTTCTATGCAACAACATATATTTTAAACAAACAAACAGTTATAGAGAATTTGCACAGAAGTTCAAATCTCTTAACATATTAAATTTACTGTGATCCTATATGATTACACTTTTATATTATTATTATGCCCTAATCATATGCAGTGTACTCTGCATACAAAGATCTGTAGCGAACTACGATCTCACCGTACAAGACTTAGCGACACACCCGAGAAATGCTAAGTCTGACTTCCAGTCCTATTCTGCTACAGGACCCACAAGCTATCCGGCCCACAGGCTCTCCGGCCTCCTCTGCACTCACCATGAGTGCTCTGGACTCCTCCTCTAACCTGAGCACACAGGCACAGGGAGTCAACACTGGGTTACCACCAGAATTACTCAACCGGTTGGTGTTGGATAACCCTTTACTTTATTTATTATTTTCCCCCTGTGCCACCGAAATTACTCAATCGGTTGGTGTTGGACACTGTCTATCAACCCTAGTGCCACCAGAATTACTCAACCAGTTGATGTTGGACACGAGTTTCACCCCTAAGATGCAGTCCTCTCAAAGGGGTTCTACGGTGTTAGGGCACCTAAGTCTATTAACTGATTAACATATAAACACTTAAACAGGAAAATCACATTTCATACTTATTTCACATTTTGAACATTACTTGAAAACACATATATATCATTTGTCATCTTTAAACATGACTCAGTATCACTTATCCAGTTTCAATGCTAAACATCCATTTTTAATCAGCGTATACATTGCAACTGTAATACAGGAAATTCCATCATTTCCATCAATCATATTACGTATTTCAAGTTCCAATGAATCTATCATACTCTATTGTATGTGCTACACTGTTTAGGAGTTATACCAAATGATACTGAAGCAATTCAGCACTTAAATTGAGTTAAATAATGATTTCTGAATGAACTGCCACTCACAACTCAGAAACTCGACCGATTGGTCGGAAACTCGAATGATTCATGCACAACTCGACCGATCAGCTTGCAACTTGACCGATCAACTTGTTGTTCGATTCCTGCTAAGAAAACTCGACCGAATCACATACAACTCGACCGAACAGCGCACAGACTGAAAACCTAAACAGACCTGCTGATGTCGATTTCACTCGAATCGGCGGGAAAAACCACAGATTTGCGCTGCAAATCACCTGCAACTGATGCACACACCCACGAACTAGCTGTAGGGAAGGAGGAGGACGAACTAGGGCTGCTCTTCATGCCCTTTCCCTCTCCTAGCCGCCGTTGCTACTAGCCCAGCTCCTGCTACTGCTGGATCAGTTGGCGAAGAAGAAAGGTGAAGTGAAGATGGAGGGGCCGCAGCTGTTGGCCAGAACCGAGCTAGGGCTCTGAATCGCCCTTCTCTCCCAGGTCTCTCTTTCCCTCTCACGCGAAGAAGAGAAGAAACACTATGCGTTTCTCTCATTTCTGAAAGTGAAACGAGTAAAGGAGAAAGAAAGGATAAGAAGGAAAAACCTAGGGACCAAAACGTAAAGTCCGAGAACTTTCAAAAACTACAAACAGGTCCCTGCATGCCCAAAAACTTACAACTTTTGACTCGAAAGTCGGTTTCAGACGATTTCTCTGGAAACGCCTCAAGCGCAAGATCTTACATGTTTTAAGGGCTAGGATTCACACTACGCACATATCATATCTGTTTTAAATGTTATTAACAAAAGCAAGCTTATAACTTAGCAAAGCAGCTAAAACACATGCTTAACAGCATACTTACAGGGTAAGCTCAACACGGGTCGTAACAATCTCCCTCCCTTATAAGAATTTCATCCCAAAATTCCTAAAAGAGAAAAGGAAACTTGCTACGCATCTCAGATTCAAGCTCCCATGTAGCTTCTTCAAGGTTATGATTCCTCCACAAAACCTTCACCAACGGTATCTCACGGTTCTTAAGCTTCTTGATTCGGTGATCAACTATCTGCACTGATCCTTCCACATAGGACACATTTGTCTTAAGATGCGCCGATACTGAATCTAAAATCTTTTCTATACCGGGATGACACTTCTTCAACATAGACACATGAAACACATCATGAATATTTGCCAACTCAGACGGCAAATCCAACCTGTAGGCTACATGTCCAATCCTCTCAACAATAGGATATGGGCCCATATACCTAGGGGTCAACTTACCTCTCTTTCTAAACCTTAGCACTCCCTTCCACGGTGAGACCTTCAGATAAACCTCGTCACCAACCTCAAACTCAAGAGGTCGACGTCGTCTCTCTGCATAACTTTTCTGTCTGTCCTGAGCAGCTTTCAACTGCTCCCTGATCACATATATCTTCTCTATAGTTATATCGACTATCTCAGGTCCAAGGATTTCTTTCTTGCCAACCTCGTACCAACAAACTGGTGATCTACACTTCCTTCCATATAGAGCTTCATATGGGGCCATTCCAAGACTAGAATGGTAGCTGTTGTTATATGCAAACTCCATTAGGCTTAAGTGTTCTTCCCAATTACCTCTGAACTGCAGAACGCATGCTCTCAGCATGTCTTCAAGAGTCTGAATGGTCCTCTCAGATTGACCATCCGTCTATGGGTGAAACGCTGTACTGAACCTCAACCTTGTGCCCACCGCACGATGTAACTGATCCCAAAACCTGGATGTGAACTTAGGGTCTCTGTCAGAAATAATGGAAACTAGAATACCGTGCAATCGGATTACCTCGTCGACATATATCTTGGCCAGCTTCGGAACATCAAAGGTTGACTTGACAGGAAGAAAGTGAGCAGACTTAGTTATTCTATCCACAATCACCCATATCGAGTCCGAACCTCTAGGCATCTTGGGTAACCCTACCACAAAATCCATCGTGATGTGTTCCCATTTCCATTCAGGTATAGGAAGCGACTGCAAGGTACCAGCAGGTTTTTGATGCTCAGCTTTAACCTGCTGACACACTCCACATCTAGCCACGTACTCAACCACATCTCTCTTCATGCCAGACCACCAGTACAGCTCTTTGAGATTCCTATACATTTTTGTGTTACCTGGATGCATAGCATACATAGAAGCATGCACTTCTTCAAGAATTTGCTCTTTCAGCTCACTGTTCCTAGGTACACACAACCTGTCATGAAGATACAACACACCATCGTCAGAAAACCTGAATTCTGACCTTTTACCTTCCGACATATCCTGCATAGCCTGCCACAACTCTTCGTCATTCTGTTGCAACTCCTTAATCTGATCATAGAAAGTAGGTTTGACCTGCATCTGAGCAATCAACCCACTCTGTCTAGACACATCCAAGTCTAAGTTCAACTTCCGCATATCTACAAGCAAGTCTCTCTTGAAACATGCCATATAAAATGCATCAGCTGTTGAACTTGACTTCCTACTCAAGGCATCTGCCACAACATTCTCTTTACCAGGATGGTAATCGATTGTCACATCATAATCTTTGATCAGCTCAAGCCATCTGCGCTGTCTCAGATTCAAATCCTTTTGAGTGAAGATATACTTCAGGCTCTTATGGTCCATAAACACCTGACATGTCTCACCATACGGGTAGTGACGCCATGTCTTAAGAGCATGAACTATAGCAGCTAACTCGAGATCATGAGTAGGATAGTTCTCTTCGTTCTTCTTAAGCTGTCTAGATGCATAAGCCACAACTTTGCCTTCCTGCATCAGCACACAACCTAAACCTCTTCTGGAAGCGTCGCAGAACACTGTATAACCTTTATCCGCCTCTGGAAAAACCAACACTGGTGCTGAAGTCAATTTCCTCTTCAAGATCTGAAAACTTTTCTCACAGTTATTAGACCAAACAAACGGTGCATCCTTCCTCGTCAAGCGTGTCAAGGGTGATGCTAGCACACTGAAGTTCTGTATAAACCTTCTGTAATAACCTGCTAATCCCAAGAAACTTCTAATCTCAGTAGGAGTCTTAGGCTGTTCCCAGTGAAGCACAAAATCAACTTTCTTAGGATCAAGCTAACTCCATCTCTCGAGATAACATGTCCAAGAAATGCTACCTCGGCCAACCAAAACTCACACTTGCTAAACTTAGCATACAACTGATGTTGCCTCAACAACTGCAACGCTACTCTCAGGTGTTGCTCATGCTGTACATCATCTCTGGAGTAAATCAGAATATCATCTATAAAGAATACAATAAACTGATCTAGGAACGGTTTGAAAATCCGATTCATCATATCCAAAAAGGCTACTGGGGCATTGGTCAGCCCAAACGACATGACCAGAAACTCATAATGCCCATACCTGATTCTAAAAGCTGTCTTGGGAATATCAGAAGCCTTTATTCTGAGCTGATGATATCCAGATCTCAAATCTATTTTAGAGAAGATCGTCGCTCCACGCAACTGATCAAACAGATCATCTATTCTCGGCAAAGGATACTTGTTCTTAATAGTGATCTTGTTCAATTGCTTGTAGTCTATGCAGAGACGCATGGTACCATCCTTTTTCTTAACAAACAGGACTGGAGCACCCCACGGTGAAGAACTGGGTCTGATGAAACCCTTATCCAGCAACTCCTGCAGCTGCACCTTGAGTTCCTTCAACTCTGCAGGTGCCATTCTATAAGCTGGCAGTGCTACTGGATGACTACCTGGATATACCTGAATCTCAAAATCAATGTCTCTGACAGGAGGTAAGCCTGGCAACTCTTTTGGAAAAACATCAGAAAACTCACTAACTACCGGCACATCATAAACACTGGTGATGCTCTTCTCTGCTCTAGCGTCAACCACATGAGCAAGGAACGCTTCACATCCTTTCTGTAGCATCTTATCAGCTACTACAACTGATACAATGCATGTAGGCAGAACTTTCCTATCTCCAGTAAAGACACAAGAAAATTCACCTTGTTGAAAGGTAGCTTCCTTCTTCTAACAATCGAGTTGCACTCGATATGTCTCAAGACAATTCATACCCAAGATGACTTGAAAAGTATTGACATCCAGGGGTATGAGATCAGCAACAAAGGTGTAACCTCCAAAAGATAACAAACATCTGGGACAGAACTCAGATAAAACTGTTGGTCCACCTAGTGGAACCCTCAACACTAACTCATCCACCAACTCTTGAGTTAACAGATTAAGTTCACCAACTAAAGAGCGTTGTATGAAAGAGTGAGTAGCACCCGGATCTATCAAAACTGCAACTGGTATACTATTAAACAAAAACATCTCTCCTGTAACGACTTGTGAAGAGATTATACCTTCCTGAGGTGTCAAAGAGAAGAAACGTGCTGAAGTTCTCCCTCTACCATGTTGTCCGCGCTGACCACCTCTGCCACTGGGCACTCCACCACCTCTGGAACTAGAAGCCACAGAAGAACTTGGAACATCATGGTACTGAGGCTGGAAAGCTTGTGATGCTGCTTGTCGAAGCTGAGGACATTCCCTTCTGAAGTGTCCTACTTGTCCGTAGACAAAACAACTTGTACCCCAACACTGACCAGTATGTGGTCTTCCACAGTTGTCACATGGTGGCATCTCACTACTACAGAAACCCCATTTGGCGTCGGTCTTTTAACCCCATTTGGCGTCAGTTTCCGACCGACGCCTATGTGGGCGCCGCTAAAGGTCGAACATTTCGGCGTCGGTTTTTTAACCGACGCCTATTTAACCTATAGGTGTCGGTCTTTTAGTAGACAACTGACGCCAAAATGGTCCGCGCCACAGAAAACGGCGTCATCGAGGGCACTTTCTGTGTCGGTGATTTACTAAAAGACCGACGCCTATATTCCATGTAGCGTCGGTCTTTTAGTTGATAACCGACGCATAAAGTGTCCTAGATGACGCCGTTTTCTGTGGCGCGAACCCTTTTGGCGTCGGTTATATACCAAACGACCGACGCCTGGTTGTTTAAATAGGCGTCGGTTCGATACGAATATCCGACGCCATTTCCAGGACTACTTTGACCACATCAGGTGTCGGTTATCTATAAATAACCGACACTGTATGTCTTTGCTGACAGTTTTCTATAAATAACCGACGCCTATTTATATATATTTTTTTTCATATCAGTTTGCAGGCCTGCTATGGCTGGTCAGCAGGATGAGAACCTGCAGTTCAATTTTCTGAACTGCAGGTTTACGACATCCATTGATATCAGCCTACAAACAGGCCGCAAACCTACAAAAGTCACAAAGAAAATTTCACACAAGTACATACATTCAGACATCAATTCAATTCTCACATTCACACATATAGAAACATTCAAATACATGTATTAACATTCAGAAATATTCATTTACAAAGTATCATTCATTATCGCTATCAACATCCCAATTATATCTTACAGTTGCCACTGCTTGTATGGCTTTTGCCCATTCTTCTCTTACTTCATTTAATGCTTCCATCGTATATGGAGCATGTATATTTTTTAAGCGTTTACCTGTAGTGTTGTCAATTTTAAACACCGGAAAAGAGAATGATGTATATATATAAGTAATAATATAAAAATAAGATAAGATTGATATATTTCATACTAACTAATGAGACTATATATAATACCTCATGTATGGTATCGATGTCCAATGCGGCATATTTGATAATCATCTGCATAAATCACATCACATAGTATGTGCATGCCCAGCCATTGTCTTGTGTAGCACACTATAAATTGAAACATACAAAATAATACAACTAAGCACAATTCACATCAATAATATATATATTCGAGTCGGGAACTTACTTGTACGTTTTGCCAATTTATTGGCTGGTTCTTTTTCCTTGGGACCGTTCCTCCAGCCTTTTTGAATGCATCTAAACCCCTACATGTTAATATAACACAATAAATTGCATAAGTAAATAGTAATGTAATAAAAGATGTTAACGGATATAAAAATGAAATATTTCTCACCAGAATAATGGCATTCTCATTACGTGTCCAATTTTAGTGTTTAATGTACTTCCCGCGGGATCTAGATAATAAACAGTGAACGTCCCGGGGACAATAACTAGTAACTCCCAATGTTTACCGCTAGAGGTAAAAAGTTAACAATTAATAACTCAAAATGCACAATAAAAATGGAATTTTCTTAAGTCCAAATTATAAATAAAGTAAACTTACTTGACATTGAATGGAGCTATTATTATCGTCTTCTTTTGCTGACCAAAAATTGTAAAAGCATCTATACAATATTGTTGAATATTATCAGGGTCATTAGCTACCATACTAATCAATGATGGAATAAAAAATCCCACATGATCAAATGCAAATTGTTTGCAATGATCTTCGACTAAGTAGCTGCAAAACATGTATTACGTATGCATTAATATATAAGAAACCAGATCACCGGATCTTACACAAGGTATATGGATGTATAAACAAGATCTCACCTCATCCATGTCTCTATCATTGATGTATTCAGCCAATCATACATAAACAACTCAATAATATCTTGTATAAATAAAGAGCTATCGTATGATCGACCTGCATAATCTGCATCTAAAGAAACTATTATAGGGCAATGTATATTATTTGCACGTAGCCAACATGCCATTCCCCTACAAGAAGGACCTAACGGGTATGTTAGGTCAGTTGGAACCCAAGTTGGTAATGCGGGAAGTGGAGGTGGAGGCCTAGGTGCTCCTGGTGTCTTCTTTTTAACCTGTATATATAATTTCAGATCAGTTGACATAATATATACACATTAACAGTCTAAATCAATGTAAATTTATCTTACAATTTCAGTCGTGTAGATGAAATCTGCTTTGGGCCACAATATGACCCCGCCTTCTGCCTCACCAAGTGTATCAATATCTGGGTGGGCATATGGCAATGCAACTTCCCTCCAACCGGGTAACACACGTAATGGGCCCACACGAACATAGCCCTGTGGCATTGGAGTCCCGTGAAACCTTTCCCCAGGAAGGGACGGGTAAGCTTGCGCCTCTGCAACAACATAGTCTTGTATTCTTAAGCGGCATGGCTTCAATGCCTACAAATTTATGTAAAGAATGTTATACATATATACATATAATCTTGAAAACATATCATCTTGAAAAGACTAGCTACAATGTCATAAACAATACTTACAACAGACGTGCTAGGCGATGGATCTCCATGATTACTCACAGTCTGTGCATCAGGAGAAGAGTGGGTCGCCATAGGCGTAATGGAAGCCTGAGATGCCTGCCACCGCAGCAATTCTTCGTTGACCTTCTCAGCAACTACATCGTTGACCTTCTTAGCAACTAAATCCTCAACTCTCTTATTCTCCTATACATGGATAAAAGAAACATTAGCTTCTTATTAATGAATTTCCTTTTGCAGTAACATTCTAAAAAAAGAATAGGTTACCTCTTCTTGAGAAAGTCCCGCTCTGGGTTTGCGCTGGGATGGCCCAAAGAATGCTTTGATGCCAACACCAGCCCCGGCACCTCTAACACGTCCAGGATGCTCTGGGTTACCCAGAGCAACTGTTAATTCATCCCTTGTGCCCTGAGGGATGAACGTGCCTTGTTTCCTCTGCTCGTGCAGCTCCCGCTAATCACCATAAACAGAATTTGGTAAGTTAACACCACAAATAATCAATATTCAAATGATTTCTCTAAGAGTTGTATTTTACCATTTTTGCAGCCGCCTCAGCAGTTACAGGCTTCTTTATTTCACCCTTCTTGTTTTGCCTGCCAGCTATCCAGATATCATGGCGAGGCATGGGTGTGGCAGACTCCTGAGTAGCCGCAGACTCCGCCTGTAGTCTTTGGCGAACACTTGCATAGCCTTTTGGACCCATAGTGTGGTCACGCACATTCAGTGCACGCCTTGCTTTTTGTGCGTCACTGAGGGCCTAGTTAGTATGCACATTAAATATTTGGTTAGTAGCACTAAATGTTAATCTTGAATAGGTGAATACAATGTATATTAATTAAATTGGGAGTGACGCCTAATACCTTGAATTCTTCAGATTTTCTTGAAGCAACAAAATTGTCCCAATCTTCTTTGTCCAAGAAGTTCCATTGTTTAAGGGCTGACTTCTTCTTCTTATCACCCTCTTTTATGTATTCTCTGTTCAGATTTGTCCTATAATTCCTAAGCATCTTTCCAGCACGTTGCATCACATTTTTACGATGCAACTTCTCATCCAATGAAAATAGATTCTGTAAAATAGAAATGTTATTAACTAGTATCCAAAATAGAATTGCAAATAATAGAATTTGTAATCTACAAAATAGAATTGCAAATAATAATAACTCACGCATAAATCCTTCCATATCAAGTCTTTTTTCCCTTGAGGAACTTTATGCCAATTGTCATACTTAACACCACAATGGCTCCGAGTGGTACACCCAAGATAGTTTACAAAATTATTGCGGTTCACTCCAATTGGATTTCCTCCATTATCAAACTCCACCACCAATTTGGATCCACTACCACTTAGCGCTAATAACTTCTTCAACAGAGTGATGCCCCTTTTCTTGTTAAGTGTTTGGTGCTGCGCATCAAGTTGCTCCAGTGCTTCAGTGGGTACAGGTGCATCAACCTAAAATTTGACAAAAATAAAACACACTAAATTAGCCCAATATAGAAATATAGGATATATGACATAACTAGAAGATAATGAATTTTATAGAAATACAAGATATGCTTTTAGAACTTACATTAGTATCCTCACCATGCTCGTCATGGACAGCATGCTCATCATGGACTTCATGCTCATCATGGACATCATGCTCATCATGGTCAGCCATCTGAAAATGTCATTTAAAATGCAAACATTTAGCATTTGTATTAACTAGAAAAAGGCAAACATTTAGCATTTGTATTAACTAGAAAAAGGCAAACATTTAGCATTTGTATTAACTAGAAAAAGGCAAACATTTAGCATTTGTATTAACATACATGTCTCTAAAATTGTGATCTTTTATCAATTAACAATCCTTCATTGTGATCTCCGCGCACATATAAGTCATCATTAGCTTCAATATTTTGTGGAGTGGGCAACCCAACTGAGAATGGACTGGAGTCATCATACTTATCATAGTACTCTTCTTCATCTATAGGATCTTCAATGAACTGTCTTTTACCATGAAGATCAACCGACCATTTATCATTCGCAGGATCATCGATATAGAATATTTGTTTCGCCTGTGATGCCAATATGAATGGTTCACCCTTCTCGCCAATATTTTCAAAGTTCACCAAAGTGAAACCCAATTCATCCACTATAACTCCTTTGGTGTTATCAACCCAATTACATTTAAAGAGCTGAATTTTGAAATCTATGTAGTCAAACTCCCAAATGTCCTCAATGACACCGTAATATGACATTTTAGCTTCACGTGGACTCTTATCCTTTGCACTTGCAAAGTACATAGTCGACGCTTGAAGAGTGACCCCACTATTTTGGACGACACTCTTATCATCTTGGCGCTTTGTGTAATATGTGAATCCATTAATGTCAAACCCTTCATAAGACATAACATTCGGTTTTGGTTTAAAGGCGAGGCATTTGATAGTTTCTGTAATATCATTTGGTGTTTGAGATAGTTGATGTAAGACTTTATCTTCAAACCACTTAGTAAAAGTCTTATTATGCTCTCTAGCAAGCCACATTGAACTTGCTCGAGGATGTTGTCTCTTTATACACATTATACACTTACATCCTAAGTGAGATTAGGTGTTCAAGAACAGTCCCAAACCGGGGACTATCCAAGATTTACTCCTAATGAGTCAATCTTGGACGGGTTTCTAGGCCAACAAACACAATAATAGATATCTACAATGAAGCCGGACTCCATACAAATAGTATATAATTTAGTGATTGTTCATTCTAATTTATACCAATGTACAAGTAATATAAAAAACAATGATTGTTCACATTCTAGGCCAACAAAAACATGTGATGTCATTCTTATATATAATAAATGTGTACCACCTATCCCATCCTTGAACACCTAATCTCACTAGTAAGTGTATAATGTGTATTGGGTTTTCAAGAAAATTTCGGCAGCATTTCCCCACTGTTCTCTAAGTACATATGTACTTAGAGAACAAATAGGGAAATGCTACCAAAATTTTCTCGAAAACCCAATACACATTATACACTTACATCCTAAGTGAGATTAGGTGTTCAAGAACAGTCCCAAACCGGGGACTATCCAAGATTTACTCCTAATGAGTCAATCTTGGACGGGTTTCTAGGCCAAAAAACACAATAATAGATATCTACAATGAAGCCGGACTCCATACAAACAGTATATAATTTAGTGATTGTTCATTCTAATTTATACCAATGTACAAGTAATATAAAGAACAATGATTGTTGACTTTCTAGGCCAACAAACACATGTGATGTCATTCTTATATAATAAATGTGTACCACCTATAACAAACACATTGTCCAACATTAGGTTCAACACTTGAAACATACATTCGTTTTCAACATAAAAAATTTGTATCATTAGGGTCCAACATGTGGATTATTTGGGACATACACATCAAGGTGGTCATAAGGGAGGATATTTCCTTATTTATGAGTAAGCGACATAAGATTAAGATCCATATAAAAATTAGGGCAGAAGTAAGAAATAAATCTTCTTTAGGATACAATAGAACCTTATGGATGTATTTAGGGTCATAGGTACCATCATAGAACAAAAGGGGTACACTCTAGGATTTAAGATCACACTACATCATGTATTTTATACAAAATTACATGTATGTGTATATAAAAAATATATTTATAAGGAACTTCTATACATATCTAATCAACAAATCAGTAATTAACTAAGTATTCATCAATACTTACTATTAATCAGTATCTCTAATCATTAAAATCGGCAAGCAGATCAGTAATTGTAAATAACAAACTATGAATTGTTGAATTAAAGTAATCACTAAAGTAATACTAAGCAGCAAGGAAATCATTAATTGTTGAATTAAAGTAATCACTAACCAGTAGTACCAATCATTAATCACTGAAAGAAGCAAGGAAATCAGTAAAACTAATCATGCATTACTAGTATATAAGGAAGCCAGTAGTACATACCTTTTCCAGCAGTGGTGGTCGAAGCAGGAAGAAGGGGGTGGTGCCGGGCGTGAGAAGGAAGAAAGGAGCTAGGGCGGCGGTGGGCAGGAGGTGGGCAGGCAGGTGGGCACCAGGCGTGGCGGCGGCGCCGGTTCTCAGGCGTGGCGGCAGCGCAGGCGGTTGGAGCAGCAGGGCGGGCAGCAGGGGCGGGCCGCAGCAGGGGCGGGCAGCAGGGGCGGCGGAGAAGAAATGCGCCGGAGAGGGGCGCCGGAGAGGGGACGCCGGAGATGGGGCGCCGGAGAGAAGCGCCGGAGAAAAACTAGCAGCAGCAGCAGAGAAATCGCCGCAACAGGGAAATAGGGTAGCAATGAAACAGAAGAAAGGGGAAGAGTCGGGCGATTGAGGGTTATGAAGTTCCCAAATAGCGTCGGTTGTTTACAACAACCGACGCCTAAACATCTTTAGCGTCGGTTGTTTGCAACAACCGACGTCCAATTGGACGATATTTTCATGAAAATGTTTGGCGGGAACCACCTTCAGCGTCGGTTATACAAGGATAACCGACGCTGAAAGTGACATTTTCGGCGCAAATTTTCATCGCACATAGGCGTCGGTTTTCTAGGTATATAACCGACGCTGACAATGACACTATTTTTTTTTATCAAAAAATGGATTTCGCGGGCGACTTTAAGCGTCGGTTTTTTATAAACAACCGGCGCTTAATACAAAGCGGTACCCGTGTCTGGCTGGTCTTCAAATATAGACGTCGGTTTTCTTAAACAACCGACGCCTTATATGATAGGCGTCGGTTTTCCTTAATAACCGACGCCCAGAAAAGCGACACTGAATGCTATTTCTGTAGTAGTGTCTCTTGTTTGTGGGGGCCTGTCACTGACATTGATGACTCAGAAGACCATCCACTAGACGCGCTGCCCCATCTCCCTGGGTTGTATCTCCCTCTGCTTCTAGAAGAAGTAACATCCTCAGATCTCTGTCTACTGAAATAGCTAAAGCCACGCCCGAGTTTAGAAAAGAAACCTCTACCTCCACCTCTATATCCACTACTGGACTGTCCTCTACTAAAATCTGCAGATCTCTTCTTAGACTCAAGCACCTTGTCAGCATTCACATATTCTTCAACCTGTCTAGCAGCCTCAACAAACTCACCAAAGTTCTCTCTGTTCCTCCTACTAGTAGCAGAAACTGTATGCCGAATCTCTGGCCTCAGTCCTTCTTGAAACCTCCTGCATCTCTCTATATTATTAGGTACAAGATGAGGACAGACGTTTGCCAACCTGGTGAAAAGCGCTTCATATTCTGTAACTGACATGCTTCCTTGCTTAATGTTCTGTAACTTCCTGGTTTTCTCATTAATGAAAGTGGGTGGATAAAATTTAAGATGGAACTCCTCAGAGAAATCCTTCCAAGTAAGCTCTGAACCTCTCCTTTTATCCTCCACACCGTGCCACCACAACTCTGCATCGCCTGTCAAAAGATAAACTGCGTGATTAATCTTTTTCTCTTCTGGAAGCTCCATCAGGCGAAAGACCTTCTCTATCTGTCTCAACCACTCATCAGCCTCAGCGGGATCTGTAGTACCACTGAATTATGTACCACCAAGCTTCTTCATAAGCTCATAAGATCGCATCAAATCCTTACTGCCGGTAGAAGTAGAAGCTCGCCTATCAGCCTTATACTTCTCTCTGGTCTCCAGAAACATCCTGTACATACGGGATGCTTCATCCACATGGTCACCACCACCTGGACCCAAGTACAGTGGATCAGGACCAACATGGCTCTTGGCCTGATCATCACGATTAAAGCCTCTTTCTGCCATCTACAATGATATAACATAATATTTCCTGTTAGAAAACTACAGATAGAAGAAAGACACCTAAACCTTAATCCTATTGGTCTCTTATCGTCCCCTGACTTGGACTCTGAGTAACTATGTACTCAACCTAAGCTCTTATACCAAAGATTGTCGCACCCCGATCTCACACTAACCACAACCCACAAGATTAGGGCGCGACGGAGGGATTTACACACAAGCCAAACCACTCATAACTTTTTAAACATTTTAAAGACATTAAAATGATAACCTGATTCATGCTGTAAACTAAAGCTAAACAAACTGCGGAAGCATTTCAATTAAACTGGCTAGAGAATATAAACAGAGTCTACAACATATTACATTGTTCGACATAAAGTAATGCATAACAGTTAATTTACATCTTTATACACATTCCACATACACATTCTCTCTCACCCACACCATGTTCCAAGGATCGAGGGGAAAGGACTAAGAGACCTCTAACTGAACTAACTACATATACCTTCCACAAACTAAGCGTTAGGATGAAAAGATCCTTCAGATTCCTATTATTGTTGTTGACTTGAAAATGTCTGAGTAGAGGGATGAGCCTACTCGATCAGTGAATAGCATTTCATTTAGCTATCACTAAACAACTCATCAGATATATAAAATTGAAATAAAACATAAGTGCAGTACTAAGCAGGGCAGTTCTAATGACATAGCAGATTTACAGATAATAATCACATTTCTATGCAACAATAGATATTTTAAACAAATAAATAGTTATAGAGAATTTGCACAGAAGTTCAAATCTCTTAACATATTAAATTTACTGTGATCCTATATGATTACACTTTTATATTATTATTATTCCCTAATCATATGCAGTGTACTCTGCATACAAAGATCTGTAGCGAACTACGATCTCACCGTACAAGACTTAGCGACACACCCGGGAAATGCTAAGTCTGACTTCCAGTCCTGTTCTACTACAGGACCCACAGGCTCTCCGGCCCACAAGCTCTTCGGCCTCCTCTGCACTCACCATGAGTGCTCTGGACTCCTCCTCTAACCTGAGCACACAGGCGCAGGGAGTCAACACTGGGTTACCACCAGAATTACTCAACCGGTTGGTGTTGGATAACCCTTTACTTTATTTATTATTTTTCCCCTGTGCCACCGAAATTACTCAATCGGTTGGCGTTGGACACTGTCTATCAACCCTCGTGCCACCAGAATTACTCAAACAGTTGATGTTGGACATGAGTTTCACCCCTAAGATGCAGACCTCTCAAAGGGGTTCTACGGTGTTAGGGCACCTAAGTCTATTAACTCATTAACATATAAACACTTAAATAGGAAAATCACATTTCATACTTATTTCACATTCTGAACATCACTTGAAAACACATATATATCATTTGTCATCTTTAAACATGACTCAGTATCACTTATCCAGTTTCAATGCTAAATATCCATTTTTAATCAGCGTATACATTGCAACTGTAATACAGGAAATTCCATCATTTCCATCAATCATATTATGTATTTCAAGTTCCAATGAATCTATCATACTCTATTGTATGTGCTACACTATTTAGGAGTTATACCAATTGATACTGAAGCAATTAAGCACTTAAATTGAGTTAAATAATGATTTCTGAATGAACTGCCACTCACAACTCAGAAACTCGACCGATTGGTAGGAAACTCGACCGATTCCTGCACAACTCGACCGATCAGCTTGCAACTCGACCGATCAACTTGTTGTTCGATTCCTGCTAAGAAAACTCGACCGAATCACATACAACTCGACCAAACAGCGCACAGATTGAAAACCTAAACAGACCTGCTGATGTCGATTTCACTCGAATCGGCGGGCAAAACCACAGATTTGCGCTGCAAATCACCTGCAACTGATGCACACACCCACGAACTAGCTGTAGGGAAGGAGGAGGACGAATTAGGGTTGCTCTTCGCGCCCTTTCCCTCTCCTGGCCGCCACTGCTGCTAGTGCAGCTCCTGCTACTAGCGTAGCTCCGGCTACTGTTGGATCAGTTGGTGAAGAAGAAAGGTGAAGAGAAGATGGAGGGGCCGCAACTGTTGGCCGGAACCAAGCTAGGGCTCTGAATCGCCCTTCTCTCCCAGCTCTCTCTTTCCCTCTCACGCGAAGAAGAGAAGAAACGCTCTGCGTTTCTCTCATTTCTGAAAGTGAAACGAGTAAAGGAGAAAGAAAGGATAAGAAGGAAAAACCTAGGGACCAAAATGTAAAGTCTGAGAACTTTCGAAAACTACAAACAGGTCCCTGCATGCCCAAAAACTTACAACTTTTGACTCGAAAGTCGGTTTCAGACGATTTCTCTGGCAACGCCTCAAGCGCAAGATCTTACACGTTTTAAGGGCTAGGATTCACACTACGCACATATCATATCTGTTTTAAACGTTATTAACAAAAGCAAGCTTATAACTTAGCAAAGTAGCTAAAACACATGCTTAACATCATACTTATAGGGTAAGCTCAACACGGGTCGTAACATATCCTGAGCCATGGGTATGTTCACCATGCTCTATATATCCTGAGTCTGCAACCACAGGTGCACTCAACCATCCTATTTTAGGCTAGGGAAAACCTCGCATATTCAACAATATGCACTCCAGGTAATCCCACAGGATAAACCTATTTCACCATCACCAAATACTGACGGTAATGGATCTATGGATAGGGAAACTACATAATATGTTCATCTATAATTAATTATTATATTTCAAGCCAATTGTTGAGGCAAAACAAAGTATAAACACATCCTTATGGAATTACATCATCAATATGATCATCATATTGTCCTGTGACGTCAATCCCTTATTACATCAACCACTGCCTCTCAAGGCATCATACTCATGCATCAACATCTTCCTCTCAACCCTAGAGGAAGCAAAGAGAGAGAAAGACATCTCTCAATGTTACAAACTTGCTCTCCAACCCTATATTAGGTTATTTTGCAAGTAGCACCCCCAACTCTCAACTAAGCACTAGCAAACCCTAATCACCACTACAGATGATTAGAAAGAAACAAAGCACAACGTTTTGGCAAAACAAATAGGGTAAGCCCAAAATGAAGGTCTGGGTCCTTACAACTTTGATATCTTTCTCCACCATTTTCCTATTATGCCACTTTACATCTCTTTTGAGGCATGAGTGATGACAAAGATTCACCTCAGACCATTGTCTATAATGACAGTACTCCTATCTCCATAATCAAGTGGAATGGAGAGATAATTTCTTCCAAACCATCTTGTAGTACAGTGACAAGGTGAAATACATAGGAAAACTAGTTTAGGATACCCTTGAATGGAAACATGAAAATAGCCAAGTCAAAAATTAGCTATGGAACATCATGGAACCTTCCATTGCCTCCAAGTATATGTTTTACAAAACTATAAAGGAGCTGTGGGATGCTATCCATAGATAGTACATATAGGAAAGAAAATATTTAAGGATTTTGTAGAATCTCAGATAAATATTTTGTTGAAAATTTGGGTGATAGGAGCCTTGATGGATGCTTTGATTCTAATATAACCTTGTCTCAATAGCTTGAGTATTTTGATATTGTATCTTCTTAGGATCAAACCAAAGAGTAGACCAATCTTGTCATGAGAAAATTTCTTAATGGACGTCATTCATTGAATGTTCCATTCCACCTTATTATCTTGGAAGGCAACAACTTTCCCACTCTAGAAGATGTCTTTTATCATCTCAAGTAGTCTGATCTCCAACACTTGTCTTCCACTCAACCATAATTGTAATTGATGATTTTTGTCATTTATAATGAACATGGATGCGGTCTTGGATGTCCCCCAAGGCTACAATGCACTTTTATCAACATGTTAGGCTACTTGGAGGAGAAGTGCTATCAAAAGCACGGTTGTCCCTATGTGTATAGTCAAGGTACTAGGGTTGCCCATATTGCCGAATATTAGACAATCTGTGTATCACCATCTCTTCAATTGAGTATGAGGAACTTCTACAAGTGTCTCAATAGTCTCATCCATGATTTTGGGGTTCCCTGACCATGCAATATTCTATGACATATTTCACATATATGGTCTCCAATCAAGGTAATGTTGGGGCCTACTTGTTGGTATCCCTCTCTTCTTGGATTGTTAACTTTCGGGCCACCCAACATATGGATGATAGATATAACCTACTTTAATCCATTGAAACTCATATTCAAGCCTTACCTTTCACTCTGGAATGTGCGTCCGTTAAAACTATACAACAATATGGAAGTGTTAATATGTCACCTACTCTCAAAATTCAATATGTTCATTGTACTCATGTTCTGTATGATTTAATTATTGTTTGTAGTTAGTTGATGCCTTTATGTGTAAGATCGTATTTGTGACCCATAAATTTTTGATACGATATTCTCAGATTTCCAATTTGATTGGACAGTTTCTAGAGTCAATTGTCTTTATTACTTTGTGATGTTCTTCCTCATTATGTCCTTCTTGTAAGTGCACCACTTTAGCGTCATCAATGTTATTGTCATCCCTCTCTTGAGAAGTTGAAGAACTTGGATCCCTCTTTACCAAATTTAAAAATTCTCCCATATGATTCATGTGATTTTGTGATGCATCGTAGAAGTTCTTTTCCTAAAAAAATTAGTCTATGTTCTAAACCATTCATTGATGTTAGCTATAGTGACATTAGCGATCCTTTGTTGTCTCATTACCTTTGTTGATGATTTTCCTTGAGTGGTGTTGTTACATTCGTTGAGATCATGTGATGAGATGATTGTTGTTTCTCAAAGTTTTCTTAATTGATTTCAAAACAATTTTGATAGAGAAAATTAAATAGTCTGGACCAACAATTATTTAGAATATGCTTTTTCTTAGCTTCCTTCATTTTACTCTAAGTGTGGAGCCATTCACCAATGTTCTTGTGCCCAAACATGACAAGAAAATGGCTAGAAGAACATGAAAATCACCACTTTCGTGACATTTCTGATGCCCTTATTCTTCTCAATAAATTGCCTAAGCCCTATTGGTTTGAAAATGTTCTCTGAGTATACTACCTTATCAATCAACAACCATCATTGGTTCTAGGAACAAGACCCCCTTTTTTATTTTTTCACGCACAAATGAATTTTCATATTCCTTTGTTTATTTTCAGGGGTACTGCTTTTGTGCATAATGTTGATCTAAAAGTAGAGAAACTTGATCTACACTCTATCAAGATGGTTTTCCTTATCTATTCTACATTTTAAAATGTTATTATTTTTATAATCTAAGAATTTTTTATATGTGTCTCTTTCGACATTAATTTTCATGAATAAGATATTTTTTGATTCTATGTCACCATCCTCTATGCCTCAACCTCAACCACCATGTGTTCATTGACCTTGATCTTTATGACCTAGTGGATCATGATCACATCATCTATCTTCCTATCATTCCTCCTTTGTTGACACAGGACCTGGCACTAATGTTCACTCTAAGGATTTATCAGGCCTTAAGTCTCACAAAAATTGATATGCTCTTGTACTCTTTGCCAGTCTATATCTCATACATATTGTCCATTCAAGCTTTCCTATACTGTTAGATCTATTTCCCAGCAACCCAACTCTATCCGAATATTGAAAAAAATTCATAAGGCACTTCAGTACCCTAGTGTGAAAGTTGTTATGCTCGAGGAATGACAAAATTGTGTTAGAAAGGGACCTGGGATCTTTTCCCTCCTTTTCCAAATAAAAATATTGTTGTCCATAGACTTGTCTTCTCTATCAAACTTAATGTGTATGGATCGATGGAACAACTTAAAGATCAACTTTTTGGCAATGGATTCACCCGAATATATGGTGTCAATTTCTTTGAAACCTTCTCATCGTTGCTTGTCTTAATCCTGTCAAGATTGTAATCTCCGTTGCCACTCACATGGACTAGCCTCTATTCCATATTGATATTAAAATTGTCTTCCTTCATGGTGACTCAGAGTTGAAAGTGTATATGAAACACACTCAGGGGGAGTCTCCACAAATAGTCTTTCATTTCAAAAACTCTTTTTATGGTCTCAAGCAAACAACACATGCCTAGTTCATAAAGCTCAGTTGAATTCTTTCTAGAAAGGGTTTTTTCTGATCATCATGTGATCACATTCTCATGCTTAGTTCTTCTCTTGATGGAATAATCATTTTGATAACCTTATAACCTGTATTCAGTATTAAAACAAGCACTCCAACAACATTTTCATAAAAATGATCCAACACTACTTCTTCAGCATTGATGTGCTATGTTCTCATTAGGCCACTTACTTAACTTAGGGAAAGTACGCCCTCGACCTCTTTAAGGACTCTAGTATGCTAAATTATAAGCCTTTCTCTTCACCCATGGACTATCACAAAATTTTTTTGTATAAGTGGGACTCTTTTCCCGGCCCTGAATAATATCAATGCACAGTTTGGAAACTCGTCTATCGTACAATCACCCAACTATATATTGGATTTGTTGTTAGTGTTTTTATTCAATGCATGGCTAAACCTCTTTTGTGCTACTAGAGTCGTGTACAATGTATCCTACACAATCTGAAATGTGAATGTGGAAAGGTCTCCTCTATAAGAAACCACAGTCTCTTGATATTCCTTTGACCTGCTATGCAGATGTCAATTTAGATGTCAATAATAGGAGATCTATTTATGGCTTATGTTTTAATTGGATGCTCATCCTGTCAGTTGGTGTTGTAAGAAGTAATCTATTGTGGATCATTCTGACAATGAGGTGGAATATTGTTCCATGGCACAAGTCTATTTGTAAAATTTAATGTGTGAAGAATATTCTTTGTGAATTAGGTTTTCCTCTCTCCTCTCTAGTAACTCTAGAGTATGTTAATTAGGAAGCTATTTACATAGCTAATTATCCAATTTTTTAATCAATGTACGGATCGGCCTTTTTCACGTGTCCGGAAATGAACGCGGGACAAAGGAAGGAATGAAGCTTTAAATTTATAACCTGAAACCTTCTAGGCCCCCGCAACTTTATTACGGGGTCGAAGTAGATATACGGGGTCAAACACAGGGACGTGGTGACATTTAGGATGCCACCGATCTCGTTCTTTAGTCAGATAAGCCAAGATGATAGTCGATAAAAGTAATTGCTAGAGCTAGTCTAGCAGGCTGTCATGATATAAAACAAAACAAAGAAAACAAAACAAAACAAAATAGAGCTCGTGAGTCTACTAATCAGAGAAAGAGAGTTCCTGGCTATGTAACCACAAATGAGGCAGTCTATGCACTCGTTCTCGGGCATAGACAACCCTCGAACACCCAAGCAAGCATCTAGTACGCACAGTGGCATCTGTCCTGTGGGGTCATCCCACTCGCTCTCGCGATGCGTGACTAGAACCATCAACAATATGGCAATGACCCTCTCTCGAGGAATGACATATCAACACCTCGAAATACACTAAGTTCCCTCTCGGGTCTTAGGATATTCCGGGGTGTTAGGAACATAATACCTCAGATCTTCCCCCTCTCAGGTTCGGATCCAAACTATCATCTCTTAGCTATTCCTACAGCGGATCTCTCGATACAGGAGGAAACAACAGTTCAAGCGAGTAAGAGATCAACCAAACTAGCAATCATAACTTGGAAAGAGAAAATAGAACATGCAACATACTGGATCTGATATGAATCTAGTTGCTTAAGGCAAAAATATATGAACATGCCCAGATCGGGATACATAGCCAAAAAGGAGCTAACTAGCCATAGACAAGCATAACTGGAACCGAACAAAGATGGATAAACATCGTTTGTACAAGAAACAAAGGAATGCAGTAGAATGAAAGAGAAGAGGGAAGAGATATAGCCCGTAGAGGAGAGGTGGCTCTCGCTCCTCGGCCTCTGTGCAGGTCGGATCTGAATCCTTGGGTCTTCTCTTCATCCCTCTGGACTCCTCAGCTCTCTCTCTCTAGACCGTATCGGGCAACCGTATCGGGCAGACTGTATCGGGCAACCGTATTGGGAAAACCGTATCGGGAAAACGTATCAGGCAACCGTATTGGGAAACCGTATCGGGCAGTAGACTCTTGGGGAACTCGACACACTAGCTCCTTGGTCTAGGCACTAGCTTTTGCAGGGTCCTCCCTCCGGCTCCTCCTTTGCTCTGTAGGTTGGCAACTGCTATTTATAAGCAGCGAGTTGATGAGAGTTGTAGCTTTTATCGGTCCACGTGTCCTTCATCTGTGGCTTCGATCTTAAGGCATCAAGTGGGCCAATATGACAGTCGCTCGAAGACCGTATCGGGCAAGGGGAGTGTGTGGCAGCTGTATCGGGTAGGCCGTATCGGCCAGACCATATCGGGCAGTTGTATCGGCCAGCTGTATCGGCCAGATCGTATCGGGCAGTCGTATCGGCCAGGCCGTATCGGGCAGCCGTATCGGCCAGACCGTATCGGGCAGCTGTATCGGCCAGGCCCTATCGGGCAACCGTATCAGCCAGACGTTGGAATTCTTGTCTTTTCAGGTTCGATACTTGAGAGTCCTAAAATTGGCTAATTTTGGTGCCTGCAAGTAAAAAATTGGCTAATTAGCTACATTATTGGCTATTTTTATTACTTTTATCTAATGCGAGACAAATCATAAAACATCAACAAAAGAGTGCATATTAAGACTAAAGTGGCACAAAACTATAGATAAAATGCATAGAAAATATGCGCTAATTTGGGTGTTATCAACTACCCCAAGCTTAAAACTTGCTTGTCCTCAAGTAAGACTGTGCTCAAAGAACAAAAGATAACATCCAAATTAAGCTTGGCAATAAATGTTAAGGTTAAGAAAAGCAGTTTAAAACATCAATTCTCCTGATCCATGTCATTTCAGAACAAACCCCCACCTGTCAGGCACAATCCTGCCAAAGCAAGATCAAAGAGTTTCCAGGCAAGATTAAGAAAATTCACTACAACCTGTCAGTACTCATGAGGGTTTGAACCATAATTATTAAACATGAAAGAATTGACACATAGGTGATCACGCAGGTGATGAGCAATGAGCCATTACCATGAATCCATGCAAACCAATTAGGAATACCATGCCTCTCACTTATTCATGTCCTAAGAAACAAAGCAAAAAGACTCTAATGACTTCTGAGGATCCCGATCTGCGTCAGGTTGGTCCATGTAACGAGCAACAGTCCATGTAGTCTGAACCAGTTGGTCCAAAGCAGTGAGATGAACTCCTCGTACTGTGCTCAAACCAACCCTGCTACTGAGATGATCTCATAGGTCTCCTAGGGGTTCTTAGTGACTCTCTAATGAGCATTTGGAGTGGTACTACCAGGAACGACATATCCGCATTAATGAGCGCAGTCATACACCGGCTGGGCACCATCCTCAACTCTCCTAAAAGAGAAAACATCGCTCAGTTATTGTTCACACTCAAGCTTTTATCATCTACATTCTATTTTTGGGCTTGGGTGAGAACTATATAGATATTTTTGGGATTTTGTGGGCGGCCAAGCCTCTTTTGCACATCTTTATATTTTTCATCTTTTTGACTCAATCTAATGTGAGAAGGCACGTAGTCCATCAAGGAGAAACATTTCATCTTGATCATAGCTCAAAGCCCATCATAATACGCTGGATACCTGTGTGAGAAGTAGCAATTATGATTCAAGAATCCTTAGAATAGAGGCAAGCTTGTGAAATTCGCAACTAGCAGACTTTAATCATGATTTAGCTCATTCCAACGGTCCTTTACCATGGATTTGTCATTCACAACATATATCAAGGGAATTTAGCTTTAAGCTATGAAAAAGGGACATAACCTTAGATTTATTACCAATCTCAAGGAAAGAGTCAAAGAGCAAGTCAAGCAATTTTTAAGATGAAAACTTTGCAATTAGGCATAAAGTCAAGCATTTATCTATTAGAGTCGCACCACATAGCCATAATTGCAAAGCTACAAGCTTATGCTATATGCAAGAAATAAATGTGCATGCAAGAAGGGTGAAGAGAAAGAAGGGCGAATCCTACCACCCCAAGCTTAAGAGTTTGCTCGTCCTCGAGCAAGACTTAAACTTGAAATAGTGAGGTAGGAACTCATGATTGTTAATGGCAATTATTGAAGTTCTAAAGATGATGCATGGATGCAAGGATATAAAATAGTTAGAGGAAAGAAACTAACAAGAACATGAAAATCAAAATTTATTGTAATAAAAGGGTGGGAGGGTGGGTAATAGAAAAGAGGGTGGCTGCCCCACGATACCGAAACTGGGATCCCAAATTCTGAGTTTTGGGACCAGTGTCACCTGTGTCTTGCCGACGGGTTCCGCCACATAATATGAGTAGAATAGGCAGATGTGTTGGCCCTGCCAAGTCTAAAGAAGAAAAGTAAAATCTGAAGACTAGGTGAAGTCATCTTTGTGCTGGAATTGATTTGAGCTGCACTGGGATGAATTCTTCGGCATATCATCCTCAAGGTACCTTTCATTATATGATTCTGAAGATGAAGGTCCTCGGATGTCGACACAAAATGAGATAGATGAGAGAGGTTGGACGTCATCTTGAGGACTCATATCTTCTCTCTCCATCTATACACTTGAGGTTGGATGCTGAGATAAATCTTCATGTACCGTTTGAGTCATCCAATCATCTTCTAAAAAAGAGGTACTCCCCAAAGAATTTACCACCCCAAGCTTATCACCTGGCATGGAGTCAGGGGTATCTTCATGCTCAGCAGCCATGTTGTAGTGAACCGTCCATCCTGCCCCCTTGACATCCACCCTACCTTGTAAAGGTATGGGTGTAAATGGCGGCTCGTGCTTCTCCAACTCGTCATCGTCAGTATACTCACTGGTCCATGTCGAGCAGCTGTCGTCGTCGTCATCATTATCGAACAAGTTGTTCTAAACCATGGTTGGCGTACTACTCAAAGCGAAGTGCCAAGTCTCAATATGAGATATGTCACTTTGGTCTGGTTCAATATCTTACTCTGGTTCCTCTAGCCAACCTTCTGGCTATGAGGAAACTTGGCTTTTAGAGTCTTCATCATCGTCATCATAGATCCATTCAGGTCTATGACTCATATCTTCCATTGGTTCATCAGCTGGGTCATCTAGATATAATGAAGGGTATCCTGGAGTGGGTTGGTCTTCACAGAAATATCCTGGTGAATTCAGTTGATGGTATGAATAGGATGGTGATACATACTCCACTTCATACCCAATGGAATGGTCCTGATGACTAACGTCTTCATTATCTTGTGATGGCATTTGTAATTGGATTGTAACTAAATCAATGAGCTCTTGGAGCCTCCTACCTTGTTCAACATCTTTATCATGAAGTTATTGTACGTGAGCAACAAAGCTTTCGTGGCCCGTCGATTCTGCCATGCACATCAGTTGTTGACCTGCTATACCAAACTAATGCACTTGAACGAATCCTCGCTCAACAGTTTGAACTAGACTTCTACTGCAGTCTGCAGCCTCGGTGGCTACTTTGAGATGACGATCCTGCTCTTCTAGCAATTTTTGCATTGGATCGACATCTTCTTGGAGATGAGGGGCTAAGGAGGTGAGTGCTTGAATACTTTCCCCAGCCAACTCCACTACCTTAATCAGTTCTTGATCCCATGATATAATGGGGGTCGATGGTTGACTGGCAGTCTCCTTTGTTGTAATTTCAACATATGACGACGGTGGAGGTGAGTATAACTCGACTAGTTGCAGAGCACGACCTTCAATTATTTGCCAGCAGTCAAAACTACGGAAAAACTCAGGAGGACAGGTAGACAAGATGACTTGTCTAGCGGAAGCAAGGTCCATGGCTGAAAAAAAAAGGTATGAGAGAAAGAAAAGTGATTTAGTATATATGAACAAGTATGTGTAAAGCAAGAGGAAAACTATGCATGCATATACAGGCTTATAGTGACAAAACAAAAATCTACTAGGCGTGTAAACGTGGAAAACCATGTCCCCGACAACGATGCCAAAAGTTGATCGGCCTTTTTCACACGTCCGGAAATGAACGCGGGACAAAGTAAGGAATCAAGCTTTAAATTTATAACCCAAAACCTTCTAGGCCCCCGCAACTTTATTACGGGGTCGAAGTAGATATATGGGGTCAAACACAGGGACGTGGTGATGTTTAGGACGCCATCGATCTCGTTCTTTAGTCAGATAAGCCAAGATGATAGTCGATAAAAGTAATTGCTAGAGCTAGTCTAGCAGGTTGTCACGATATAAAACAAAACAAAGAAAACAAAACAAAACAAAATAAAACAAAACAGAGCTCGTGAGTCTACTAATAAGAGAAAGAGAGTTCCTGGCTATGTAACCTCCAACGAGTCAGTCTATGCACTCATTCTCAGGCATAGACAACCCTCGAACACCCAAGCAAGCATCTAGTACACATAGTGGCATCTGCCCTGTGGGGTCATCCCACTCGTTCTCACGATGCATGACTAGAACCATCGACAATATGTCAATGACCCTCTCTCGAGGAATGACATATCAACACCTCGGAATACACTAAGTTCCCTCTCAGGTCTAAGGATATTCCGGGGTGTTAGGAACAGAATACCTCAGATCTTCCCCCTCTCAGATTTGGATCCAAACTATCATCTCTTAGCTATTCCTACAACGGATCTCTCGATACAGGCAGAAACATCAGTTCAAGCGAGTAAGAGATCAACCAAACTAGCAATCATAACTTGGAAAGAGAAAATAGAACATGCAACATACTAGATCTGATATGAATCTACTTGCTTAAGGCAAAAGTATATAAACATGCCCAGATCGGGCTACATAGCCAAGAAGGAGCTAACTAGCCATAGACAAGCATAACTGGCACCGAACAAAGATGGATAAACATCGTTTGTACAAGAAATAAAGGGATGCAATAGAATGAAAGAGAAGAGGGAAGAGATATAGCCTGTAGAGGAGAGGTGGCTCTCGCTCCTCTGTGTAGGTAGGATCTCAATCCTTGGGTCTTCTCTTCATCCCTCTAGACTCCTCGGCTCTGTCTCTCTAGACTGTATCGGGCAACCGTATCGGGCAGACCGTATTGGGCAACCGTATCGGGCAAACTGTATCGGGCAAACTGTATCGGGCAACCGTATCGGGCAACCGTATCAGACAGTAGACTCTTGGGGAACTCGACACACTAGCTCCTTGGTCTAGGCACTAGCTTTTGCAGGGTCCTCCCTCCGGCTCCTCCTTTGCTCTGTAGGTTGGCAGCTACTATTTATAGGCAGTGAGTTGATGAGAGTTGTAGCTTTTATTGGTCCACGTGTCCTTCATCCGTGGCTTCGATCTTGAGGCATCAAGTGGGCTAATATGACTGTCGCCCGAAGACCGTATCGGGCAAGGGGAGTGTGAGGCAGTTGTATCGGGCAGGTCGTATTGGGCAGCCGTATCGGCCAGACCATATCGGGCAGCTTTATCGGCCAGACGGTATCGGCCAGTCGTATCGGCCAGACCATTTCGGGCAGCCGTATCGGCCAGACCGTATCAGGCAGCCGTATCGGCCAGGCCCTATCGGGCAGCCGTATCAGCCAGACGTTGGAATTCTTGTCTTTTCAGGTTCGATACTTGAGAGTCCTAAAATTGGCTAGTTTTGGTGTCTGCAAGTCAAAAATTGGCTAATTAGCTACATTATTGGCTATTTTTACTACTTTTATCTAATGCGAGACAAAAATCATAAAACATGAACAAAAGAGTGCATATTAAGACTAAAGTGGCACAAAACTATAGATAAAATGCATAGAAAATATGCGCTAATTTGGGTGTTATCATGTACTAAGCACATTGAGATTGACTTCTACTTCAACAGATACCTAGTTAATGAGAAGAAGATCATTAATCAATTTGCAAATGATGGAGAAAAAAATGTTGATATATTAACCAATAGTATATTACTTTCATACTTCTTCTATATGAGTACCAAGATGGGAATACATGATGTATACTCTCCAGTTTGAGGGGGAGTGTCGGTGGGACTTTATGTTATTTATTTTATATTTGTATTTTGTAATGAGGCTTCCTCCACTCATTCACGTTGGTATTGGTTTAGTTTATGTTATAATGTACTCCAGTACATCATACCTTGAGAAATGGCTATATATATGACTCTTTGCAAACCTGATCTTTCATAATGAGAAATTCTATGCATACTATTAAATGTTCAACTATTTCTATTTTGCACCTACTAAGTTTATAATGACACACCTATTTTATTTTGTTTCCTCTTCATGGGTATTGTTCCCAACCATCCAAATATATGTGTGTTAGAGAAAGACAACTCAAGTGGGATATGTACCAAAAAGTAGAACATTGATGATTTCTTGAGATGGATAGGTTGCCACTTTCAACCAGTCCTTTTGCATAGATTATGTTTGTAGATTTTCATGTATGTCATTCCACCCTCGATAGGTGAGAAACATTGGGAATGAATTTTTACAGATAATGTAATAGTTGTGTTTTCTTAGTTTCTATAAATATTCATGTTTCTTGTATACCATTCTTTTGGAAAATGCAAAATAAACCTAATCTGACATACTTGTTAGTGTTTTTGTATTGTATGGGTTTATTTCCTTAATCAAGTACGGAGTGTATACCCTATTGGATCTCCTACTTACACATTTTTTTGATATAGGAGTTAATGACAATATTTATTCCCCAAGACAATAAATTTGAGAGCCTTGTTTTTCATGCTTCTAGCTAGTCAAGATGGTGTTGGACAAATTGCAATTGGAGAAGTAGAAATAGAAGTCAATGAACATGCAAAAATTCATTTTTTCATCATGTAGATAGTAGTGATATTTTGTAGGATATGGTGAGATTTCACTAGATTAGGAGAAAATTTTGCATAATGAAGTGGGTTTGTAATGTCAAAGATCACTGCCCAAGACTCCTTTTTTGTGACTCTAGTAGATAGGTTTTAGCTCTAATACCATTTTTAAGGGTTGCTCCAATGTTTAAGACTCTATTAGAGATTCATGAATGATGATTTTCCCTATACACTAGAAGTTCCTCGACTGCACTCTTTGTCCTCACTCACGCATAGCCCCAGATCAACTATCTGATAGGTCATCCATCTGAGTACTACTCTCAGATGAGAATAGTTAACCATAGAGTTCTGAGTGATGGATTCTGTGAAAAAGAGGTGCGCCTTGGTGATATGGGTAGTCTAATAATTTCTTTTGAGATCCCTTATCTGAGGCCTCATTTATTGGTTGTTAAATGGTTTTATGGTCTATAGATACCTATATACTAGGTAAGTAGTAGAAGGGAGTAATAAGAGAAAAGGTTGCATGTAGGGTGGATAATAGGAAGGGAAAATTAAGCGACATATTAAAATGATGGGTGTTATACTATTTTTGATCTTGCATGCCAAGTATAGTAGTAAGAAAATGCCAAAAGGAGAGGGAAATGGTGGTCAGGGAAGTAAGATAATGACAAAGATGTGATAGATGAAGCGTCTATGTTGGTTGTTTACACTAACGAGTTTCAATCCTAAGAAGGATCGTTTACTCAACTTAACCATTTTCCGCAAGTATACAGAGGTAGTCATAGTCGAGGTCAAACACAAGGAGATTTGGTAATTAATCAAACACAATAGCACTAAAGTTCAACAACCTAGATTGGTTTAAAAAGGATGGTGATGCTGATGTAATTACATAAATTCAAATTTAAACAAACAATGAAAGGACTACTAAAAAGGGTTTAGATTCAGATGTTAATGGATCTTGGACATTAGAATTTCACCCACATGTCATAGCACATCATAGGAACACAAAATTTAAACATACTAAGTACTTGTTTTAAAGGAGACATATGTGTTGCAGTTCACCTCCTGATGTCGATGCAACGATCTCAAGTCAAATCCACATTCTCATGAATAACTTCCGTTTTAGATCACATCCTGTTCCTCAACTCTATAATCTCCACTCTCATGGTATAAGAAGAGTTGCCAAGAAAAGCACCTCCATACATTCCTACCTATCTTCTCAGGTTAAGAAAGAAAGCATAAAAATGCATATAAAGTGGCCATCTATACATTCAAGAGATGATAAAACCGATACTCTCATGGTAGAAAAACAAGAAACATAGTATTTAGTACAAAATTAAATTGTACCATACATACTATGACATGGGAGCCACTATCCCATGCCCAAGAAAAGGAGTTTACTCGTCCATAATCATGTTTTGCAAAATTTTTATAGAAATTTCAGATTTTAGCATGATCTAGAGGAAGAAAAGCAAGAAGATCCAAAGATGTAACCACAAGAAGGTAAAATTCTGACTTAGAGACGGAATTTTACTCTTACAACTACTCCACAATGAACCAAATCCTCTCCCGAGAAGCTGCGTGAAGTGAGGAAGCTCTACTACACCTTTGGATAAGACAATGGAGAAGAAGAGAAGAAGATTGGGGCTCCTTTGGCAAGAAACCACCCCTATTCTCCTCAAAATCACCTTCCTCTTCTCTAGACTTGCTCTGGGACAAGAGAACTTTTAATTATGACCATAGATAACTGCCCATTAAGTTCCCTCTTTGTTTTAAATAAAGGATCATAATTTTTGAAATTCTAAAACTGAGAGCGACACGGCGTGCGTTACTCGTGCACGCCGTGAAAAGCCTTCGACAATTTCTCTGGAATGCACTGTGCATGGTGTGTGCAAAAGTAATGCATGTTGTGCGACTTTCTAGAAACTTTTGGTATGTTCGACGCACCCAGGTGCACGTCGTGTTGGAGAAAACAAGTTGTGTCTTTGTCTTGTTTTGCACTTTCTAGAAACTCGCACATCATGTTCAAGGATGAACATGACGTGCGTTTGTCAGTCTAGGTGAATGAATGGTATTCTAGAATCTTGTACATTGTGTCTTTATCAGACACATCGTGCAAAGTGTAGTTTCAGCATAATTAAGCTCTTAATAGCTGGTTGTATGTAGGGAAGTCCAAATAATGTGAAATTTGAGTTGGGAAATCCCCAAATCAGTCCTTTTAGAACATCTCTACAATGCACATCATGCGATAAGTAAAATAACAAAAAGATGGCATGATTAATATGAAAGGAGGCTAAGTGATGTCTAAATGAACCAAATTTGTGTGTGATATCAAGTGAAAAGATGATGTAGAAAACACACAACAAATCCCCCTAAGCTTGAACCATTGCTTTTCCTCAAGCAAAAAGAATAGGGCGACATATAAGGTGAAAGAAAATTCAAACTCATGCATGTATTAAATGAAAATAATATATGCAATTAGCTCAACCAACCATGTACATTGTGTTTGTGTTCATTGTTATCTTCTCAATTTAGACATCTAAGATAGATAAATTTAGTTCAACAATGGTGGTTCCAAATCAAAAAAATAATCAACTAGACAACACTAAATAGAATTGGGATAATCGAGCCAAACAATTAGTGGATGTACATCACAAAATTTTCAGCTAGTATGGATATAAGAAGATGAAATCAGTGATAACATTAACGAACTTAGTTGCACTCTTTTTCTAAAAGGATGTGATGATGGAAATTTTTGGGTTTCTAGCACTCGGCTACTAATTTAGGCTTATGCTCACGTGGAATGTCGGTTGGGGTGTTTTTTTTACCCTCTTTTGATTTTCATACCACCTAACCATCATTGCGAGATCATACTCACACTAGGATAGCATGATATGTGGGCTATTTGCCATCTTTTATTGGGTAAAGGTAAAAAAATGATAGCACAAGTATGGTACAACACCAAAGAGTCAACAAGAGTGTTAAGATTACTGAGATTTCAATCATTCTTTTAGAAAATTTTCACTGAAAAGTTGATTGTAAATGCACTAAGGGTTTGGGAAGAGTACCCCGCATTCTAGTAAGTGTTGCAGAGTTGATTTATTTGCAAAAATGTGGAACTATTACATGTATTGAGAAATAAAATATGTAAAAATTTATATTTCAAACCACAAACACAAAACAAGATCATGTACATGGGGACTTTCCTTTTTCATTTGATTCATGCATGCTCTTGAAATTTTTTTTCATGATTTTTTTCTTATAGCCACAAGAAATACAAAGGACAAGATAAATCAAGCATGGTGTTCATTCTAACATGGTAGCCTCAATTCATATTAAGATTTCCATCAAAGGAAACAGAACATAGAACAAAATGGAATGAAAAACTGACATAACTGACTCTAACAAAAGGAAATGCAAAATGAAAACTTCAATTACGGGTCGATTGTATCCCCCCCAAGCTTGAAATAAATAGTGTCCTCATTATATTGAACAAACTCACGGAGTTCACAACTGGATATTTGTCATGGATCAATATAAAAAAGAAGGGCCACTGCCCTCCTGATCAGGGAAGTACTAGCTGGCAAGATATGGAATGTCCATCGGCTGGGTTGTGGAGTCTTGCTACTGGGGAAACTAGGGCTGCTGTGGTGGTGGTGAATGATACGGTGGTGGGATGGAGTAATGGCCTTGAGAGATAAGCCACGAGTCCATCCTGTGGACCATGTCATGCATCATAGTGTACTGTGTGCCCATCTGGTCAAAACGACCGTCAATGCGGTCAAACCACTGCTGAACATATCCATAAAGATGTCACACATCGGGCATCGTCCAAGTGTACTCAATCTTAGTACCAGTGGAGGTTGGTGGTGCTGTTGTCTCTATTACTAGTGGTACTCTGGAGTTGCTTGCTCCCTAGGTCACTGCTTCATCTTTAGGATCTAAAACAACCTTCCAATTGGCCTTGTTGTTGAGATCATTGCAGGCTACGTCGGGAACTTTAATATATTGTGTCTTGGTAAGAAAAACCATGAACTTTGTAGTAATATCACTGTTCTTCGATATAAGACCGCAAGCAAGAAGGTAAATGATATCCATAAGGTTTTTTCTGGGTGTAGGTGCTAAAATAGCCAAATCCAACCCAAGCTTCATTGCAAGAAGTGAGATGACCCCACCACACATGATATCGCTTGACTCCCACTACTTCTTCTTCTTTGTTTCTAAAAGTTTGTAGATAATATAGTATCCTGAACTGATTTCCTCATTGTTTACCATGCAGTTTTACACACAACCCCTTGGGTCTCATTTTTCGCAAATATACCAGTAATGAGGAGGCATTGAACATAGTGGAAAATGGGGTTATGAATAGCTAAGGCTCCTACCTCTCTAGCCCTGTGCATCGACTCATTGGTAATCGCAGACCAAAAGGCATCACTATTGAAAACCCCCGAATAATCAATGTAACCACCGTAGTTGCAACCAAGTAAATCACAAAAATGACGAAGATCCATATTAAAGGGTTTGTTAAGAAAAAAAAATTGATCTTCGGGTATAAATCACAGCGACGTTGTGGATGCTCCTCTGCTTTAAAAGATGTAAGAAACTCATAAATGAGTCGTGGGTAGGTTTTGGTAACCCTTGTGAAGACAAAATGCAGACCCAAAAACCTCAGGTGTCTCATTACCTCATCTTTGAAGCCCAGTTTGTTTAGAGTTTCTTCACATGCAAAATGGGAAGGTAGCACTTGCCTGGTAATCAGAAATTGGTAACTGACATCCTCTTCAGGTGTAACCCAGAACTGAGTAGAGGGGACATGTTCCGCCTCAGACGGTGTGGAGGAAGAACTGGCACCACCATGACGTTTCCCTAATCCTTGCTTGAGTGGATCCATGGCTGTTCTGGAATAACGCACGGTGTGTAGTCGATGGTCACATCATGCATGTGGAATGAATACTTCGGCCCAGAAATGGGAATGTACGACATGTATCCTAGAGGAACGTCGTGCCCCTGGAGGTAGAAATCTAAATCGGTGCCGAGAGATGAAGATTTAGGAGAAGAAATAGGGGATCCGAAATTGGCAGTGGTGTCGAAGCTGTCGAGGATGATGGTGGCTATTTGAAATCACTATTGTCAGATGTGGGTTGGTGGTGGAGAAGGCAGCGCTAGTGAGCATGGTGGTACGGAGATGGCACTAGGTGCAGAGACGGCTCTAGGGTGCGGGGGTAGGAGCTGGAGGCGTTGGCAGAGGCACGAGCTCGGTCAGAGAAGAAGGTGTGAGCTCATAGATGATGAAGTAGGTGGCTCAAGCTGAAGAAGGAGAACTACTGGCAGCATTCATGGCTTGAGGGCGGCGTGCACGGTTGGCTCGAGGATGGTGGCTGATGGCTCCAAGATGATGGCTGCACGACATGAGGTTGTCGGGTGCATGGCTGAAATCGCACAGGTGCTAGGGTTACATTCTCTCGCATGATTGATTTCTCAAGTGAGTTGAGAAGTTAGGTCGTGCACACCTCTTTTAGGTCAGATTTTACGAGAAAAGACACGGCACATATAAGACATGCACATCATGTTCTTCTTTAATTTCCTTTTTTAGATCTGCCTTTTACGCCCAGATGCACGATGTGTATTAGACATGAACGGCGTGATGTGCTTCAAATTATCTCTTTAGATGTGCCTTTTCATCTAGATGCACAACGTGTATCTATTAATGCACGCCGTGCGAGTTTCTAGAAACTTTTACTGCTGATTTGGGTGATGAATACACAGCATGTACTGAATTAAGCACGCTGTGTAACATTCCAAAAACTTCATTTGTGAACTAAACACGACATGTTGGTGAGAAACACGGTGTGTACCTGGAGATGTAGTCTGATTTCAGTATCCATTCTGATGGGTTGCACGCCGTGTCAAATAAAGACACGTCGTGCATTTTGGAATTTCTGCTGAGAATAGTAGTCAATCAACACAAAATAATGATAGATGTGGTGACATCTATGTCTAAATTATTACATTCATCCATGACAAGCTTATTGATGAAATTAAATAGTGTTTTTGACTCAAAGAACTTAAAAGAAATCTATCCTAATGTGGGGTCAACTCCCATGAGGTCCTCCATTTAGTGTCTGGAGTAAGACTCTTCAATTCTTCATTCAAGCATCTTAGAGGGAGCAAGAGGCTCCCTTGTCTACTACATATCCAAAAGTATATAGCTCACAACACTGTCCATTCACTTTGAAATTTCAGTCCTTTCCTTGGAGTTCCACAGCTCCATATGGAATGATCTTTAACATAAGAAACAGTCCTGACCACTTTGATTTCAGCTTCTCGGGTAATAACTTTAGTCTAGAGTTAAATAGAAAATCTTTATCTCCTTCTTGATAGTCCTTCCTGTGAATCCTCTTGTCATGCCAAGCCTTTGCCCTCTCTTTGTATAGCTTTGCATTCTCATAAGCATCAAGGCGGAGTTCCTCAACTTCTTGTAGCTGCAAAAGGTGCTTCTCACTTGCCTTCTTTATGTCGAAGTTCAAGAATTTGATAGCCCACAAAGCACAGTGTTCTAACTCCAGTAGAAGGTGACAAGTTTATCCATAGATCAACTTAAACGGAGTAGTTCCTATGATTGTCTTGTAGACTGTGCAGTACGCCCATAATGCATCATCTATCTTTAAAGCCCAATCTTTTCTTAAACTAGAAATAGTCTTTTCAAGGATGTTTTTCAGCTGCTGGTTTGAGACCTCTTCCTACCCGAAAGTTTGAGGATGATAGGGTGTAGATGTCTTATGAGTTATGCCATATTTAGAAAGAATGTTGTTGAATTGTCTTTCAGCAAAATGTGTGTCTCCATCTAAAATTACGGCTCGAGGAACTCCAAACCAAGGAAAGATGGTCTTTTAAAAAAGCTTTACTACAAATTTGACATCTGGCACTTGGGTTGGGATGGCCTCAACCCATTTGGACACATATTCATAAGCAATAAGAGTGTATTGGTAGCCGCAAGATGATGGGAATGGTCCCATGTAATCCACTCCCCATACATCAAATACCTCAACCTCCAAGATAGAGTTGAGGGGCATGTCATCACGGCTTGATATACCTCCAGTTCTTTGATATCTATCACAAGATTTGACAAATAGATTAACGTCCTTGAATAATGTGGGCCAATAGAAACCGGTTTATAGTATCTTTACAACTGTATTCTCTCCTCTAAAATGGCCTTAATAAGGAGAGGCATGACATTCAGAAATAATGGTAGGAATTTCTTCTTCAGCAACACATCGGCGGATCAGCCCATCACTTCCATGCTTGAATAATAGTGGATCATCCCAATAGTAGAATTTCACATCATGAAAGAATTTCTTCTTTTGTTGATACATCAAGTCAGGTGGGAGTTGTCTGGTAGCAAGAAAGTTAGCAATATCTACAAACCATTGTGCTTGAGTAGATGATAAAGCATAAAGCCTTTCAATGGGAAAATGATCTTCAATGGACAATGGATCTCCAGCCTCTGTAGTTAATCTAGAAAGATGATCAACAACATTATTTTCCGTTCCTTTCTTATCTCGGATTTCAAGATCGAATTCTTGTAAGAGCAAAATCCAGCAAATAAGACGTGGTTTGGCATCTTTCTTGTTCAACAAATATTTTATGGCAGCATGATCAATGTATACTATCACCTTAGATCCCACCAAATATTGTCCAGATATGTCAAAGGCATATATAATGGCAAGCATCTCCTTCTCGGTGGTTGTATAGTTGATCTGCGCTTCATCAAGCATCTTTCTTGCATAATAAATGGCATGGGGTTTCTTGTCCTTCCGCTATCCTAGAAGATCTCCCACTGCATAATCACTTGCATCACACATTAACTCAAAAGGAGAATCCCAATCTGGAGGTTGAATAATTGGGGCTAAAATGAGGGCCTACTTGAGCTTGGAAAAAGTTGCATGGAAGTTATCATCAAATACAAATTCGGCATCTTTTGCAACTAGGGAACACAACGACTTTGTGATTTTTGAAAATTCCTTAATAAATCTTCTATAAAAACCTGCATGGCCAAGAAAGCTGCAAATATCTTTAACTGAAGATGGAGTAGACATCTTCTCAATGGCTTCAACCTTTACCCTATCCACTGCAATACCCTTGTTAGATACAACATGGCCTAGTACTACATCAGATTGTACCATGAAATGGCACTTCTCCAAGTTCAACACTAGGTTAACCTTTTTACAGCGGGCTAAGACTAATGACAGGTTACATAATAATTGATCAAAAGAATCTCCATATACACTAAAGTCATCAATGAAAATTTCCATTATGTTTTCAATGAAATCTGAGAAAATGGCCATCATACATCGCTGAAAAGTCACGAGAGCATTGCAAAGACCGAATGGCATGCGGTGATAAGAATATGTTCCATACGTACAAGTGAATGTAGTTTGCTCTTGGTCAGGAGGGTAGATAGGAATCTGGAAAAACCCAGAATACCCGTCTAAGTAACAAAAATAAGAGTGCTTAGAGAGGAGTTCAAGCATCAAATCAATAAAAGGCAACAAAAAATGATCCTTGTTAGTTGCCTTATTCAAGCATCGTCAATCAATACACATTCGCCACCCTGTGATTGTACGTGTTTCATGAATTCATCATTATCTCCATTTATGATAGTAGCACCCCCCTTCTTAGGTACCACGTGAATGGCACTAACCCAAGGGTTGTCACTAATCAGATAAATGATTCCAACATCCATCAATTTGAAGATTTCTTTCTTAACCACTTCAAGCATGTTTTGATTTAAATGCCTAGGTGTTTTAATAGTCATTTTAGCATCAAACTCCATACTTATTCTACACATGCAGATGGAGGGATGAATGCCTTTCAAATCATCAATAGAATAACCAATGACATCTTTATACAAACGCGATTCGGCAAGCAATTTATTTTCTTGTTCATTGGTTAACTCATTATTGATTATGACAGGAGAAGTAAATTCAGAATCAAGAAATGCATACCTTATCCCTGGTGGAAGGGTTTTAAGTTCTACCTTTCTTCCGGTTGGTTTGTCCTTGACTTTGTCATCAACAATTGGATTGTCTTCTTTTGTAGCATCTGGTTTAGCAATAAGAAATACCCCAAAATTTTCAGATCCATTATTCATACCTTCATCTTCATCACAGTAATTCAACATCAAATCAGTAATATCACAATCTTCTTATACAATAGAATCAATAGAATCTAATAAACACATATCTTCTACATGAGAGGGTGCTTTCATAGCATCATATAAAAAAAACTCCATGGCTTCCTCACCAACTCAGAGCGTGAGTTTACCTTCACAAACATCAACTAGGCATCCAGTAGTTCTAAGAAAGGGCCTTCCAAAAAGAATGGGATTTGAAGGAACCTCTACCATATCTAGCACTACAAAATCACAAGGGATATAGAGTTTACCAATCTGCACTAGCACATCCTGCACGATACCTTTTGGTTATTTGATAGAATGATCGACCAACTCAATGGCCATATTTGTAGTCTTTAGATATCCAACATCTAGCTCTTGCCATAGAGTTGATAGGATGAGACTGATACTAGAACCAAGGTCTACTAGACCTTTGTTAAAAGTGGTGTCATTGATCCTGCATGGTAGTGTGAAGGCTCCCAAGTCATCTAACTTTTGCAGAAGTCTGTTTTGAATAATAGAAATTATTGTTTCCGAAAGCATTATTGTTTTAACTTGATCTACCTTTTTTCTTTTAGTTAAGATATCCTTTAAGAACTTAGCATAAGATGGCATCTCGGAAATAACTTTGGCTAGAGGAAGGTTGACATGAAGCTTGTTTAGAATGTCCATAAACTTCATAAGCTTTAAATCCTCCTTGTTCACAAGCATTTGTGGAAAAGGTGCATTAGCCTTGTAAGAAGGTGGTATTTCAGTCGTACCTTTATCCTTGCTGCAAATAGGAGTGTTGGACTCCTCCTCATCAGTCACCTTAGTGTTCTTTTCTTTTGGTGGAGAAGGTCTCTAAATTTCAGCTCCACTCCTCAAAGTTATGGTGTTTGCTTGTTGTCTTGGATTAACTTCCGATGGGCTTGGAAGAGAAACAGATTGTGGACTCCTTTGCTGTGCTAGAGCTTGCTGTGCTATTTGATTTTCCAACATCTTGGTATGAGTGGAAATTCCATCCACTTTAGCGGAAAGTTGGGCAATAGCATCTTTCAATAGCTTATTATTCCCTCGTAACTCTTCATTTTGCTGCATTTGTGTAGAAACAAATTTCTCCATCATGGCCTCTAAAGAAGAGCTTTGGGGTTGTTGTGGATGTTGATAACCCCTATTGTTGAAACCCAATGGATTCCCTTATCGGTTGAAATGTTGTTGTTACTGCGGTTGTTGTTGTCCTTGTTGGAAGTTCTGAGCGTTGCTTGTGTTCCGGTAGGAGAAATTAGGATGATCTCTCCATCCTAGATTGTAGGTGTTGGAATAGGGATTGTACTACTTGTTTCCTTGCATTCCAACTGCATTGACTTGTTCAAAGCTCCCTTCATTTTTATTAGGAGCAAATCATGAAGAAGAAGTATGTCCTGCATTGCCACAAGCTTCACATATAACTTCAGCTAATTGGATTTGCATAGTAGTCATTTTCTCAAACTTCTGTGTAAGAACATCAAGTTTTGTAGCAATAAGATCAATGACATCAATAGTATATTTCCCTCCTTGCTTCCCAGTTGCGGAACTAGATGTAGAGGCTGATTTTGCTCCCCTATCTTATCCCCATTGGTAGTGACTAAGCGATATATCTTCAATGATGTCATAAACCTCCCTATAAGACTTAGTCATCAATGCTCCATTTGCTGCGACATCCAGTGTCAACTGGGTGTTGTAGAACAGTCCTTTATAGAATGTTTGAAGTAGCAGCCAGTTGGTCAAACCATGGTGCGGGCAAAGGCGTTGAAGATCCTTAAACAATTCCCATGTGTCATACATAGTTTCTCCATCATTTTGAGAGAAATGGGTGAGTCGATTTCTTAGTTGGGCTGTCTTGCTTGGAGGTAAATACTTTGTAAGGAAAGCATTTAAGAGTTCGTCCCAGCTTTTGATTGACTTCTTTGGAAGAGACAAAAGCCACACCTTGGCTCTATCTCTAAGGGTGAAAGGAAATAGCATAAGTCTTACTCCTTCGGTAGATACCCCATTGATTCGGAAAGTATTTAGATACTCTAAGAACTTGGTAACATAAAGATTTGGATCTTCATTGGCTGTACCTCTAAAGTGATTCTTCTGTATCATTTGCATCATGGAATGAGCAATAGAGAAATTGTTCGCTTCTACTGTAGGCATATCAATGGCGCCACAAATGTTTGTGGCGATCGACATTAAAAAATCCTTCAAAGGATGGTCGTCCTCCATGGTTGAATCTCTTTGTGTTTCCTCCTCAAAGATTGAAGAAGATGGTGCTGATGATGATGGCATGGCACCTCCTGACAGTGGTGGTTCTACTCTCCTTGCTCTTTGTAAGCTGGAAAGAGTATGCTCGATCTCAAGGTCTAACAATGCTGATGTTTAAGGACCCCTTTGTGAGAGAGACATACAACCTAAAAAATAATAAATGGAATTGAGAACACAACTAAAAGGTATAAGAAAATTTGAAAATGGAAGTGGTGATCTATTCTCAAATCCTAATGAGCACTTGTTACTCCAATTAGATTACTGTAGCTCCCCGACAACGGTTCCAAAAACTTGTTAGTTGTTTACACTAATGAGTTTCAATCCAATAAGGATCATTTACTCAACTTAACCAATGTCCGCAAGTATACAGAGGTAGTCGTAGTTGAGGTTGAACACAAGGAGCTTTGGTAATTAATCAAATGCAATAGCACTAAAGTTCAACAACCTTGATCGGTTTAAAAAGGATGGTGATGTTGATCTAATTATAGAAATTCAGATTTAAACAAACAATGAAAGGACTACTAAAAAGGGTTTAGATTTAGATGTTAATGGATCTTGGACATTAGAATTTCACCCACATATCATAGCACATCATAGAAACACAAAATTTAAACATACTAAGTACTTATTTTAAAGGAGAGGTATGTGTTGCACTGCACCTCCCGATGTAGGTGCAACGATCTGAACTCAAATCTACATTCTCATGCATAAATTTCATTTTAGATCACAACCTGTTCCTCTCGTGGTAGAAGAAGAGTTTCCAAGAAAAGCACCTCCATACATTCCTACCTATCTTCTCAGATTAAGCAAGAAAGCATAACACATGCATATAAAGTGTCCAGCTATACATGTAATAGAAGATAAAATCGGTACTCTAATGGTAGAAAAACAAGAAACGTAGTATTTAGTACGAAATGAACTTGTTCCATGCATACTCTGACATGGGAGCTAGTCTCCCATGCCCAAGAAAAGGAGTTTACTTGTCCATAATCATGTTTTGCAGAATTGTTATAGAAATTTCAAATTCTAGCATGATCTAGAGGAAGAAAAGCAAGAAGATCTAAAGATGTAACCATAAGAAGGTAAAATTCCGGCATGGAGACAAAATTATACTCTTCCAGTTGCTCCAAAATGAACCAAACCCTCTCCCGAGAAGCTACGTGAAGTGGGGAAGCTCTACTGCACCTTTGGATCAGACAATGTTGAAGAAAAGAAGAAGATTGAGGCTCCTTTGGCAAGAAACCACCCCTTTTCTCCTCAAAATCACCTTCCTCTGCTCTAGACTTTCTCTGGGATGAGAGAAATTTTACTTATGACTGTGGATAACCGCCCATTAAGTTCCCTCTTTGTTTTAAACAAAGCATCATAATTTTTGAAATTCTAAAACTGATAGTGACATGACATGCATTCCTCGTGCACGCCATGCAAAGCCTTCGATAGTTTCTCCAGAATGCATTGTGCACGACATGCGCAGAAGTAATGCATGTCGTGCAACTTTCCAAAAACTTTTGATCTGCTCGACGCTACCAGGTGCGCGACATGTTGGAGAACACACGTCATGTCTTTGTCTTATTCTACGCTTTCTATAAACTCACACGTCATTTTAAGGATGAACACACCGTGCATTTGTCAGTCTGGGTGAACGGATGGTCATCTGAAATCTTACACATCGTGTCTTTATTAGACATGTCATGCAAAGTGTTGTTTTAGAAGAATTAAGCTCCTAATAGCTGGATGTATGTGGGGAAGTCTAAATAACGTGAAATTTGAATCGGGAAATCCCAAATCAGTCCTTTTAGAACATCTCTACAATGCACATCATGTGATAAGTAAAATAACAAAAAGATGGCAAGATTAATATGAAAGGAGGCTAAGTGATGTCAAAATGAACCAAATTTGTATGTGATATCAAGTGAAAAGATGATGTAGAAGACACACAATAGTCTGCCAGAAGTTTGACTTTGGTGAGTCAATTGTCTTCTTGTCTTTATAAGCTTAACGTCCATGCTACTCACACCAATGAATATGTAGAGGTTAACATGCAGTCCCATCAATACATTTTGGCACCACATTGATGGATGCTAACCTTTAGCCACTAACGCAAGTTGTGTTTAGTTGTGTATCAATCAATACTGATTTTGAGAATCTTCAATTTGTCTACCTCATTACATCAATGATTTTGAGCCTATAACTAACTAGTTTTTTGTATAATCCAATCATTCTAGTCAAATTGAGGTACATGTGGAATTTGTGACACATAGAACTTATGTTTTTTAACAAATGGTATATTAAGAATTACAATTCAAATTATATGTTGCACAATAGACAACCACTATTGGTAAAATAATAAAAAATTACAGGAAGTGGAAGATGAAAACATTTTGCATAATATGAAAACCTAATCTTAACAATGAAAATGAAACAAACTCAAGGTAAGAAGTGGAAAATTAACTCCCAAAAATTCCAAATCTTAGATCCCAAATACACAACTTTGTCAGCAATTGAAAGGTATGTTTCCAATATTATCCAATCTATGTATTGGATACATGATATGTTTCCAAATTAAGTTATAAAATGAATAAAATATTTAATTGGTGAAATAATCTTCATAATAAAATTAACTTCAATAAAGATTGATATAGCATGCCATCATTGCACTTTGACGGAACCCATCATAGTGCCACGTAAACCCATTTGAACACAATGTAGTGACACCAGTGGTGATGGATGAAAAAGTCTTCATAGTAATCAATGAATGATAATCTCCAATTTATTATCAAAATTTAAAATTATCCCCTAAATCTTAATTACATACAAACCTCCACCCCAAGATCACGATTTTGGTTGATGTGTTCATGAGAACCGGAGCAAATATCCAAAAATGTTTCAACCCAAACCTTAGAATTAAAGCACAAAAATAATACATATGTACACATACTTAAGGGGTGATTTAGAAGTATAATCATTTTTTATTTGATTCTAACCGTTATTATTCTATAATTCCCCATGAGAGATAGTTTTCTAATTTTTATTGAACATGATATATAGTTCTATATAAAATCATCATCATCATTGAAGCTTATTTTCTATCAAGAAAATTGAGCCCAAGTGGAATAATCTTCCATATGATCTTTGGAAACATGATGTGTGAAATTATGAGGATAAGAATTTCAACCAAGCAAACCTTTAATTTTTGAGTAATTACATTGCTAGACACTTCATTGTACTTTATTTATTGATATGTTAGTTTACTTGGGTTCAAAATTTGGTGAATAGATAAAACTAATGGTGTCTCCTCTTGTTGTTCTTCTCCTTCACCACTTCACATTCAAACAAAAATTTGTGCTAGGGTTCAAGGTGAAATCTTTAACAAGAAAAACATGATTCAAAGTTCATGTCCATGAATTTTTGTGAAATTTAGTCACACACAACATGATGCTCTATGCAATCTAAGGGATCACCTTTGGCTTAAATGATTGATTAGTCATAATAATTGAGTACTTCATGAATTGTCACAAGAACCAAGCACACAAAATTTAAAACTCTCACAGAATGTAATATGACTCTTAAAGTTGTTATGATATGATATCATGTTAATCTTTCAATTGATAGCTCAAGAACTAAACACTTTTATTTTAGAGCGATCATTTTTTTACTTCTATATTTAACTTGGAAGCAATGAAGGAAAGACTTTGATATAACACGGAACATTCTCTTCATGTGTCAAAAATGGGAACTTATCTGTTCTCCTCTATATTTTGATGCGTTATAAATTGATCTATATGTTAATGGATTATAATAGAATTTTGAGTCTCTAAGGCTATGTACACACAATTTATCATGTGACAAGAAACAATCATAGTCGACTTGCATTCAATCTTAATATTTATTTCAACCCTTCAAAAAGGCAATAAGATCCATAACAAATCACAATATCAGGAGTAAAATAATCACAAGAAAAAATCTGAGCATGTAAATTTATGAGGTTAGTATAAGATAATCTTGGAATCTGCCTAGTTGGGTTGAAATTCCTTGTAACATCATAAAATAATTTCTTAAAATTGTTGTAATCATAGACTTATGGTTATTTGTAGTAACTTTTTGCAAAATCAAATTCAATAGATTGTCACAAGCAATGAATGTGGAAATATAAAACAAAGAAAATAAATAAAAGAATTATGTAATATCATACTTATAAAAAGCACTATTTTATATGTAAACACTTAGCCAAAAATGAGCTCAAATGTTTTGATGTGGGCCAACTAAATATTCAACTTTTATTATATTCTATGATATGGAACCCAATAAGTAATGGATTACACAAAAAACCTAATGCTTTGAATTATAAAGTCAAACATTAACTTCTACAATTAAAAACATGATGCCTAATCAATATAGGGAATTACAAAGGGATTAATGTAGTGAACTAAGGTAGTTTATAGGAATTGGTTGTAGTAGGTCATCAAAGAGTCATGGCCTAAGGTACTTTAAGTGGGAAAAACAGATGTTGAAACAATAAGATATTTTATCAAAGTACAAAAAAACCTACATTAACATGCACACATGAAGTGAAATCTGGATTATGTTTCACCACTACCTAGTTTTATTGATGTACCAATGAACCACATCATAAGGAAATGTAGGTATACATATCAAGGATTGTTGAAATGCATATCTGAGAGTCTTTCTAGATATATATGTCCCACTCTCTTGATTACTTGTGATTTTTTAAGTTATTTTCCGATAATACTCATGATGATATTAGGAGAAAATTATAGATCACGTATATACTTCCCTCAAGGATATAAAGAATATTTTTTAGGACGGTCAGGAGGCTATATTCATCCCACCCTCCTCTTTTGATTAAAATCAAAATTTGGACTATATGACTCTAGAATAATCTTACAACATGGTATTTCTACTACCATTATAGAGATAATCAGACTCACAAATATTATAAATATCATTTGTTGGATTTACATGCAAATGATCTTCCATAGAAGTTCTTAACATGAAATCTAGAAAAAAATTCACCACTTTATTAACCTTCCTAATAACATATGGGATATTCGCATCTTGATCTTATTTCTTTATAGCATGAATATTTAGAATCCAATTTTTAGTCAATTGTAGCTTGGTGGAGAAGACCTGGGCTCCCCAGAGTAGGGACCGAGGTTTGAATCCCCGGTTGTGCACCTTCAGCGATCCTTGGTCCCGTCACGAACCTCAGCCTCTACGTGAGTTTTACCTTGCTGACCTCGATGTGAGGGTAGTTGGGAAAAGCTAGGGGTTTATGCTTCCAAGGGGGTCACAATGGTGGTGCTTCTTCGGGGGTGGTTCCCATGTCATCCAAAAAAAAATTCAGTCAATTGAAATTGTGCGTAGTCTCTATGGTTATGATTCCATTAACAAAAACCATAGATGCACTTCTCATGTTTATTAAAATCTCTCATTATCTCTATCCTAAGATAACACCTAGTATTTTGAACAAGAGTTTGTCTTCCAAAAAAAGGGCAATGGTTAATATCTAAACATGAAATTTAATAAGAAAAAATGACACACCATATGCATTGAAACATTTCCATTTTACAAAACAAACCATAGTACACAAACTTGCCCAAGGAAGAAAATACCCTAAACAAGATCACGTAATTAGCCATAGAAAAGTATTATTTGGATAAAGGAAACATAAAAAAATTATATTTAGATGAGGAGATAGAATGTCAAATATAAAGTTGGAAAAATGTGGGGATGAAGATGTTCACATTCAAGAACACCCAAACTTTATCCTCAAGTCTTCCAAAAAATACATGTAGATTCCATATGCTTCTAAAATGATAAGGGAAAAATTAACAACCTAGAGTACTACGTCCCAAGCCTATAGTTTCAACAATATGAGGTTAGGGAAAACACAAAATATAATTTTTTCCTAATAGGATGTATTTGTGTTTTAGTATGATAAATGAATAATATACTATATAAATGTATCGAAGATAGATAATATATATGCTTCATTTTCAATATCTATTGTTTTTATTTGAGTGTAAATGAATCTTAGAATTTGTTGAGGTTGAATTCTAGTTAATTATGTTAGCACAATCATAGTAATTGATGAACTCAAGTGTAATGATGATAAAGTACAAATCCCACTTCCAAGCAATAATAATAAAATTTGATAAATTCTAGTCTTTATATCAATAGAAAACTTAAATGAAGTGTTAATCACTTTGAATTGCCTAATATATCCTTTGGTTGAGGTCAATCATGTGTAGGTTCTTAGATCAATACTTAGGTGTGATTCACCATGTGTTGACCCATTGCCTAGCTAACTTATACTCATGCTGATCTTACTAGATAGTAGAGGTTCAATGGCTATGGTCATAGGTAAAAAAGTTGTTCTATAGTTGTTTGGATCTAGAAAATTTTTGTCCACTAACTTACATTTAATTGGCCTTACCTATCAATGGCTAAGAGTCAAGTCAAGTTACTAGGAAGAGTTGGCTTCTAATGAGGGTTAGTTTTAATCTTCCAACTAGGTGTAGTCATACTGACTAAAACCCAGTAAGTTGGATGAATAAAGGCTTAACTAGAAATGGGTAAAACATTGGAGAAGTTGACCTCTACTTTCCATTATAAACCTAATTAATGGGTTAGTCAACTGAAGAAGGGTCCATCAACAAGATACTTATATACAGTCACAAATTAAGTAATATACTTTGATAATAAATAAAATAAACATATAATTTGTTTCAATTTGATTTAACACACTCTTGCACAAGCAATCCATAAATTAGGTATTTGTGGTGTGTAGACGAGATAGGAAACAATACAAGAAGATCATATAATCATCGATATTAGGCGAGTTAGATCTATGGTAAGTATGTAATATTATAATCTCTTTATTATACACAAGAATCATGGACACCATTATCCTTGATGATCTAAATCATTTCATTCTTTTCTCTCATTTCATCCTCATCTAGTGTGGGGTTTTGACCTATAAAGGGGAAACTACGAGGGCCTTCTAGAAGGTGATTTTGGGGTTTCATCCAACACTTGAGCAAGAGTGAGTCAAATTAGCTTCTATAAAGGACAATAAAAAAATATATGACTAGAATTTTTTAGAATCTTAGCATCTACAGTCATCATTGTGTTCTCTCAATTCTTGAATGAAGTTATGAACAATGGCCCTTATCTATTATTAATTTGAATAATAAAAAATGCAATGTACATGATTTTTTTCTACATTTAAATAAAAATACTAATTTATTATGTTATTTGGAATAGAGAAATACAAAGGCACTAGGATACATAAGTCTCTTGCCATATCATGGACATGAAATTCATGTGTATTCATAGTTTTACTTCCTAATTAACTATTAATATGATTTTGAGTTAACTACTTTGGTTTTGAATGATGATTAAGAGATAAGAATTCACATATAATTATTTTGAAATGAGAAATTAATAATTTCTATAAGAAAATAAGGAATACATAAAAAAGAACTTATAATTCTTGTGTAATCTTGAATTTAAAAAATTAGGGCTTCATACGATGTTTTAAAATGTATGAATTTAGAATTTGATATGTATACAAGAAAATCATTATATTCTCAAAGGTGATACCTTGTTGAACAAGAAGCAGTATTGAGCATTTAAATAGAAACCAAATAAAAAGAAAATATGAACTTTTAATGTTAATCTAAGATAAAAATAATCATTTAACATGAATTTAAGAGAAACTAAGTAATACATTTTACATGAGGCCATGAAACTTATAGAATTTAATGCAAAGTATTGCATCCTTATACTGAAAATGGATTACACAATGATATGGATTAAGTTGGAGGTAGTTGAATCGTGATAGGGGGTCAGGGGATTCAACCCATCATGGATGGCTTTTTAAATCAAGTATAGAATGAAAGAATGTATTGAGGATGTCCAACATTAACTAGAGATTTTGGTAGTATGTAGATTCATATATGTTTCTTGTACCACACAATGAGACATCCATATAACACATTATATGGTATGTAGTCAAGGATAGGGTACCTAAACGCTCTACACAAGTGTCAAGGTTAGCAAAGTTAACCAATATGAATATATCAAAATTTTATCCTTCAAGATCATATTTGACGAGCTCTATTGCAGACTTAAGGCTAGTTCAATAGGCATTGGGGTCTCATGTCTACCCTAAAACTTGTACATGAAGCCATAGTCTATATGTCATGTGTTCACATTTTTAGTACACCTCATGTGGGTTCGTGAGCATTATAACTAAGCTAAGAAGATAAATAGTAAATGTAAAGTTCAATATAGAAGACATTGAGATTTGTTTGGATTAAGTTACTTTTTCTAATATGTGCATGTTTATTTATTTGAAGCAAATTACTTCCATGATTGATTAAAGTACATTTTTCATGATCCAAAGTTATTGTTTACATATCAAAAGAAACTATATCTATCTAATTTTAGTTAGTATAAGTTTCCATTCCCTGATCTAGTATCTCACCCTCCACAGAAAATCTTTAGGTTAAAAATATCTTAGAACGATATAATGCACACTCTATTGAGTGCTATTGTTGAGTTGTATATTAGTAGAGTTTTAATTAGTATCATCTCATGTTCATTCTAGGTCATCAAGAAATAAAAAGGGGGTGACACATATATAATTAGTCTAAATCCTTAGTCCTTATGAAAATGTTAATAATAAGTTATATAAGTTCTTAATAATTGTAAATCTATTAATGGTAATGTAAAGAAATACTTTTCATAATAAATGTATACTAGGTAATAGAAATCCAATTTGTACATGTTTTACTAATATATGTGAATGAAATAGTTTAAAAACTATAAATAATTGAAAAATAATGGAATGAAGGGTGGATTATTAGATGACTTTGATATCAAGATCATGAAACAAGTGGTTGAAAATGACACATACGTCGTGATTTTCAAAAATACAATGCCAACCTTCACATTGTCTAGGTCCATTAGTAGAACAGGATTGGAAATTTCCAATATCCTATTGCATCCCAACCAAGTATATTTTACCATAATCTTATTTGAATGTCTCCTCCATGAATAAAAAAACTTATATTAGAATGTGAGGTTTTATGGACTTTGCTATAATATATTAGGTTCTATATTTGTTCCCACTTTTATCATTTCTTGTCTATTTAAGCTAGATTTTACTGAAACATGGTTCTTTTGCAAAGAAATTTTGCATCATAATTTCTATTAGCATCGACATAAATCATATTCTTAGGGTTTGGCACCCTAAAAACCCAATCTAAGGGTCTTCAAATAGAATGAATTCATTACCTAAAAATATAACCTATGGCTTTGTATATACATTCTTCTTTTCTAGGATTTAAAATAACCTCATCACATGAAACCACTAGAGCTCAGTAATAAGGTCAAAATAAAATAAATTATTGTTGAATAGAACAATGATTAATAATTTTGTTGATTTTTCTTAAAACTACACAATCAATATCACTCACAAAAAGTATTAATAGTTAGGTAATGTTTGGAAACAACTACTATCTCAGAATGCAATATAATGAAGAAGGTTTACAAAATAAGGTCTTAAATACATGAATTATAGGATGCCATAGAATGAGCATACATGTTCAAAATCAAGTGAGGCTCTAATGCTATTGGCAAGATGTGACAGTTATTGGTCCTAAGACTCCTCATTTGGTAATGGAACTTAATGTGGAAATATTAGATCTTAAATGTACCTAATATCCCATACCCATTAATCATATTCATTCATGAGAATAAAATGGAATCATGATTCAAAGTTATTAACATAAATAGGGTGATCGACAATAGTGGGAAGGACATAGAGAGATGATTCTATCAAGAACAATATTATACTAGAAATGCTTTTGTTGGAGTTGAGCATTGTTGAAGGTAGTTGGGCCGATGGATGAACATATAGTTGAAATAGGAGTACTTATTATTTCGTCCATTGTTAGGACAAAACACATGAGGTGGTTTTCATGTGTCTTGTGAGATGATGGTTGTGACGTAGCCTTAACATCTTAGGGTTGTTGGCTACTTAGCATGACTTTCCTTGTCACAGTAGTAGGTTCTATAGCAATGATGGATTCTTCTACTATGGGGGTGACTTCATATGGTAGTGCATGAGTATTTATCTTGGTTCACTAATGTCTAGAGTGGAGGCATATAGAATAGTGTTTGATGGATAGGTGGTGGTTGGAACAACTGTTACCTATGTCACTACATCTTCTAAGGGTCCTTTGCATGTATAGTTGATGAACTTACTAAGATTAAAATCAAAATATAGGAAAGAAAAAATATAGAACTTTTTTGTGCATATTGGGAGTATATAAGAAATGGTTATAAGACAAATATTTATGTCTAATCACACCCTTGACATATTTAAATATGCATCGACATTGTACAACATCTATCTCAAGAAACTGATAGCAAATTATCTAATGTTACAATTTTGAAAAATATACCATTCCAAATGCTAATATGAAGCCCAAATTCTAGTATAGTGGAATGTAATATTGGTGTTTAAAAAAAACTGCAGTGGGAGGTGCGACAAATGATGGTAGATACTAGAGTTCGATGGGAAGTGTATTATATGTTAGGGTACCAAATTGGCAGTCAGTTGCTAGACATACATGAACCTCAAAAGGAATGGGGTGGAAATCATCTAGAAATGGTATAGTGTGATGGTTTAGTATAGTTGGATGGGAGATGTTTATATTCTATGTGTGAATCCATGATTCTCTATGATTTACAACGGCTATTTTTAGTTTTAGAATTTGTATACAACTTAATATTGAGAAGTTGATCAACTTCATCATAACTTGTCCTATGTAGTTTTGGGTGTGAGATATTTCTTGTGAAACCAAATAGTGTGGAGAATATCGATTGGTTTAGGGAAAAGAGGAGTTGCCACTACATTATTAAGGTAAAATGACAAAAACTATGAAATGCTTTAAAAATAGGTGGATACATAAAAGGAGAACTAGATATAGGGTAAGACATCAAGTTACATGTGGGGAAGGTGTTAGGTACTCCATGAAGCCCTTATTATGTCATAAATTGTGACAATGTAAAATATGTTTTGTCTTGGAAAAGGGGTTTATATGTGCAATATATAACAAAATCATGAGAATATACCACCTATAAATTAAAGGTTAGAGTGAACAAAATTTTATGAGTGATCATCAAATCCAAGAGCTCATACCTCACACCATTGAGGGGTCAGAATTAGGGGGGGGTGACAGAGGGGGTATGCAAGAATAACAATAAAAATCTACAAAAAGATGTTAGTGATACCAAAACTATTCATTAGTGATCATCAACCCCAAGTGTTCATATCCTCACACCAGTAAGGGGTTAAAAAGAGGGGAAACGAGATGGAAATATATGGTTTTTAGGTCCAAACTACCTAGATTTGATGTCTTCGAGGGTAAGTGCATCACTCCTCACTTTTCTCTCATGGGTTGGGGAAGGGATATATCTCGGGGATTGAGTCCCAAAATTATAGCTTAAGTGTGGAGATTTTTCAAAATGGTAGCATGAAATCCCCCATAAATCTCTCTGTTGCCAACCCCAATTCCTAACATTCCATCCCTCACAAAAGGGTTGTGCACAAAAGATTTTGGTGACTAGCTAACTTGGATAGCTCTCACCAGGTGTCAGACAAAAAGTTATAGCCTTTGTAAATGGAGGTTGGGGGCTAAATTTACAATGATTGGGTTTTTTTAGGGTTTGTATATGATTGTGGATTCTCAAAGGTGGTTGGAGTCATGAGGGAAAACTAAAATGACACCCTCACTCTAGAGTCATCTAGACACATCTATAATGTAGTTTGTTTGACTCAACAAATGCATGGAGAAGAGGGAGTGTGAGGCACTCATTACATGGGTTCCCCCTTAGTCTCACAAAAGTGATTTGAGTGTAGTCCATTTGACTCAATCAAACGATGGAGAGAGAGGAGTTGGGGGTGTGAGTGTTTCCCCCAATCTAGGGAATGTGTAGAGATGGGGTGTCTAATGGGCCCATTACTGATGGAGAAGGTGGGGCTCTATCTAATCCTATGTGGACACATTGGTCAAGTTGCATTATAGGGACTAGAGATCAAAAGCATGTCTTACGTAGTAGTAACTAGGTTATGGAGTCGTCTCACGTCACAAACTCAGTGACACCATCCAAGCTAGGTAGTCAATAGCAGACTCACAATATTTGGACAAATATATGGTTAGAAGTTTCCAATTGATGGGGGATTTGACGTCTAAATTATGCAAATATTATATCTAACAATTCATATGTAGAGACATTTTTCTCCAATTCATCAAAAGACTATCAGTTGATCCTTATTTTGAATCATATATTGAAATTTGATCATGAATCCATTCAAAATACTTCAAGTCACTTGGATATGTTGACTACACATTCAATTCATCTTTTTGTATCATGACATCACTCGAGATGTTTTTCATAGATCTAAGATGTTTACATTACTTTATCTCACTCCATCATGGCCTTTAGTGGCATACATTTAGATATTTGTGAATATGGTTATACCCGTAGTTCATCTTTGAATTTGTTTAGATTTTAAAGTTTCTTCACATATCTATGTCTGATTCTTATATAGTTAGGATTAACACTTTTCACTATCTCATTTATTTGACAACAAGATGTGGCCACTCAGAAAATAGAGTTTCAATTTTTTTCACCTTTAACAAGATGTGGTAAAATCATTCATAATAAGGCTCGAAGTCTTAAGATTAGAAGGAAATAATTTTTGATAAGTAATATCCCAAGATAATAGACTGATGTTTGAGCATACCTATAATTATTAACTTCTTAAAATTGTTCCAGACAACCATAAGTCACATATGTGGTAAAACATTATGAATCACTCGTACTAGATAAAACACTCTTGATTGTTGCAAAGTTTTAGTGATTCAAGGAAAACTACTTGTGAAAGTAAAGAATGAAATAGATTGCTTAAAAGAAAGGCTTCAAATAAATTTGCTTATTCTATTGAGGATAATTGAGGTGTGGGTAGAGCTAATTCGATAAATCTAGATATACACAGTGCATAATGGGTTGGTGGATCCATTGACAAGGGCATTGAATTGTAAAAATCATGCATGTTGAACTTTCTGGCTAGCTTGGCTAAGTAGGCTACATGAGCACCATGTGTCTGGCCCACAGACCTTGCTAGGTGACCGTATCTAGGTGGGATACACATCTATCTCCCTTTTTTGGAAACACTAAGGTTTAAGGGTGCAAAGGGATGCATATACAAGGTCTTAAAAACATCATAATCAATGGGTTGTATAAAATGTGCTCCCTTCCTTGAATGCTATTATAAGAAAACCTTCAAGATATAAGTTTTAACACATACTGATGGGTTCATTTAGTGTTTCTATAGCAACTTCTCAATAACTTTGTAGAATAGAACATTTTACCAGGATGTGTTGAGTGCTTGCCCATGTGATCATATTGTTCCTATTTTTTCCCTAAGCACTGAAAATGGATTTTATTTCTATCAATAGACTGTTATGTCATAGGGATGTTTAGTATGTGACTAAAATTGGTCATCTTTGTTTTCTTATTTGAGGGGATAATGCAACTTCTTGGAAGGAAATATCTAACAAAAGACATTAATACATATACCATATGTGGTTTCACTTATTTTAAGCCTACATTGTCAGTTATATATTGACACCTAAGTGGGCAACACTACCTTCAATGCCTGTTTCTAGGGTTATTCATAACCAATTACATAGATGTAGTGTTAGTTTCTATGAAAGGTGAAATAGATGTAACAATAGTTGTGTTTTGTCAGTTTATAATCAAGAGACCGATGATGTAATCTAATATAAACAAAAATTGTAAGATTATCCTGAGATTATCATCATTAATTTTTCTTAGAGCAACCGATGATGTAGATCTACATGTTTGGTGGAAGGAAGAAACTGAGGTAGACATATGGCATGTGTTGTCGATTAGCTTGAGATAACTAATGTTCAACTTTCATATTAGTTAAGATTAAACTGATAAGGATACTTGTATTTTAAGTTTTATTGAAATAATCAACAACACATATTTACATCATCAGATTTTTTAGGAAAATAGATCTCGTAGGTTTTTTTAATGGTAGGTCATGGACTTGTCATCTAACTATTTATCAGGATACAACTTGTAGTTCTTTAAAATTACAGGCTACCAAGTATTCAGTTTAATAATAGGCCTGCAGTACCTACAAAATCTGTAACAACAAAAACATACAAGAGTCTACATCCACACAATTCATTCCCACACATACAATTCCAATCCCACCCATACTTCATTCCATTCTCATGCACATATGAATATACACAATTCATTCACTCACATACAATTTCATTTTCAACCTCATATATAAATGGAAATTATTATCATAAACCATTTCTTGTCACAAATTCACAGACATATGCATATATACACACATCATTCACATATATACCAACAATTCACTTGCATCAAATTTAAAGTTATAATATTCATTCATATCACATGTATATAAAAATAATGACATCAAAGTTCAAGAAATTTATAATTTGTCCCAATAAATAAAAAAGTTGACTTTTTTAATGAAGGACTTTGTCCATTGTTCTCATATCTCATTCATCTCTTCTTTTTATATGGCTTTATAGTGTTAAAAATCTTCAAAGATAATGAAAAAATTCTAGAGTTTGATTTGATATTTTCATATATTAAAATGAGATGATTTACTTATGATTCAAGACTATATACAATCCATGTCAAGTGTTGCTTGTTTGACAATCAACTCCATGGAAACTATGCACTCGTCATACATAAGTAGCTAAAAATTATATATGTGGATTAATATATTACAAAACATTACAACATATATATATATGGCCGTTTCTTTAATACCCGTATGGGTAGCCTGGATTTCTCTACCCGACAGCCAAAAAAGTAACTGCTCTGACTAGAAAAGTAATTCTACTATAAAAAAAAGTAACTATATAACTAAAAAAGTAATCCCATACAAAATACACAACAGATATATATGTAACCGTGTTTTGAAATTTGTTGTTACAAATGTAACTATCTATGCATGAAACACAACAGTTTGCAAGGTAAAGTAACCCTCTACATGTCAAAAGTAACCAACTTGAAAAAAAGTAACCGAAATGGGGGGTGGGTAGATACCCGCGCAGGTATATATATATATATATATATATATATATATATATATATATATATATATATCAGAATTGCATAAATTTTATTCCGAAGTCCCTATTAAAGTTAGGTCAAATTACATAGTGGCCCTCATATGCTACTATACATCTTACAAGTAAGCAGACTTTAGCTCACTCCCCATACATTGAGTCTACTTTTAAAAGCTTTACATATCTTTTTAGTAACTGAATCTATACTTTTCCTTTTACCATTGTGCTTTCTGTCATTCCTTTCTTTCCAAATATAAAAGACTATGGCAAAGTAGAGGAGTAGTACCTTCTTCTTCCTTGCGCATGTATCTTTTCCAAGCAAGATTATCATCTCATTTGGATTCCTCAATTGAATGAGGGTAGAGCCAGTGTTGATGCTGATCGAACTCCATAACTCCTTGACATATGAGCAGGTTCTAAATAGATGTTCATGAGTTTCTTTACCATCACATAAGTAGCATTTATTGATGGTTCCTGGGTACCAGTTCTCGATCTTGTCCAAAGTAGCCAAAGCTTCATTCGCCACCCTAAATAGACCAACAAACCATTTAGGAATTTCATATTCTGTCCATATGTATCTGGTGCAGTTGCCTTCCCCTCTGTTATGAATTATGTACCAAATATCCATGTTCGGATCATTTTGTCTCCAGATGCCTCTGTGCAGAGAGAATAAGTGTTTTATTTGCTGCCAAATCTTTGACATCCTGTTAATCACCCTTGAGTAGCCCTCCCTAGTGTTTGGCACGAAGTCAAGTCCTTTGGGGTACCTACCTTTCATCCATCTCGCCCAGGGAGAGACACCATGGTTATAAGCAATAATTCTTTTAACAGTAGCCTAGTTGGCGATTTTTTGAGGAGTTTTGAGACCCACTCCTCCTTCTTCTTTCGGGAGAGAAAGTCTGGCATACTTCATAGGGTGGGTGCCTCTAGCCCATATGAAGTTTGATATCATCATCTCCATCTGATCGAGTATTTCTTTTGGAATTTCTCCTTACTGAACCCAGTATATTAGCAATCCTTCAATGGTAGATTTGCTGAGCGTGATTCTACCTACCATCGAGGTTTTGGTAATTGGCCATCGAGCTATCATGCCTTCAAGTTTATCTGTGCAATCTATGAAATCTTTAACCTATAGGTTGCCTCCTGCAAGTGGAAAACCCAGGTATCATGTGGGTAAGGGACTACTCTCGATCTCAAGGACATCTTCAATGGCTTCCTTCAGGTGAATACAATTGTCAGAGATAAAGAATTGTGACTTTTTTTATTGATATGCAATCCTATTTGTTCGCTAAACTTGAGAAGAATCTTTTTGAGGTTGTTTAGGTATTGAGTCTTAGCTTCAAGGAAGATGAGTACATCATCGGCAAAGATTAGATGACTCCAAACTTTGGCCCTATGGACTGTATAAGTTCTGAGTTCTTTCTTTTCTTCAGCATCATTCATTAGTTGGGTGAAGTATTCAATCAAGATGGTAAATAAAAGAGGTGATAGCGGATCTCCCTGGCGTAGGCCATTGGTGCTTTTGAATATTTTGTTCGAGGTGCCATTAACTAGGAATGAAAAACTAGGAGTACATACACATTGCTTGATTAGTTTAATCCAGTTATCTCTGAATCCTAATTGATCCATGATCCACCATAGCTTATCCCAACGTACGTTGTCAAAGGCTTTAGACACATTGAGCTTCAAACTAATCTTCTTGTGACCCGTCTTAACTCCAAAGTCTGCCATGAACTCCCCTGCAAGCAGTCCACAATCTGCTATGCTCCTCCCGGTTATGAAAGTGCCTTGTTGTTCTGAGATAAGAATGGGTAGGACTGTCTTCAGTCGATCAGCAAGAATTTTTTAGTCATGATTTTGTAGTGGACATTACAACATGCTATCGGTCTGTAATCAGTAAGAGACATGGTGGTCTTCTTCTTTGGTACTAGGACCAGAAATGCATGGTTTACTTATCTCAACACTGCACCACCTTCCATGAGCCATTTAACACTCTTATATAGATCGTCTTTGATTGTACTCCATGCTTCTCTATAGAAGTGGGAGTTGAAGCCATCGAGCCCCGGGGATTTCTCAGTGCCTATGCTCCAGAGGGCTTCTTTTACTTCATCTTCAATGACAGTCCTGCACAGAAAATTGTTATGAGAATTATTAAGTTTTGCTCTCCATTTGAGACTGTCGTCTTCTTCCAATTGAGATTCCATGGATTTGTTGTATAGATTCTTGTAGAATTCTGTAGCTTGGGCTTCAAGGTCCTGCTGGCTTTTCACCATTTCTCCGTTAGTAGAGACTAGTTCAGTAATAGCATTTTGGGCTTCTCTTTTCCTCATTGCATTGTGATATAGGCTGGTGTTTCGATCGCCATCAGTGATCCAAGTTTGTCTACTTCTCTGCCATGCGAACTTTTCCTCTACAGCTTTGAGGTCCTCCAGCATACATTTTAGGTTCAGTTCCTCTTCGATAAGGTCACATTTTAGGGGGTCAGTTAGGAGAAAGCTTTTGACTCTAATCAGGTCTTTTGTCATATCTTCTAGCAACTTGGGGATGTTGATGAATTCTTTGGACCATGCTTTGAGTTTCCGTTTTAGATGCATAAGTTTCTTTGCGAATATGAACATTGGATTACCTTCAATCTCTAGTTTCCAGGCTTCTTCGTGTATGTCTTTGTACCTTTGCCATGAAGTCTAAAAGTTAACAAATTTGAAAGGCCAGGGCTTCCTTTCCTTCTCATTTAGTTGCATAATCAGAGGGGCATGATCACTTATGTCAACACTAGCTACTTTAATTTGGACAGTGGGTAGTTGATTAAGCCAAGTTGAATTAACTAAGGCTCTATCTAACTTGGATGCAATGTGTTTATCTGGTTTTCCTTCGTTGTTCTAGGTAAAAACTCCATCCCCAGTCATTGGCAGCTCGCATAGTTCAACTACATTTATTGTGTAGTTGAATGATTTGATAATAGTTTCAGCTACTAGACGTCCTCCTTTCTTATCCTCCTGGAGCCAAACATTATTGAAATCTCCCATTAAGATCCAAGGATCGTTAATGGACTTAGATAGTTCAATGATGTCCCTCCATAAACTCTGCCTTTGGGTGTGATGATTGAAGGCATAGATTGCCGAGAAGACAATCTTCAGACCTCCTTTATTTTTGCACTGAGCAGTGATCATCTGGTCTGTCTTTTTTATGATATGAACCTCCCAGGCATTAGGTTTCCATCCGAGACAGATGCGACCTAAAACAACTTGTTCAAGATTATCTGTATGAGACCATCCCATAGGGTATACAGTCTCAGTATATTTAGAGTTGCACCTCTTTATTTTTGTTTCTATGATAGATGCTAAAGAAACTCCACTGAATTTTATCCAGCTTCTCACCTCCCTTCTTTTTGTAATCTTGTTGATACCCTTGACATTCCAGGCAAGAATGGACATTAACCCTTCTTGTTGTTCCTGGTTCACCTATTAGGCTCCTTCTCCTTTCCCTTCTCTACCCCCTTGGATTTTGAGTGATTATCCTTAGGAGGTTTGTGTGGGATTTTCTCATTCTCCAGGATCTCTAGGATCTCTTCTTCTTTCTTATCCGAGTCATTCAAAGCATTGAAAGGATTGGTGTTATATGTGTGTGTATATATATATATATGTATGTATGTATATATATATGTATATATATATGTATGTATGTATATATATATATATGTATATATATGTATATATATATTTATATATATATATATACATATATATATATATATATATATATATATATATATATATATATATATATATATATATATATATAATCAGGCATTTAGCAGTAAGAGTCTCACCATATCTAAAGTTTTATCATTGTTGTATTCAGCCAATCCTAACCAAATAGCTCCTAAATATTTATCAAGAATACTCTAGTATTGTGATATTCCGCTATAGTGTTCTCCTGGATACAAGCCATCATAGTCAATCCTTCTTCTATAGTGTCTAACGATAGTGTCAACCCCCTCTACTTAGGACCTAGTGAGTCAAATAGGACAAGTAAAATACAAGCATTTTTGGAGGCTTTGGAGGAGGAACTATAGGGGGCTTCTAAGGTACTATCATCTCCATGTAGTCGCATATCAATTGCTAATGAAACTAGAAAAGAATCAAAAATATAAATGCAATGTAACGTTATCAAACTTTTTTTGGACAACTATGACATTGGGCTACACAATCATGTCTCCTTCTGCTTCTCCTATCATGGTTTGCTTGAGATGGCCAAATGGCAGTGGTGTGTCTATCCATTATGGATAGGCAAGTTGGATAGTCACACGAAGCACATTATAGGACATTGAAGCACCGTGAACCTTGTCACGTACATGGTGTGGTAAAACCTCACCTAGTGCGACAACAAAGAAGGTAGGTTCTAGTAGTTCTAGATTACATTTTTCAACAACTACCGTGTTATATATAGTTTTATATACACTCAAACACAACATTTTCTAAGTTCAATTGGAAAAATAGTATTACGTCGAGCGTGTCTAGTGGGTCAATGAGATTACTCTCAATCACCTCGTCAAGAGAAGGGTTCATGGGAGTACTTTAAACCACCTCATAAGAAGTGTGGTGCAACAGAGGTACTATATTAGGAGGTTAAGACTAAGAAGTTTGAAGCTATCTCATTGCTTCTTCTATTATCCATGTAATCATGTTCTCTAACTCATCTTGTGACAATTTGCCTTTCTTGATAGATCTATTCTTTTGCTCTAATGTTCCAAAAATGAACCTTATCACAACACCAGACCCAACAAACCTAACACGGCAAGGATGCTCTAGAATACCCAAAGGAACCATCAATTCATCTGGTTGGCCCTTAGGGATGAACTTGCCTTGTTTTCATTTCCCATAGAGCTCTAGCTAATCATTATCAATAGTAATTGGTCAGTAAAATATAACAATCAAGGTAAAAAGAGAACATACATTCTGAGAGTTGAATTTATATTTTTTGTAGATACCTCATCGGTTGCAAGGTTGGTTATTTCTCCATAGTAGTTTTTTCTTGCACCTATCTACTCATCATGGTGAGGTAGAGGTGTAGTAGTAGTAGAATACACAACAGACCCATGATTATGCTACTTAGAGAATATGCTTACTCTCATTGTTGGTGATGCCGTGCATAACCACCTGGACCCAACTTGTGGTCATGAGCATTCATTGCATGCCTTTCTTTTTAGCATTGTGTATATCGTACTTAATCCAAAATATATATTAAGTAGACATAATACATTAAATTCATATAATTAATCATAAAAATGTATCTTAAACGAGACTTAATACCTTGAATTTATCAATTTTCCTTGAAGTAACAAATATGTCCCACTCTTGTCAAGATAGGGATATTGATTAACGGTGGCTTCTTCCTCTTGTTGCTTATTTTGTAATCTATTGTCAGATTTTTCCTAGAATTCCTCAATATCCTTCCACAAAAATGCAACACATTTTTATGACACAATTTTTCATCATGGTCAAAGATTACCCATAAAAGTTCATGTACTTCATTGAAGCATCTTTAGAGATATAATTTTTCACATCTTTAAAAATAGATTATATCATAGCTACGTCCTTCCAAATGAGTTCTTTAATGCAACGATCAACATGATGCCAAGATGTAATGTCATTTCCACTTTACTACAAACAATAACCCATCAGTGTTGCCTAAAAGCATTGTTATTATTCCCAATAGGATCTCCTATTGTATCAAAGTCAATGGGCCATCTTTGGACCTTTGCCCCTTTGCATTGATAACATGTTCATCAAATTGATTCCTCTTTTACATGAACGATCACACTACTCCTCAGAAATCCCTACAAGTTCCTCATGGTACTCATCCTCAAAGTGCTCATCCTAAAATAGTTAAGAAACACATATAAGTGATAAAGAATGTAAAATTTTAATCTAGCATATGACACATATGTAACTGTGTAGAGAATGTAAAATACATATCTACATAATAACACAATATATAACTTAAATGGACTCATCCTTAGGTGCACATACTCACAATTCATATCGTCATAGTCAAGTAGTATGCATTTTTCATATTCAAATTAGTCAAGAAACAGATCAAAGTGATAAAGAATGCAAAATACACATCTAGCATATGAAACATTTAAAGATACAATAAATAATGTAAAATGCACATTAATTATATTAAACATTTAAGTGATAGATAATTTGAAATGCATGCCTCTAGTATTGGATCATTCCATCTACGTGATCTCAACATGCATATTTATATGTGTTAACTTCATCATTTACACTTGGCTTGCGAATTGAGAATTGATTGGAGTCATCATACTTGTGATAGTACTCCTTTTCATCTATAGGATCTACAATGAAAAATCGTTATGAAGAATGATAGACCATTTTTCATTTACAAGATTATCAATATAGAATACTTTCTTCAATGGTGATTCCCTGATGAATCGTTCATCCATCTTGCCAATCTTTTCAAAATTCACTAATATAAACCCAATTCATCCAATACAACTCCCTTTTTGTTATCAATCCAATTACACCTATAGATGGAAACCCAAAATTTATGCAGTCAAATTTCCATAAGTCTTTTGTGACACCGTAATAAGATATTTTAGCTTCCCTTTGACTCTTATCCTTCACACTAGAAAAATACAACGTATATGTTGAAGGGTTACTTCACTACTTTGGATGAGACTTTTATCATCTTGAAATTTTGTGGAGTATGAAAATCCACTTATGTCAAACCATTTGTGAGATCGTTAATTTATTTTTAGTATGTAGGCAAGAATTTGATATTATCAAAAACATTATTTGGTGTTTGAGACAGTTGACAAATTTTTTTTATCGTCAACCCACCTAATAAATGTTTGATTATGTGCTCTAGAAAGACACATTGAACTAGTTTGATGATATTGTTTCTTGATAACCCCGGTGTATTTGATGATATAAATACCCACTTTGTCTATGTCAAATTACCATGACTTAAACATGGTGTGTTTGGATTTATCATAGTGTACTTGTTCTCATAGCTCACAACTAATTACTTCGAGTTGTACTCATAAATTCCCATTTTTGGAGTAAGCATCAATATTCTTTGCATTGAAGGGAGCTTCATTATAACTCATAAATTAATTGCAAATGTTCATATGTCCCTAGTCACATAACCCTAGATAATACCCCCTTTAATAGATAACATATATCAAACGTTACCTTATAAACACTCATGTACCATTCAAAAGGATACATCCAATGCTAAGTAAATTAGACTTAACATTTTCACTTCCTTAATCAAATGGACAACAAGATGTGCAATAACAAGAAGGAGGAAAATATATATCAAGATGACATAGGGTAACAACCACTTCTCTTTGCAACATATCAAGATAAGAAGGATTGATAACTTTGTTGCCTATAGTATTAAATAAGAAACAAAGCTAGTAATTGCAAACCTGTCATGCTTCGATAGTGTAGATCAAATAGCCATAATCAATATATGATGCTCTAGAGTATGAAAATTATAAAATTTTGAAACCTATCAGCTTCAAATTCATCATTGATATTAATTTATGGATAATGAAAGATTATCCAAGTGGTACCTTAACATTAAGCGATCATTGGTAAAAAGTTTTCTTCAGTTGTCCATGCAATGTGTAACAAGAAGGAGGTAAGTACGTTTTATGATTACTACAAACTTGTATTGTTAATTATTTCCTTATACTCATTTTACATATGTCCATTCTGGATTTTATTCCATCTTTGATCTAAGTTGGTTTATTCAATTGAGTGCAAATGATGATATCACATACATTTTTCACAACATCCAGGACATCGATATAATGCATAACTATAATATAACTCCACTAATAAAGATCCCATAATATTTGTCTCTTCTTGAATAATGGTTTGTCACTCTGCTTGGGAATATTAATTGTGATCTCTTGCCAAATGCATTGACAATTTCTCACTCTTTCAAAAATATCCTCCTCTAATATAGGTTTAGGGAACTTCATTCCTCCATTGAGCCATTGAGTTCTTTGTGAAACCTTTGTTAACGTTGTACTTTTGGAAGAAACCTTTAGTGAGAAAGATATATTGTCTTGCAACCATATTTTAGTTCTATTGAATCAATGTTCTCCCCACATATAGGGCATGCTTTGGATCCTTGTATGTTTTGTCCAAACAAGTTCCCATATGTTCCAAAGTCATCAATAGTACAAAACAATATAGAATGCAAACACAATGTCTCTATATATGAAGCATCATAGGGAATCACACCTTCTCCCCAGAGATTCTTCAAGTCATGAATCAGAGGTTCAATTAAAACATAAATAGCATTGTTAGGTTCTTTGGGTATGATATCAATAAGGAAAACATGAATCAGTGATTTCTCATACACAATCATAACTAGCCAAGTGCTATGTTGGATTCTTAATGTTCCATTTGGATTCATCCCATCAGTAAAAAGCCCAAGTAATAGAGTCCTAACTTCTTCACCAAATATAGGGTATAATAAATCAATTTTCTTCCATTGTGGAAAATCAGACGCATGTCGTAGGATCTCATCACTATTCTTCTTTACATCTGCATGCCAGGATAATTTATATGTATATATGGTATTGAAAACAAATTGTTGAAATTGTGGTATTATAGATAGATACCAAATACCCTTGGTAGGAGAGCTAGTTTTGGCCTTAGTTGAAGTTGTCATTTTGTACCTTGATACCCTACATATTAAACAATCTTTCAAATTGATATAATCCTTTTGAAATTAGACACAATCATTTGGGTATGTGTGTATCTTCTCTATTCACATTGTGTACAACATTTTTTTTATTTTGTAATATGAAACTAGAAGCTTGTTGCCATTAAAAATATTTTCTTTCAACAAAGATAATAGAGAGGTGAAGCTTTTGTAGCCCCACCTCTTGTTAGCCTTCAGAGTATACCATCTCTATTCAATGCTCATCTTCATAAACTTAGAACCTAATTATAATGGTCTCTTAGCTTCATGAATAATGTTTCAAAATAATAAAGGTGGATCAATAAGATTTACCCCACAACTATCTAGAATCAGACAACCATGTCTACCTAGATCAGTTTGTTCATGTCAACATAGTCACAAATTTCTTTTTCAGCATAAGTATCAAAATTCAAATCTACTAATGTCATAGTAGGAGTCTATCCATGTCAGTGCCACTTTGTATAACCCTTTACAATCCCTTTTACCATGACATGACTTTGAATTTCATTAACAATGTCAACTATCAAGTTGAAACTACAATTTCTACATGGGCAATAGAAATTGTCTCTAGGTCATTTCATATGTTCCTATGAAAATCTTATAAATTGACCAAGACAAGTAATAAACTCTAGAGTGAAATGATTTGGAATCAAAATCAATGATCAATCAATTCCATGATCACATGAAATATGAGAATTGAATCAGGTGTTAGTTGCATCAATTTTGAAATAAAATATGTTTGAATTGAATCAGGATTTAGCATTTACAGTTTAGCATTTAGGGTTTATGGTTAGGGTTATAGGATTATGGTTTTGTGTTTATGGATTATATATAAGGGTTTAAGGTTTAGTAATGAATTTGTACCACCTATCCCATCCTTGAATACCTAATCTTACTAGTAAGTGTATAATGTATATTTAATTTTCAAGAATATTTTGACAGTATTTCCCCACAGTTATCCAAGTACACCTATGTATATGGAGAAATACCCACCTATATGCACTTAGAGAACAAATGGAAAAGTGTTTACAAAACATCTTGAAAACCAAATAAACATTATACACCTACATCCTAAGTGAGATTGAGTGTTCAAGAATAGTCCCAAATAGGGGACTATTCAAGATCTACTCATCATGAGTAAATATTTGATGATATCAAACCCAATAGATATTAGGATTAGGGTATACAATTTACGATTTAGGGTTTAAGTATATTTATATCACTTCCAATCTGAATCAAAATAATGTATATAAATCATATTAATTTTAGTGTATTAGATTTTGGTGTGATTATTTAACCATACAACATTCAAACTGGTACTAATAAACAATACACTTAGCTTATATTAATTATATGAAAGCACCACATATCCCATTCTTGAATACCTAATCTTACTAGTAAGTGTATAATGTGTATTCAATTTTCAAGAATATTTGGCAATATTTCCCATAGTTTTCCAAGTACACCGATATATATGGAGAAATACCCACCCATATGTACTTATAGAACAAATGGGAAAGTGTTGACGAAACATCTTGGAAATCAAATAAACATTATACACCTACATTCTATGTGAGATTAACTGTTCAAGAATAGTACCAAACCAGGGACTAGTCAAAGATTTACTCCTCGTGAGTAAATCTTGGACGGTTTTAAACCTAATAGAATATTAGTATTAGGGTTTATAGATTATGGTATAACCTCTAGGGTATAGCATTTAAGTATATCACTTTCAATCTAAATAAAATTAATTTAAATAAATCATATCAATTTTAGTGTATTAAATTTTAGTGTGATTATTTAACCATACAACATTCAAATTGGTACTAATTAACAATACACTTATCTTATATAAATTATATGAAAGGACCACTATCCCATCCTTGAAAACCTAATATTACTAGTAAGTGTATAATGTGTATCCAATTTTCAAGAGTAATTTGGCAGTATTTCCCTGTAGTTCTCCAAGTACACCGATGTATATTGAGAAATACCCACCTATATGTACTTAGAGAACAAACGGTGAAGTGTTGACAAAACATCTTGAAAACCAAATAAACTTTACACATCTACATCCTAAGTGATATTAAGTGTTCAATAACAATCCCAAATAGGGGAATATCCAAGAGTTACTTCTCATGAGTAAATTTTGGATGGTTTTAAACCCAATAGAATATTAGGATTGGGGTTTAGAGATTAGGGTATAAAATTTAGGATTTAAGAAAATTTATATCACTTCCAATCTAAATCAAATTTGTTTAGATAAAGCGTATTAAATTTTAGTGTATTAAATTTTGTTGTGACTATTTAACCATACAACATTCAAATTGATACTAATAAACTATACACTTAGCTTATATTAATTATATGAATGGACCACCTATCCCATCCTTGAATACCTAGTCTTACTGGTAAGTGTATAATGTGTATTCAAATTTTTAAGAATATTTTGGCAGTATTTCTACATAGTTCTCCAAGCACACCGATGTATGTGGAGAAATACCCACCTATATGTACTTAGAGAAAAAATGGGGAAGTGTTGACAAAACATCTTGAAAACCAAATAAACATTATACACCTACATCATAAATGGGATTAAGTGTTTAGGAACAATCCCAAATAGGGGACTATCTGAGATTTACTTCTCATAAGTAAATTTTGTATGGGTTTAAACTCAATAGAATATTAGGATTAGTGTTTAGAAATTAGGGTATAACATTTAAGGTTTAAGTAAATTTATATCATTTTCAATCTAAATCAAATTAATTTTGATAAATCGTATTAATTTAGTGTATTAAATTTGGGTGTGATTATTTAACCATACAACATTCAAATTGGTACTAGTGAATAATATACACGGCTTAACATTTAAAAAAGAACCATTCATCACAATTTTATATTAGTTATATGCATCATAGATCTTGGACTCATCATTCATCACATGCACCATGTTATTAGGTTATACAAAAAGAAACAAAACTTGTAGAATAGGAGAGGATGAGGAGTAATTACACACAAATAGAGATATGAACAGAGAGAAGACGCAGGGTGTGTGACAGTAGATTGGGTTCCAAGATCCAAGTCGAGTTCCTATATCCAAGCAGAAGCTGAGGTGGCAATGGTGGAAGGAAGCAGGAGCATAGACAACAGTGGCATCTCCAAGTAGGAGAAGAGATGGAAAAACCACAGAGAGGACGGTGGTGAATGGAGAGAGGTAGTTGTCAATGGTGGATAAAGGAGTCATTGTCTCTAGATAGAGCTAGCAGCTAGGTCGTGTGTGTTTCGTATACAGAGAATGGGGGGAAAAGAAAATTTTGTAGGTGCTATTAGGAGAATGCTACAAAGGTTTATCTAGGAAACCAAAGACACAACCAATGTCATCGGTTTCACATAATACTATCAATAATGTAGGTGAATCTCTATCATCGACTTACCAATAAGAAATTGATGATGTCTATCCTCATACATGTCACCCTCACTAGGGCTTGTATTTTTGGTTTTGCCATAACCCAATTTGGGAGAACAAAAATTTTGTAGGGAACGTGGAGGGAACCATGCATCATCAGTTCTGTCAGAAGGAATCAAAATGATATGTTTTATGGAGGTAAAATAGTTTAACAAGGCACATGACATATATCATTGATTCTTTTACACAATGACTGTTTACATAGTCTTAGCATGAAGGAATGTGTCATCGACTTCTTGTCAAACTATGTGACACATGCTTTACCAAACTATTTTTGGAAAATTGAATTTAGTAGGCTGTCTACGATGTACATTCTTCCCAAAGAAACCAATGTCAAAATGAAAGTGGTACCCGAGTTTTTTTCTAAATTGAAAGACTAGACCAATTGTGACGTTTGAGATTTGTTAACCAAAACCATAGGTATGTAGTGTCAGTTTCACTTGGAAACCAATGTAAAAAAAATGATACTAGATGTCAAATGTACTAGTGAGAGGATAGAGGCCCCCTGGAGGATGTGTGCATGTTGTGATTTTTGACATTCCTCATGTCTTTGTTGATACTTAACTGATGATTGCAATGGTGTAACTCTAGGAGGTAGAAGTCAATGATTTTGGATTTTGTCAAAACATAAGTTGTACTGATGTTACAAGAGATGGCATGTGTTGCCCGACTACTATTGAATGATATGTAGTCATCATAGTATTCTTATGACTCCCTAGGTATGTCTTCTCGCTGGGCTATTGAGTGTGAATAAGATTGTTATTGCTTCATTTCTTACTATATGTGGTGCAATTGTGGATGTTGTGGAACTTTTTCAAGTCAGGAATGTGTCCCTCAAGTTGTACAACTCTCATGGTGTTCTTGATAATGGCAAATCTTATTTTTCCATCCTGGGGAGAAATTGTTAGTAAAAATCATTATGGTCATATAAGCTATTATTAGGGGTGAGTAAATCCTTCTCCTAGTTTTCTTAGAATTATTTTAATTCTTAATAGATACTAAGTATGAAGGGTTCATAGAGGATGGATTTGTCCACTTGTTATAGATGTATCTAGCAATGCATCTATACTTCACTAGGTTCACGCTACCCCTTATGTGAGATGCAAGTGTAGCATGGCTATATCACAAGTCTTCCCAAAATTTGGGGGTTGGTTTCACCAACAATAGAAGTTGTCTGGAATGTTGGCTGGCATCTTTAAGTTATTGGAACATTTACTGGCATCGGGTGGTAGCAAGTATAAGCATAGGATGTCAATCATTAGTGATAAAGGGGTACCAAAACCTTATTGTGCTCACCTGAATAAGCTAGTTTGTAGCCTATTATGTAATACCATTCCTCCAGTAGTTCTTGAGACATCAATTGGATTATTCTATATGGGATGATATTCCATTAATATGGTAGTAGCATTTTCCCAAAATCAAGTAGCTGGATATCATATTCTTCAGTGACATTGGAAGATGTGCCATGATGATCATGGAATTTAACCCTCAAGGATATCCGATTGTTTTTTGATATGAATGGAATTGTCTGAAGTGGTAATTATTGATAGTCACATGTATATAAGAATGCAGACTATAGGAAGTAGTATATCAATTGTTTTTATTAATGTTTTTTAGAATTTATTTTGTTTCTTCTTTTTTAACTTTTAATTTAATCATGGAGTTATATCCACCAAAATTCAATGAAATGGTGTCTTTGCTTTGAGTGCATTATTGCTCCATGACATTCTTGATATACAATCTCTAGTATACTATGATTTAGGGACTCAGAACTCCTTATGTTAGTAATAGACTTTTTCCAATCAAGGAAACCCATCAAGACATGCTATGGGATGGTGATGAGGTAGAGGATATTGAGTTTCGGTGGATGGGTTCCACTTGATTTCTTCAATACAACAATTATCCCCATCACATTGTGTGAGGTTAGATGGAGGTCATGTGTCCTTTATTTCCTAAAAATCAAACAATATGAGTACTCACTTCACCATGTAAAGAGAAGTACTTAGTTTTTCATTAAGTATAGAAAAAAATCAGGTAGGTTTTGTACATGTGGCACTCTACTTTTGGGTGACACACAACACGAGTACTTGTGATAGTGTTTGTATCATCTTAGATAGAAAAAGTTGACAATGGTACTTATAACCTTAGGTTGGAGGTTAGTTCCTCACGATTTGTTATTCCCTATTGAATGGATGATATTTTTATATAACTTGTTGGAGTGTGTTGTCATGAGAACATACCTTGTGAACATTGGTACTCAGATCCTTAGGGTGGGGTGAGGTTTTGGCATGAAGAACACATAAGGATCGCATATATGAATCCCCTCCAATTGGAATTATGGGGATTGTAGATACATTGACCCTATAAACACTAGTGGATAGGACATTGGTTGTAGGACGCACACTTCCTTCAAGATTGTTGGGTGTTGTATGATGTGGGTGGTTGGATTTTCTCATATGAATGCCAAACATATATGTAAAGAGCTCCTTTGAGGGGGTATCCTAGGAAGTGAGGGATCATCATTACCCCTTTTAAATGGTAGAAAACAAATTGAGTTCATCGACATTCTCATTCAGGAGAATCCTTTTCAGCAAGACTAGATGTTCAATCATGTTAAATTACATGGATTAGGGTAGATTAATCAAGTAGATGGATTTTAGTATAGAGGATGGTGGTCACATGACATTCTGTGTTAGCCTCAAAATTATGATGAATCACCCCTTATCTTCTCTAGTGACCCATGATTATCAACCTTAGTCAAGAAGGGGTTTACATGTTGGTTAGGAATACATTTGTATGAAATTGTCAAGCTATCAGTTGTAGTACCTTTTGATGTGGCAATCATTGATTGGTAAATGGATGTCTTCGTACATACAACCTAGTCACATGAGAGTGTTGTTGTAGACTTCATGGATGAGTGCCAATTTTAAGTTGAGCTTATCCTAAATATATGAGTCGAGATACATGTGTATCTTGAGGTCACCTTTCTATATGTGTGGAGGATTTACCTTCTTGGGAAAAGATCGATCCATTAATATTCAGAAGCATTGTGTGTGGCCTAAGTCATGTATCCCTCATTCCTCAATTGCATTGAGGGTGTATATTTGGTCGTGAGCCCATTTTGCATCGAGGATGTCTACTAGTTGGAGTATATGCAAGAAGGTAACCTCGATCTCAACTAGAAGAATGGATCTGGTCCTATATATGGGAGAGTATGGAGTTGTGTGTATCTATGTGCAATTGGATGTAAAATATACTTATAGAGCCATGGAAAGTTGTTTTTTCAATAACAATTTGAATTGATAATGCTTTTGTATATTGATGTGGTTCTTTTAGATTATTTGACTATATTCATATGAGGCCAAGAAGGAGTTGTTGTGTGGTTATTGATGGAAAATGAATCCAAATACTCGTGTACTAATTTTTCAACAAAAATGTTATTATAGTAGGATATGAATTTGTGGAGAACACCATATAGCTTGATAATGTTGTTGCAAAAGATCTTGATGACATATGATGACAAATGATAGAGATTAAGATCGCTTCCACCCATTAGGTGATGTAATTGAAGGCGATAATATGAAGTAATGGCGATTAGAGTCCTATGGGTGGATCTCACTGATCAATGTCTACACCCCACATTGTGAATGGTTATGGCATAGACATGTTCTATAAATATGTTAGAGGCGCAAGGATGTGGTCAACATGTTACTGGAAAATGTAGAATTTACATATGTGTTGTGTGCAATCTGAATCCATTGACTCTAGTAGTAGCACATGAATTGGAATCATGTTGCTGTCAAAGATTCCATCATGTACTTCTCAAATGACACCATTTTCTTTCATCCCATTTGGTAGTGTAGAAATGCCAGACTTGTTGAGCATTAATATAGTGTACTGACTCCCATGGCGTAGTCAACTGGAAGACATCTTATTGTTTATTTATTATGCCTAGACTATGAGGAAGTTATTCCCTTTATAGAATCATTTGATGTCATAGAGACATAGTTCTTCATTTTCCGCAATGGTTGATTCAATTTTATTACAATAGGACTATAGAGGCAATGTTTTCACTTCAGTTGTGAAGTTATCAAGATCATGACTACCAATCCAAGAGTCTAGGGTTTTCAATGCATCATTTTGTGTGTTATTCTCTCTCCTATATTGATGGAATTGAATCTGATAAAATTCCTCAGGTACTTTGCATATGAACACTTGATATGTTATAAGATGATCTTCCTTTTCCTTCCACTCATTCTTGACTTGTGACATGATGACAAGATAATAGATGACATAGTCAAAGCTTCCAAAATCCCATTATCTTAGCATATTGGAGGCCAAAGATGAAATCTTGATATTTAGTGACATTTTTTGTGGCATTAAACTATATTTTTTGGTATAAATGGATGTATTCTCTTTCCAAATTGATCAATAAATCCCATATTTTTTTCCATGTTGGTATTTGGCACCATCAAATGACATGGTCTATGTGTCATTGCAACTGAACATTGTGGCTTTCATTGCATCAATCATGATAATGTCATTTTTGGGGAGATCAAAATCCTCATGTATTGGAGCAGATGTGGGATTTTCTACAAATTGACTTTCTAGTTCCTAGTCTTTGTTTACCTTCATGTGGTTATACCAAATGAAGGAGTCAGAGAGCACAACTTGTCATCTAGTGTATCATCTAATCAATGTGAGAGGGTCACACAGGTAGCATAGTGGATCATGTTGTACTATTAGGAGTAATACACAAGACATTAGGTCATGTCATAATTTATTGGTAGCATGAACCAAATAGCATATAACTTCTTTTTCTGTGAACTTCTTGGATATTAATTGGATGATGTATTCATTTTTGTTGATTTTCTATGGTAGGATGTCTCCCATTAATCATTCCATGAAAAAGAGCCTCAATATTTATAGGTGACCCTGCACTTGTGACCTAAGAACATGTGCATTAGATTGGTATAGCTTCAGGTTGTCAAATGTAGTTTGACATTGGTCATTTAAATTGTAGACTCTAATAAATTTATTGTATTAAGAGAAGGTTATTTGATTTTTTCTCTATTGTTTCATGGATCGACCTATATACGTCACCGGATATATATATGTATGTATGTATGTATATATATATGTATATATATGCATATATATATATATATATATATATATATATATATATATATATATATATATATATATATATATATATATATATATATATATATATATATATGACATTCATTCACTACCCACGCAGTTAACTAACTTTAGTTTCGCGTGCATCTATTTTGTAATAGGACGAAACATAATTGTAATGAGAGAGACATTGTTTGCAATGGGATGACCAAATCTGTAATACAAACACTCATATTGTATTACATGTCTAATTATAGTAAAAATGATAGTAATGAGAGCAGTTTACATTGTAATACAAAATGAGTATTTATATTACAAATTTGGTCATCTCATTACAAATGATGTTTGTCTCATTACAAATAGGTACCTTTCTATTACAAAATAGATGCATGGGTAACTAAGTTAGTTACCCACGCGGATAGTCAATATAATATATATATATACATACATATATATGTATATATAGGTTTTTGTACATGACACCAAAGACACACTTCATGAGATTCAGTCAAAGGTAAAAACATTGTAATGTTTGGAACAACTTTTCCAAATAGAAGATATGATCTTCACCTTGCTTTGACTTGGTAATCATTGCATCTATGCATACTCTAATTTCATTGTGTATGAGGTCATGAAAAAGATCCCACCATGCATGTTAAGTTCCACCAGCATTCTTGAGTACTTAATGTGCATCTTTGCAACATAAGAGACCCCACTCTATGGTGATGATAGATTTCTTCATGTCTAGAGATTGCATACTGATTCAATTGTATCTCGAGAAACTATGCATTAAAATGAAGAGTATAATTTTGGATGTATTATCCTCTTCAATATAAATGTGTGATAGTGGGAAGTGTTCTTTTAGACTGGATTGATTAAAATCCATGTAGTTGATGCACATGCAGAAACATAAGTCATTCTTCAATACATGAATGATATTGTTTGGTGATGTAGGATATGGAACATGGTGTATTAAGATAGCACCATATCACTTCTAAATTCTTCACGTACTCAACCCACAATTTGGTCTGACATGTTTTGGCTTCCACTTGATGAGACACATATGCGGTTTGGTCAGGAGTCAACATCCAAGATTCAAATTATCAAGCCCTATGATGTTGGCATATCTCCATGAGAAGATGTTGAATGTACTGATGAAGGAGGTTCATAAAATATTACTCCACTCATAGATGTCAATAAACACCTACTTTCACAAGATGGGGGAGTGAACCGGTGATGATGTCGATGGTTTCCATTTCTTCTAGGATATTCAATGCCTAACTTTTAATAGTTTAGAGTTCTAGAATGGGTATTACCTCTAGATGTTCATCGACAAGAATGTCAATATCTTTAAACATCTCATGCTAGATCCGATACATGTGTGGAAGATTGTTGGCATCCGTTTGTTGGGCTTTTGAAGGAGGTTCTTGAAATGATGTTGGTGCATTTGTTGTAAGACCGAAGGAAGATTTTGGCAAAAAGAAATGGAATTGGTCCTCCTCTTTGATCATCACATATTTTGAAAACCTAGTTGTTGGTGAGCCCTTGATAGCTTATGATTTTGTGTGGTACTTGTTGAGAATTTTTAATGCTTCAATTTGTTATTGTAGTTGTAGGGATTGGGACCCTTCATCAATGAATGTGATTTGTTTGGCATATTCTCACTTCTATGTGCCTATCTGGGGTTGCCCTTGGTGGTCTCCCTCATGGATTTCATGATCGAAGGTGCATACTCCCAATCATTATCAAATTCTATGGATGTTCTAATAAAATTTCAGTAAACTTTTTCTTCTAGCGGTCCAAGCATTCCTAAGTCAATTGTACTATGACTGAATACTTGTATTGAGACTACCAGATGATATGATTCCCTTGGTCCCGTGTAGTTAATCCCCTCATGCCATGCTTTTATGGGACATATACACATTGGATGATTCCTTGCTATAGATTTCTAAGACCTCTACCAAGTTCTATGCCTATATGCTTCAATGCCTTCATTTAACAACCATGATCGTGTTGGATCAAAGAGAACAACAAAAATTTCTTAGATGCATAAACACTTCAGTTGGTCATGAATGAAATCTTAGTTCTAGGTATCCACATCTGTTGGGGGTTACCATTGTTGGGAGGTGGTCGTCATTAATATCTATGATTTTGTTTTTGTGCCTAAATTTGAGGTGCTAATGCAGAGAATGGAGTATGAATTGGTTCTTGTCTATCAACAGGCATTCCAACAAGAGGTTGACTTAGGAGTTCATATCCATGACAAGAAAACCTATATGCAAAATATTCATCCAACCTATATTTCTAGATGAACCTCACCCATGAATTCTAATGGGGATCTATCAAGAGCTTCCTCCTTATTGCTCATAGCATGAATTCCATTGAAATCAATAGAAAGAATGACAAATATATTCAATGAAAATATGTTGAGATTGGTTTAATTATCAACAAACATGAGGGAAACTTTTATGTCGGCATGCTCAAGTGTGATTCATAATGGTGTAGTCACTAGGATCTCATCATTGGAAAGGGTGATGATCTTAGTCTTGCCATTTGAAGTCATGGAATTAGACAACTTTGAGTTATATATATGGTTTGACACGAAGGCGCCCTCTAGCTTCTTCAAAATAGTTCACTGGCACATGTAGTGTGTTGTGGATTACATCCCCATGGAGATATGTATATGTGTCTTCTTCTATATCCTATTATTTCATAGGAGCATTGCATGAGGTGACTGCTAGCATTGATTAAGATGATATGATGATGCACCCCAGCTTGCAGATGTTGGAGCATAAAAATTTGGATGGAAACGATGCTTGATTGAACTTGATTATCCCTAATATCTTGATATGTGTCTTATTCAGATTTCCAATGCATTTTCTTTGGTTGATTAAAATCTCAACATTGAAGACTTCTTCAAGTATGTAGTGACTTTTGTATTCCCTTTATATGTTATTGACTCAAATAATGGAGGGTTATTAAGTGACTCATTTGCTGATATAAGATATCCAAGGAGAATTTTGTGTTTTTATAGATGTGCATCTTGGTGATAAGGAGTTGAAACATATCTCATGTGTGTCATATCTTGGACCTGAATCCTTGGAACATTACTTGAATGAAAAGAATGTCCCACTAGGACATGTTGGGAGGTGAAAGATGGTGGCTTCATGGTTGGGATCCAGATTTTAAAATTTGTGTCATCATTTGCTAGTGTAGTCAGGAATGCCATCATAATTTGATGTGTTTAGAGGTGGTACCCTTTTTCTCATAGTTGCAGGGATCTTTATTGTCTACTTGGTTGAGGGGGTTCTTCTTTGAGTGGGTACTTCATGGACCCCAACAAAAAGTAGCATTCTTTGAGAGGATGGATTTCATTAAGTAATCCAGGTGTACAAATTGTCTTCCGTTATTGTATGAGGTCCCTCTACATGGATTTGCACTCATTAGTGTTGTGACCTTCGATCCTGTAAAATTGCAAAACATACATGTCGTGATTCTTTGTTGGTAATTGGGAAAACCCAACAATTCTAAATACTCAAGGTTTTCCCATAGTTCTAAAAGGAGTGTTATTTCAGAAACTTTTGAACCTTCAACCTAATTTTGGTGTTTTAAATAAATGGTGAACTTTCAACCATTGTTTGCCCCTTAGTCAAGATGTACACTATTGGTTTCATTGTGGTCGTTGTGATTAAGAGACGTAAAATAACTTTTTTAAGTGTGAACAATTGCATGTAGAATGAAGGGATCAATCGAAACTCTATAGATGATGTCAAAAGCTAATTTCCACTTGCAAATCAAGGGGAATTGAATGATGTAGCATCACAATAAGAGGAGAGAATACATGCCCTCTAAGCTAATAAGGGACTTTTGTGATGATCGAGCTGTAGTGGTGGAAAGAAAAAATGTTTATTTTCATGTAAGGGTGGCCTATGACTTGTCTATGAATAAGTTGTCAAAAATGTTGTGCAAGGAAAAAGTAAATAGAGGAAAATTTTCCCCTTGTGTAGCAAGAGGTTTATGGAGGGGTATATTTAAATGGAGATTAGTCACAAACATTTTATTTTCCTCACAATATGGTTGGAGCAAGGAGCAAGGATAAAATCTTGTAAGATATCTATCACCCACCTTTCAATTTACCTTAATATAAAAATCTACCTCCTAATTATATTTGTTGCACTGGCTACAATGGTGTTTTCCATTAGTATAAGAACATAGATGGGAGACCCACCCTGTTATGAAATAAGAAAAATGGAGGGTGAGGATGTGTTTCTAGGTATTGGGTTCTCTCTACTTCCATACATTCTCATAAAATATATATGGAAGCACATATCCTTTCTTAGGCCTCAAATTATCATCAAAGAGAAAAAGTTTACTAGGAGACAAAGATCTTAGTTAGATAAGTGGATATGATGAAGGAATAGTTAACTAGGTTGTTGAATGATAGCATATCAATTGTATTGCCTATTGTGAACAATTTTTGGAGTTTGAACATGTTCATATATGTTTGGTCAAACTCAAGTATAAGGTGCCTAAGCCTTGAAAGTTGAGTATTAATACTGATTGAACTTTAATAACAATCGTGGCCTACTTTAGAGGGATTTTATAGACTTTGGCATGACTTGGAGTTTGAATTTAAGATGGTCTTATTTGGTATAAGTTTAAATAGAATTTCAACATGACATATGTAACAAACCCAACAAAGTTTTGAATTGAGTTTACACTCTATTTGTGTATTGAAGGTGTTTGTTGGCATCACATATGTGTATATAATTCCAAGCCTATTTTGGATTATAGAATACATGGTTTGTTTCATTGATGGCATGAAACCGATTAGTGTCCTAGATTGTAGGCATGTAGTATTGATGCTGGAGGTTTATGATCAATGTGAGGAGTCAAAGGATCATAGTGAGTCCATGATATATTCCTTATCCATGTCTTTGTGAATGTGAAATCAAGATAATCATAATGGATGGGTTGTTTATGGAGGCCATGATCAACTATTTTCATAACATTACCATCTATTGGTAGATGAGTTATGATATATGTGTGCACAACTTGAGAGGGGAGGGATTCATCGCATTAGCTTACTGCTAGATGCATGTTGTTGAGAATTATCTTAAAAAATGTTGCCTTACATTGATTGATACATTAACACTAAGCATTTGTAACACTAGAGGAGATAAAGGATTTTTTGGCCAGTCGTATGCCTAGCATTAACACTCTATATATTAGTGTCAGGGTACACAAGCTTAAGAAAGATGTCATATATAATAATGCTCTTTGGAAATGGATGAGTTTGAAATAGGATACACAAATTTATGAGAATTTATTATTTCCCTTTCCTTGACAAGGGGAAACGATGTAAAATGTCTAAACCAAGAAATAGTATCAATAAATTAGCTCCCTTGTTTGGAAAGGGGTTGAGATTACCGTTCTTGACTTGTTGTCCAATTATTATTTTTTCTTGTTCTTATTCTTTTTTAGGGTTGATTAAAAGATAAGATATAAACACAAGGTATGGATAGGGAAGAAATTCCATCATCTAGATATTATAAATTCACTTCGAGAGTGTTTGGGATATGCATCCAAACAATATACCTACATAATATGCTTTAAAAGGTATCCCATGGGTCGTTTAACATTCAAATTCTTATCCTTGCGCATGTATACAAGGTGTAGTTGTCCTCTCATAGATGCATATTGATATGGTACAATTAAGTGATTTGTGGTAAGTGTATCACTTCTAGGGGTGAAGTTTCTATTCAATGGATCAAGTCCACTCTACTTACATTTATGCTTGTAGATGCTACATGGAAGCATATATCTTTCCTAATTCCCTAGGGGACTCAAACAAGAGTGATGATAGGTCAAAATTAGGATTATTGGATCTTCTTAAAAATGGATCATGAAAGGAGGGATAATTTTTTATTTGTATTTTTCTTCATCAGAACATGTCGAGAAATGTTTCAATGACTTATTATTTTAGAAATTCAGGGCTAATTCTTATTCTATATCTATACTTGAATGGAGTTTGAGGGTTTTTTATTAGTCTTTCCACTCAATCTACTAGCATTATAAGTAGTATGTGCTCCTCAGAAATCTTGGAGACTATGCAAGTTTATCCCATTGTTCCAAAGGATTTTGGAGTTTTCGATTAGTAAAAAGGAGGGGAACTTAAAAAAACTCTTCCAGGGATTCTTTAGGGTTTTGAAAAAAGTTGGTTTATCGAGATCAAGCCATAAGTAGGTCTATTGTACCTCAAACATGCAAAAGAGGGTATCATCAATAGGTTGAAATTAGAATCTCTAACCTAATTGGGTCTTTAAAAAATATTACCACAAATAGGTTGAAACTTTTGTCGCATTCATACATGTTTTACCTTTTTAAGAAAAGTCTTGATGTAAGATTTTCGAATTGGGGTTCACCAAGAAGGCAGTGATTAGTATCTTAAAATTAATTGAGTTTTAGATAGAATTATTACCAAAAGATAAAAACTTTGGAAATATGTTGATGTATATTGGGTTTCAGAAAACAAATTTACCAAAAGTTTGAATTTTTGCAGCATTCTGATGTTTTTTGGATTTTGAAAAGGGTTTACCCACACTAGTACATAACCGACCTTTAGTGTCAGTTATTTAAGGCCTTTAGTGTCAGTTTTAATACGACACCTATGTGGGCGCCACTAAAAGTCCAACCGTTAGGCGTCGATTTCCAAACCGACGCCACAACCCTTCGCGCGCCACTGAAAATGCACCAGCATGGGGGTATAGGCGTCAATTATTAGTTTTGAAACTGACGCCATAAACCTTCGCACCACAGAAAGGGCACCATATGCGACACTATCAACGTCAGTTTATTAGTGATAACCAACACCATCTCACCCGCTGCCACAGTCGTGCTAGCCAGCACAGCCGTGTTGTCTAGCCCGCCGACCGTGCTGGCCAGCACGACCGTGGTGCCTGGCCTCATTAGGGAAATCGACGTCGGTTACTAGTAGGGAAACCGATGCCAGAACCACAAGTGTCGGTTTATTATTGATAATCGATGCCACATCACATGCATTAGGCGTCAGTTATAAATATTTATTCGACGCTGTAATCATTTGTCATCGGTTTTAAACAAATAACCGATGCCTATTTCATGTTTTTTTTCTTATCAGTCTGCAGGCCTGCTGTGGATGGACGTAGATGAGAAACCTGTAGTTCAGTTATGAACTGTAGGTTTTACGACATCCATTGATATCAACCAACAACATGCCACAAACCTACAAAATTAACAAGATTAATTTTCACACATTTAGCAACCAGCAGTTCCATTCGATTTTCACACATGTTGAAACATTCATGTAGCAATTTTTAGTTCCATTCATTTTCACATTCACTCATGTAGAAACATTCATATAGTAGCCAGCAGTTTCATTCATTTTCACATTCACACATGTATAAACATTCAGACACATGTAGAAACATTTAGACATGTAGAAACATTCACACATATTATAATTCAGAAATTCATTTACAAAATATCATTCTTTAGTCATTATTTGCTATCAACATCCCAATTATATGTTAAAACCCCCACTACTTGTATGGTTGTTGCCCATTCTTCTCTTACATCATTTAATTCTTATGTCGTATAGGGAGCATGTACATCTGGTAAGGCCTTTCCTGTAGTATGGTCATTTTTAAACACCTGCAAAGAGAATGATGTATATATATAATTAATATTATATAAATAAGATTGATATATTTCATATTATCTAATGAGACTATATATAATACCTCAGGAATGGTATCGATGTCCACTACAGCATATTTGATAATCATGTGCATAAATCACATCACATAGTATGCACATGCCCATCCGTTGTCTTGCGTAGCACACTATAAATTGAAACATACAAAATATTAAAAAATACAACTAATTAAGCATTGTTCACATAAATAATATATACATTGTAGTCGGGAACTTACTTCCACGTTCTTCCAAATTATTGGTTGGTTCTTTTTCTTGGGGACCTTTCCTCTAGTCTTTTTGAACTCATCTAAACCCCTACATGTTAATGTAACACAATACATTGCATAATTAAATAGTAATGTAATAACATATGTTAACAGATATGAAAATGAAATATTTCTCACCGGAATAATGTCATTTTCATTGTGTGTCCATATTTTGAATTTAATTTAGTCCCCTTAGGATCTAGATATTAGACAGTGAATGTCTCGGGGACAATAACTAGTAACTCCCAATGCATACCACTAGAGGTAAAAAAGTTAAAAATTAATAACTTAAAATTCACAATAAAAATGTAATTTTCTTAAGTCCAAATTATAAGCAAAGTAAACTTACTCCACATTGAATGGAGCTATTATCACCATCTTCTTATTTTGAGTAAAATTTGTAAAAGCATCACAGCAGTATTGTTGAATTGATGGAGGGTCTTTAGCTACTAGACTAATCAAAGATGGAATTAAAAATCCTACATGTTCGAATGAAAAATCTGCACATATCTTGTCTAAGTAGCTGCAAAACATGTATTACATATGCATTAATAAATAAGAAACTAGATCACTGGATCCTACACAATGTATATGGATGTATAAAGAAGATCTCACCTTATCCATAGCTCTATCACAGATGTATTCCGCCAATCATATCGAAATAACTCCAAAATATCTTATATAAATAGTTTGCTTTCGTATGATTGACCTGCAACATCCGCATCTATAGAAATAGTTATAGGGAAATTTATATCATGTTCTCCTAACCATATTGCCATACCCCTACAATTAGGACCTAACGAGATAGGTAGGTCCTGTGGAACCCAACTTGGTAATTTAGGTGGTGGAGGCCGAGGCCTAGATGCTCTGGGTGTCTTCTTTTTAACATGTATATATATATATATATATATATATATATATATATATATATATAATTTCAGATCAATTGACATCATATACACACACTAACAATTTAACGTAATGTAAATTTACCATACAATTTCAGTATAGAGGACATCCACTTTTGGCCACAATATCACTCCGCCTTCTGCCTCACCAAGTGTTTCACAATCTGGGTGGGCATATGGCAATGGAAGATCCATCCAATTGGGGAATATATGTATCAGGATCACACGAACGCAACCAGATGGTAATGGAGACCCATGAAACATTTCCCCTAGTAGGGATGGGTAAGCCGATGCCTCTGCAAGGACAAATTATTTACTTTTTAGATGACATGGCTTTAACCCCTAAAAATTTTTGTGTGAAGAATGTTATATACATATATACATATCATCTTGAAAAGACTAGTTACTATGTCATAAAAATACTTACAACTGATGTGCTAGGTGTTGGGTCTACATGATTACTCCCAACCTCTACAGTAGGAGTAGAGCGGGACGCCATAGGTACTGTCTATTGAGTGGCAGTCAGAGATGTCTGCGACTTTCTCATTGCTTCTTCGATTTTCCTATCAACTATCTTATCTACCTATACATGGATAAAAGAAATGTTAGCTTCTGATTATTGAATTATCTTTTATAGTAACATTATAAAGAAAGAATAGGTTACCTCTTCTTGTGAAATTCTCACTTTTAGGACATGTTTGCGATGGGATGGCCAAAGAACGCTTTGATGCCCACACCAGTGCCTGCAGCCCTAACACATCCAGGATGCTCTGGGTTACCCAAAGCAACTGTCAATTCATCCCTTGTGCCCTCAGGGATGAACTTTCCTTGTTTCCTCAGCTCGTGTAGCTCCCACTAATTGCCAAAACAAAAATTTGTAATTAAGTAAACACCAAAAATAATCAATATTCGAACAATTTCTCTAAGAGTTGTATTTTACAATTTTTGCAGCCGCCTCAGCAGTTGCGGGCTTCCTTATTTCTCCCTTCTTATTTTGCCTCCCAGCTATCCAGACATCATGGCAAGGAATAGGTGTGGTACCTATAGTAGAGGACTCGTGAGTAGCAACAGACTGAGCAGTAGACTCAGCCTGTAGTTTTTGGCGAATGCCTACATACCCCTTTGGACCCATTGTGTGGTCATGCACATTCAATGCAAGTCTTGCTCTTTGCGCCTCACTGAGGGCCTAGTTAGTATGCACATTAATGATTTGGATAGTCACACTAAATGTTAATCTGGAATAGGTGAATACAACGTATATTAATTAAATTGGGAGTGACGCCTAATACCTTGAATTCATCAGTTTTTCTTGAAGCAACAAATGCGTCGCATTCTTCTTGGTCCAGGAAGTTCCACTGTTTAGTGGCTGTCTTCTTCCTCTTGTCATCTTCTTTTATGTATTCTCGGGTGAGATTTGTCCTATAGTTCCTTAGGACTCCCCCACAGCGTTGCATCGTGCATTTACGATGCAACTTTTCATCCAATTCAAATATACTCTGCAAAATAAAATTGCTATTAACTAGTATCCAAAAAATTAGTAATCTACAAAATATAATTGCAAATTAATAATAACTCATGCATAAATCCTTCCATATTACGTCTTTCTTCCCCTTAAAAACTTTATGCCAACAATCTATCTTACAACCACAATGGCTACGAGTAACATACCCAAGATATGAAACAAATCAATTGCGATTCACTCCAATTGCATTTCCTGCATTATCAAAATCCACAACAAGTTTGGGTCCATTACCCCTTTGTTCTATTAACTTCTTCATCATAGTGATGCCCCTTCTCTTGTCAACTTTTTGGTGTTGCTCATCAAGTGCCTCAAGTGCTTCAGAGGGTACATGTGCATCATCAACCTAAAATTTGACAAAATAAACACACTTACATGATATAACTATAAATGGACATGTAGATATAAATATATGATATATTTTTAAAACTTACATTGTGAGGCGGCGCATTGATGTCCTCACCCTCACGGTAATCATCAGCACGATCATCAGGAGAATGCTCAGCCATCTGGAAGTTCACATTCACATTGTAAAGTTCACATTGTAAAGTAATTCACATTGTAAAGTTCACATTCACATTGTAAAGTTCACATTCAAAAAAATAAAACATATAAAAAAATATAAACATGCCTCTAATATTGCGATTTTTTATCAATTAACAATCCTTCATTGTGATCTCCGCACACATATAAGTCATCATTAGCTTCAATATTTGCTGGTGTTGGAAACCCAACTAAGAATGGACTGGAGTCATCATACTTATCATAGTATTCTTCTTCATCTATAGGATCTTCAATGAATTATCTTTTACCATGAAGAACAACCGACCATTTATCATTTGCAGGATCATCCACTAGTAAAAATTGGGCCATTATTCACGAGTGAGTCATGTCACAAACCCCTCTCTATAGGCCCTCACAAATAGGGATGGTTGTGAGTCTGACCCTCACAAATGGTCCGTGAAGAGAACTCACGTGACAAATACCAGTGGCCCTCACGAATACAATTGTCACGGACCAACTGACCCTCAAGAATGTTATACTGAGGGACTATTTAGCCTTCATAAATACATTTTTGAGGGACTATTTAGCCTTCATAATAACATTATTGAGGGCATGTTTAGTTCTCATAAATACATTTTTTAGGGACTTGATGGTCCTAGAGAATATATTTTTGAAGGGATAATGCCTTCATTAATAATATTTTTGAGGGGCTATGTGGTCGTCATCAATGCAATTTTGATGGTCAATCTGGACCTTCATCGATATATTTATGAGGGACTACTGTAAATGATTTGGTTATTGATTATTGAATGATTTATTAAATGTTAATTAATTGTTACTATAGTGAATATCAAATTTTAAATGAAAACTTTGTATACATAACCTCAAGCAATATTTTTATACTAATTCACATGACATCATAAGAAGATTCAACACCAAAATGACACATAAAAATGTTAAATCGCCTCAAACCAATTTTTGTTATTGAAGCAATATATTATCCATACATTGCATGCTCAACGTTGATATAAATAAAGAGTACATATGGTTCTAAAATTTGAGATTGATGACAATCAACATATCTTGCTAGAAACTCTTAAGATCTATAATGTTTCCATATTCCTTCAAATGGTGTGGTGCTCTTCATCAATGCCAGGCCTCATACGGTTAGGTACTTGAATGTTCTTCTCCTAAAAATGACAAATCATTATATTAATAGAATTTAAAGTTAATACATAAATCATTGTACAACAAACAACTTACCCTTATATTTTGGTTTTGGTCTACTCCAAGGTGCATTGTCTGTAGAAATCCATCATTAAAAGTAATTCTACCCTATCAATATAAATACAAAAATGAATCAGAGTGAGTGTGAAGTAGAGATAAATGTAATTGAACCAACATAGCAGAAACATGCACCCGTAAACTAAAATTATGATTGAACTTAGTACAAGAATGTGTATAAAAGTTGCATGACGGGTGATGATTGATTCAACCCTATTTTAGGGCTTAATCTTGTGTCTTTTTGTTTTTCAATCACATCTATACCTGTTAGATTGCATGCCATTCCCCCTAATATGCTTATTTGTATAAAATTCACTTATGGACATTATTTGCAAGTTTTTCAGGTACTTGGACCACACTTGGATGGACGAGAGTGATGGAGGGGCCCAAAGAAGACCCCAGAGCTCCCCCAACCTACCCCTAATGGGAAAGAGTCAAGCTTAAGTAAAGAAGTCCATGGATAATGAAATTTGAAGCTCAAAGTGCAAGCTAAGCCCCCAACACGGCCGTGGTAACACATAACGATCATGCTGCAAATGAAGAAATCACATGAAAAATCTCAGTTTTGAAGCAGATACAGAGCATACTCTACCACGGTCGTGCTACGCAGCACGGCCGTACTGTGACCACCCACCACGGTCGTGCTACCAGATTCCACCACGGCTGTGCTACCAACTCGCACCACGGCCGTGCTACCCTCAACCCACCACGGCCGTGGTGACCACCATGGTCGTGGCCATTTTGACCCATTTCTTACCACCAACCTGACATTTAGCCATTTTAACCAACACGGCCGTTCTCTTCCACCACGACCGTGCTCACCCCTACCCACGACGGCCGTGGTGACCACCACGGCCGTGGCCATTTTGGCCCATTCTTGACCACCAACCTGACATTTAGCCATTTTAACCAACATGGTCGTTCTCTTCCATCACGACCGTGCTCACCCCTACCCACCACGACCGTGCTACTCACCTAATCTACCTAGTTTTTCCACTATTTTCCCCATTTTGCCCCATTCTTGCTATGCTGTATCTGGAGGGGGGCATGGCCATATGATAGATAAGGATAACAGCCAACAGTTCGATGTGGCCATAATTCTGCTTTAGCATCTGAAACACCAGAACATGCAATCTCAAAGGAAGATGCAGCAGTTTAGCAGCATGGGTTAGTTGGAATTCATGACAGCATAGGCTAGCATCACCAACAGGCTTAGGTAAGAGGATGAAATTGGTCATGTCACATTGCAGAGCATGATTATCGAAATAGTATGTTAAAACTTTTCCAACCAAAGAAATTAATAATGATTGCTTAAACAAAATGATCTAAAGTAATGGTATAGCTGCATATTGAATAAGTAAAGAAAATGAAAAGGAACGTTTTTCAGTAAAACTTTTTGGGATCATATGCGGACCTACCATATACATAATCATGATCTTGGACATGAAAAAAAACCCATGCTTGTAAGTGTTCACTCGCCGTGAGATTGAGTTGTACCAAATAAATACTTCCCTTGAAAAAAATAACTCCTCAAGCATGCAATAGATGTCTTGAAGAAGCTGGAGCAGAGCACTAGAAGCAGAATAAGAAGAGGGAAACAACAATAGCAGCATTATTCCAGGCCTGCAAGATACAGGAAGACAATAAAAGAGTGTCATAATACAAGTAACATGCTCAAAGTGGCACAGATATGAGTGGTCGGTAATTCAGATGCATAATGCAGACCTTTTGACAAAAATGTATATCAAAGAGCAATGGCACTAAAGAAGGCATATTTCATCAGTGTATGTATATCATAGTGCAGGTAGATTGTTGCAATATAACCACCTATTTTTTGAGATGTATACGTCTTATAGAAAACAGAGAACAAAATAACAATGCACTATAATAAACTATTAACTTATTAAGTAAGTGATTTCAAACAGATGGAGGATGTAAGAAGTTTGGAACACATATTATCCTGGAACATATCATAAGAACATGATAATACGACTATATATCATGATTTATAATCTGATTACAGACATAATATAAAAGATGCTTTAGGGAACATTGCAGCAAATGGCACGATGGAAAAGTTCTGGTAATCTACAATGTGAAGTTGGTAGACTCTTACTATTATGATATAATCCCCTAGACAATAGACACTAAAGTTTGTTTTCTCACAATATTCATGCTCCTTACCATGCAAAAAATTGTCAAGGTCACCAGCATTTATTCGTACGTAATGAGTAGAGATTGGGGGTGGAGGTGGCCAAAGTAATATTGTTAAACATTTAAAACAAACAACTTAAACACCATATACAAGATCCATAATTTATTCATACACAGAAGCATAATCATTTAGAATTATGTCAGAAAGTAAGGGAGTAAGAAATCAGCATTCTTAATCATGTTAAAATCTGCTATCTAGATATTAAACCATTCATACAAAGTCTAACCCGGGTAGCGCACAATTGGATAAGGTAAACTAAATGAAAAGCTATGCATGGGAGAGAAGAGAGCAAGAACTTATCTAGGAGGAGCATGAACTTATGCAACGTAAATAATAGTTCAGATATAAATTGAATTTTAGATACCACAATGTTGTCATCATCATTATCATGAGATAAACCAAATAAAAATGTGGGCCTTTGGTGGTGTTTGGCATGCTGATCAAGAAAACCCAGTAAAAATAGTCCATCCTATGAAAATGCATGTATAGGAATATTGATATTAGAAAGAAACTTTATTGTCAACATTCCAATAATGAATAAGGAATAGACAAAAATTAATCTCATAATGCAAGGAACAAATAGAAACCAAGCTTGAGGTAATTTCATTAGATAATGATAATTATGGGGTAAGTATTTTGAGAATGGAAATTCAATTATATGTCTATATCACCCTGTCAAGAACCAGATTACCTACATCTGGCATTCTATCATGATATCTATGTAAGTTGTCATCAATTTGATAACACAAGTTAGAAGTAAAGACCACGGTGATTACCTTATTAGCTTTGCTCATAGCAACCCCCCTTTTCGTTTAGGAAAGACGTTGCACATGACCTTGATAATTTCTTCAACTTATTCTTTGAGAATGATTTTCTAGGAATGTAAGGCATGCTGACATTAGTTTTAGGCTTCAACTTAGTTTTGCTTCCTTGGAATTGGAGGGAAGCTTATTACCATAGCACACCCTTCTTAAGGAGGGTTCTTGTCACTAGCATCTCCATGTGCTGCACTCACTGCACAAGTTGGTTTGACATGATCTAAGGCTGAGTTGGTTTGCATGAGTTATTTTTCTTGAATGAATGTTCTCTTATCCTTAATATAAACTAATATGTGGTTTGTATAGATGGAATCTCTTTCTAACATTCTATGGACACGATCTCATTATGGATTATGAATTGGAACTAAACTATTGGAGGTTAGTTATCCATGATTCATCTAATGATTCTTTCATTTTATATGTTGTTAATCTTGACCTCTGAACTCATCATTTACTGGATTTATGTGCAGGTGCTACGGTCTTGTGGGACTAAACAGTTGTGGCATAGAACACTCCTCCCAGCTATTAGGTGTACATTATTGCATATACCTAATCATATGAATATTTAAAACCTAAGTTGTATCATTGAAACTTCTAATTTCTGAGCACTTGAGGCTATCATTAAGTATGATGAGGATATGTTGAAATTGGAGAAGGAATATGAGTTAATGGCACAAGAGCTTTGCTCTTATCCCCTACCAATTAGAAAACACTTATCTCTAAGGGGATTATTGTGTACAAAATAAAACATATACATGCTCTGGATTCTAGAAAAATTAAGATGATGGAGGTGGGGAAGCTCTCGATCATAACTATGAACATATTAAGGAAATGGATTCATCTGGTACAGAGAAGCTTGTTTCTAAAATTTTATGTGGCTTTGACTTTGATATGAAAATAAAAGCCCAAAAAAGAACGTGAATGTACTATTATAAATGGTCAATGAAGGCCTGACTGTGCGAGATGTGTAGTAGACAACTTCTTGTACCCACAGCTTATATAGATTTATCATGTCATCTTTAAAATAATAGACTACTTGCACTTGAGTAAAATATTCTAAAGCTAGAAAAAAGTTTCCAGTATATGTTTACACTTATTGATATAAATATCACCTAGCTACAATACTTTGATGAACAAACTACTTGAACATCACAATCTCCCCTTTACAACTGATTGAGGATCATAAACTTCCAAGAAAGTACTGACTTGAGTTAGAGAAAAGGATCACAATGAAAAAATCACAATGAAGACCATATTACTATATCAGAAGAGGACAAATCATGGTCTTTTCTATACTAACCGAATCAATTTGAATGAATAGAAGGGAACTGTGCTGAGACTTAGTGAACCAACAAGACTACCTGCTGCAAATTTTGGGTGTGCCAATGGTGTCACATACCATCTAGTTCCTGCTGACCCATAATTGGCTTCCTAGTTTTCTCCATCATGTTCTGCCATGCCAAGCCTCCAGTTTCTTCACCACCATCCCAGAATGCCACTGTGATAATCACCAACACCCCCCTGTAGTGATCCTATCGTGCATCTCGTCCTTGGTAGCTATAGAGGCCTTGTCCTACGATTCCTCCTCCACCCAATGGGTCAGCATGTTAGGCTATGAAGGCTTCATCGACAGGTTGTCGATCGGTGGTAGAGGGAATCAAAAGATGAATGTAAGCACCAAGGGTGGAGGTAAGCAAGGTGCCAATTGGGGTGGAGATGGGGTAGTCGAAAGGACCTTTCAAGATGGCTCATAGGCCAATGATAGCCTGGCGACTGTAGATAGAAAAAGGAGGTCGACATGGATCATCGACGGTGTTAGTGCTCTTCTCATGGTGGCCGCCCTTTCCTCAAAATTATCATATAGCAATGTAAATGTTCATTAATCATGTTGGATTTATTTGGGTGGGTATTAGTTTGGGTCAGATGACTGTTATAGCTTTTAAAAATCCAATGTATGTACATTAAACTACCAGATAATAAACTGTCACCTTAACTCTAAACTCCTTTCCTTCAGGGAGTAATGACTCTATAACACTAGGGTGACGTATAAACATCAGCCATATTTACAAGGAATAAAGAAACTAAGTTTACATTACATAATTCATTCTTGAAAGATTCAAAAAATGTAAACCAAGGTTGAACAAGGTCAATAAATCTACCATGAACCAACTAAGTCTAAAAATTTTGCTTAATAAAGATATAAGATAGCAAATCCATGAATACTATGCAAACAAAATTCAATAACAACAACTTAAAGCACATAACATTCGTCCTGCAAGTATTGTATGGTTTGAACAATCAAATTTATGAATTATTGATATATTAGAAGAGAATAATAGTAATCTATATTAACTTGCATTTACATACCATGATAACTATGTTAATCATGTTGTTGAAGGGTAAGGCACTTTCCTCCACTAATGAGTAGCTCATGTACGACATAGCATAGCACATACAACTGTCATTTGTAATTTTGTCCTATGTGATCATCAGTTGCAATGAGTATGGATTCATACCTAGTTAGAAATTCCACATTGCTGTTAGTAAGCAAGAGAAAAAGGCTGACATTCTCTTATGACAAATCTAATTAACAAAGGGGAAAACAAGAGGTTATAACAACCATCAAAACATTCCCATGAACAGAAAGCCACGTCATGAATAGATAAAAAGTAGAAAGGTTTACAAAATTTTCCCCCAAACAATACGAACCAATAGGCAAGGACACACCCCAGAAAAAAAGGCAAAACCTATAATGAAGATATCTTTAAAGGAATCAACAAAAAAAATTTGACTTCCTATAAGAGAGATGATATCCTTAAAGGATATATGAGTACTTCCACAATCTTTTCCAAAGCTTCTCCAAAGCTTCATGGAATAATCACTTGTAAAAAATAAGTGGTTCAAAGATTCTTCATTATTCAATAATGAAAGGGAATTGGCTAGTTGGCAGCTTCGCTAAATAAGCTCAAACATTCTACAGTCTCATCCTGACTGAATCCCCTACTTCAGTCAGCTATATGAATTTGACAAAGTTGGAATTATAGACAATGAACTTGACAGTAGTAGGGAAGGTTGATCAATGACTTCAAGTCATCATATATAAAATGAAAATATAATTTACCCACTAGTAAAAGTATTGCAAGAAATCCTAGTAGGACTTGAGTGTGTAGGACAAAACTGAACCCAACAACTAGTTTAAAAGTAATAAAAAGTTGAAGTTGAGACTGATAGGGAAAACCAATCACATAGTCTGAAGTGAAAAATAATCTACTTTCATCAGAATTAAAACTGGATTTAAGAAGCAGAGAGCAGCAACCAATCTTCTTTTTAGCATCTATCTATTTTCTGAGGAATTATAACTTCAGTATAGGCCCATTCAACTTATCTTTGTTATAATTTCCATTGTTACTTCACTGATGTTCTTTTGGTTTCTAACTAACTACATTGCCTTTTATAAAGATCCAACATCGTCCATCCAAGCATGGTAATGTGTCTGCAATAGTTAAAGGGGTGTGAGTTGGATTTGAGGAGGCTTAGAGATGTAAATGAAATGTGATGTCATTGTAAAGGGTTGAGAGTACACATGTTTGATATATCTAGAAAAAGGTCAGACTAACCTAAAATACACGTAATCTAATACCTTTGCTAAGGTTTCAATAGGTGGCCGCCCAAAGATGTTCAACATCACTTCATCTGAGAGATCATCGATCTAGGTTAAGATTCTAGCAGGGACGGAATTGGATGGTCCTCCAACGACATTTGACGACATTTGAACTGATTCCGACGACATTTGACGGCAGGGTCAGAATTGCTCCCCATTTGAACTGATTCCGATGAAATTTGACGGCGGTGGCGACCTCGTGCAGAACCTATCGGCGGCGACCGTAGTGGAGCTGGGGGCAGCTGTCGGCACAATGGAGGCGAGGGCATCTGTCGGCGAGGGCACCTGTCGGCGGCGACCGTAGAGCAGCAAAATAAAACTCGAACCATCAAACCGGCAAAAGGAACTCATTCCGCGTGCCGTCGACCGTAGGAGTGCAGGGTGATCTCCATTGATCCATTCTCGTGTGTCAGATTGACTAGCATTCAATCATTGACTTTGATGTATAAAAACTCTGGCTCCAGGAATTGATGGTCGTTAACGCCACCAGAACCTTGGAGGCCAAACGCGGAGCGTTCCACCTGCTCCCTGCTTGACGAGGAACGCAAAGGATGCGCCTTTTGGAATCGGCATGGCCGGTACCTTCCTCACTACCGTAGAGGTGTTGGGGGCGTCGGAAGCTAGGGCGAGGAAGGAACGGAAGCACCCCACGATCGGGTAGCCTCTCCACCGCGACCCTCTCCAAAATGAACCAGGACACGCACGGTGCGGGAGGGAGCACGATGTGAGAGGGGAGGGTTTTTTTATATTTTTGATTTGCAAATGTTGTGTTTTAGAATGGAGGGAAGGGTTATGAGATGGAGGGAAATATTTGACATGGCATTTTTCACGGGGTGATTAGTGAGTAATGTAATTGTGAGGGATTAGTGTTCACATAAAAGGTCTAAGGATGTACAAAACACGGTTGAGGGATTTGGTCCCATGTTTGAAGGATGATCCCTCACAAATAGACATCATTATTCACGATTTTCGGTTCCTCACAAATGTTCTTCAATAAAGGCCAAATTTTTTGTAGTGATCAATATAAAATACTTATTTCGCCTATGATGCCAATATGAATGGTTCACCCTTCTCACCAATCTTTTCAAAGTTCACTAATGTGAAGCCCAATTCATCCACTATAACTCCTTTGGTGTTATCAACCCAATTACATTTGAAGAGCGGAATTCTGAAATCTATGTAGTCAAACTCCCATATATCTTCAATGACACCGTAATATGACATTTTAGCTTCACGTGGACTCTTATCCTTTGCACTTGCAAAAAACATAGTCGACGCTTGAAGGGTGACCCCACTATTTTGGATGACACTCTTATCATCTTGGCACTTTGTGTAATATGTGAATCCATTAATGGCATACCCTTCATAAGACATAACATTCAATTTTGGTTTAAAGGTGAGGCATTTGATAGTTTCAGTAATATCATCTGGTGTTTGAGATAGTTGATGTAAGACTTTATCTTCAAACCACTTAATAAATGTCTTATTATGCTCTCTAGCAAGCCACATTGTTTTGGCTCGAGGATATTGTCTCTTGATGAAATTGGTATGTTCCTCGATATAAAAACTCACTTCATCCATGTTGTGTAAAATATACAAGTGACCTTATTCCAACTTCTCACGAATGATTACTTTCACCCATGATCCCAAAATGCCTTTGCCAAATTGCTCCTTAATATTCTTGTCATTACCAGGAGTGTCATTACAACTGAGAAAGTCATTGCAAAAATCCATAACCTCTCTCGCCACATAACCCTCAATAATACTCCCTTCAGGCCGATAATGGTTTAGAACATCACTTTTAAAAACACTCATGTATCGTTCAAAGGGATATATCTAATGCAAGAAAACTGGTCCCAACATTTTCACTTCCCTAGTCAAGTGGACAACAAGATGTACCATGATATCAAAGAACGACGGAGTAAAATACATCTCAAGATGACATAGGGTAACAACCACTTCTCTTTGCGAATTATCTAGAGTATCAGGGTCAATAACTTTGCTGCACAAACTGTTGAAAAAGAAACAAAGTCTGGTGATTGCAAACCTTACATGCTTTGGCAATATAGATTGAATTTCCACAGGCAATATTTGTTTCATTGGAGTGTCACAATCATGAGATTTAAGACCTATCAACTTTAGATCTTTCATTGATACCAATCTACGGATGTTGGATGAGTAACCCTGTGGCACCTTAACATTTACCAAACATTCACAGAAAGCTTTCTTCTCCTATCTAGCCAATGTGTAACAAGCGGGAGGTAAGTATGTTCTCCGATTTCCCATTTCATGTAATTTTGTTAATTCTGACCTTATTCCCATTTCACGTATGTCCAGTCTGGATTTTATCCCATCTTTAGTCTTACCTAGTATATTCAACAAAGTCCAATGACACTATGACAGACATTTTTCTCAACGTGCATGACATCGATACAATGCCTGACTGTCAAAGAAGTCCAAAAAGGAAGAATCCAAAATGTTGACTTCTTCTTGAATAAAGATTTGTCACTCCGTGTGGCCATAGTACATTATGATCTCTTACCGAATTCATTGAAAAAGTCTTTTACTCTTTCATAAACAACCTCCCCTAGTATAGGTTTAGGTGCACTTCATTCCTCATTCAATCCATTGAATGCTTTGCGCTTCCTACGATATAGATGGAATTTTGTAAGAAACCTTCGATGACCGAGATATACAGTCTTACCGCCATGTTTTAGTCTTGTTGAATCAGTGTTCTCTTCATATATAGGACACACTTTAGCTCCTTTGATACTATATCCAGAAAAATTCCCATATGCTGGAAAGTCATTAATAGTACAAAACAACATAGCATGCAAACGAAATGTCTCTCTTCATGAAGCATCATAGGTCATCACAACTTCACCCCAGAGTTTCTTTAAGTCATCAATCAGAGGTTCAAGATAAATATTGATATCATTTCCAGGTTGTTTAGGGCCCGATATCAACAACGACAACATTACGTACTTATTTTTCATACACAACCAGGGAGGAAGATTGTATATAACAAGCATGACTGGCCAAGTGCTATGTTGGTTGCTCAATGTCACGTACAGATTCATCCCATCTGTACAAAGCCCAAGCCTTAGATTCCTGACTTCTTTACCAAATTCAGGGTACAATAGATCAATCTTCTTCCACTGTGGGGAATCAGACGCATGTCGTAGGATCCCATCATTATTTTTCTTAACATTTGCATGCCACCTCAAATTCTTCGCATCTATCAGATTGGCAAACAAGTGTTGAAACCATGATATTATGGTAGATACCACATCACCTTGGTAGGAGAACCAGTTTTGGACTCCCCCGAAGTCGTCAATTTATACCATGACGCACAACATTTTAGACAATCTTTCAAATCCACATAGTCCTTTTGAAGTAATACACAATCATTCGGGAATGTGTGTATCATCTTGGCATCCATTCCCATTGGGCACAACAATTTCTTTACTTGGTATGTTGAGATTGGCAGCTCGTTTCCTTCAGGAAGCATTTCTTTCAACAAAGACAATAATGACGTGAAGCTTTTGTAGCTCCATCTATTGTTAGCTTTCAACTAATACAATCTCAACACAGTGTTAAGCTTCGTAAACTTAGTACAACCTGTATATAATGATATCTCAGCATCATGTACAATGTTTCTAAAAATGGAAGGTGGATCGGTGTGCTCTACCCCACAACTATCCAGCATCGCATCAATGATGTCTACTGGAACTGGTTCATTCACATCTACATCATTGGAGGCAATTTCTTCTTCCACACAAGCACTGCTATCGACATCCACTGGTTTTGGGTTTGAAATCTCTCCATGCCAGTGCCATTCTGTATAGCCTTGTACAATCCCGTTGCACATGACATGACTTTTGATTTCGTCACCAGTGCTGACTTTCAAGTTGTTACCGCAATGCCTACATGGATAGTAGAACCTATCTCCATGTTGTTTCCTATGTTCCTCGACAAATCTAATAAACTGGTCAAGACCAGAAATAAACTCTGGGGTGCAGCGATTGCGAATGGACATCCATGATCTATCCATTCTATGATCAAAGAGAAAACAAGTATATATTACAACAAGATTAGGGTCTAGGGTTAACAAACACATGTGATGTCATTGTTATATATAATAAATGTGTACCACCTATCCCATCCTTGAACACCTAATCTCACTAGTAAGTGTATAATGTGTATTGGGTTTTCAAGAAAATTTTGACAACATTTCCCCAGCTGTTCTCTAAGTACATATGTACTTAGAGTACAAACGGGGAAATTCTACTGAAATTTTATTTAAAATCCAATACACATTATACACTTACATCCTAAGTGAGATTAGGTGTTCAAGAATAGTCCCAAATCGGGGACTATCCAAGATTTACTCCTAATTAGTAAATCTTGGATAGGTTTCTAGGCCAACAAATACATGTGATGTCATTCTTATATATAATAAACGTGTACCACCTATCCTATCCTTGAACACCTAATCTCACTAGTAAGTGTATAATGTGTATTGGGTTTTCAAGAAAATTTTAGCAGCATTTCCCCGCTGTTCTCTAAGTACATATGTACTTAGAGAACAAACGGGGAAATGCCACTGAAATTTTCTTGAAAACCCAATACACATTATACACTTACATCCTAAGTGAGATTAGGTGTTCAAGAACAGTCCCAAACCGGGGACTATCCAAGATTTACTCCTAATGAGGAAATCTTGGACGGGTTTCCAGGCCAACAAATACATGTGCTGCCATTCTTATACCTACAATCCTAGTTTCATCATTCATATCTTAAGTTTACGTCATTTAATAATGCTTGTCAGTAAATAATAAATAGTAAATATCCTAAGTTTACATCATCAAGTCAATCATTACACACAAATTTAGGTATCCTATTGAGAAATATAGCACAAAATCATAAATATAATCATTACACATATAATTGAGCAATATAGCACAAAATCAGCCACCACGGTCGTGCTACGCAGCACGACCGTGCTACCAACATGGCCGTGATGCCCAGAACGGCCGTGCCAACCTACGATTTCACAAGAAGATGTACCATGCATGGTAGAGAAAAGGAGGAAGAAGGTACCAGGAGCAGCGAGCGGGTCAGAGGGAGGCGGCGGTGGAGAGCGGGCGGGAGGGTGGCCAGAGCAGCAAGCAAGAGAGGGTAGCGGTGGTGAACGGTGTTGGAGTACGAGAGCAGGCCGCCGGAGCTGGAGCAGAGAGCAAGCGGTGCCGGAGCTGGAGCAGGAGAGCAGGCTGCCAGAGCCACAACAACGGTCGGAGCAAGCGGCAGTGGAGGTGGGTGTAGGTGGCCGGAGCAAGTGGCGGTGGCGGTGAGCAAAAAATTGCTAGACCAAACCCTGAGTTGCGCGAGAATGAATGAAACTGAGAAAGGGGAAGAGTCTGGCTCGCACGAGTGTTGTTAAGTTAACCATAGGTGTCGGTTCTTAATACAACCGACGTTTAAACTATAGGCATCGGTTACCAACACCAAACTGACACTTTTGTTCTCTTATAGTCGTCGATTCGAACAAGAAAAACCGACGACTATATATATATGCCAACAAAAAATAAATGTTCTCGAATTAAGACCATACTCATCGGTTCCCATGTAAAACCCGACGCTATATGGTGGCGAAAGTTTTTGCGGTAAAGTGCACGGAAACACATCGGCGTCGGTTACTGTAACAGAACCGACGACAAAAATTGGCCAATTAGTCATCAGTTTCTTTGTTAATAACTGACATTATATGTTAATTTTCGGAGGTAATTTTTTTCGCTCAAAAAATTGGATTTGGAGGTCAATGTTTAGCGTCGGTTTCTAATTTAGGAACCCACGTGAAATAAAAAGTGATACCCGTGTCTAGTCGCCCTTCACAGATAGATGTCGGTTGTTTTTTTTAACCGATGCTCTAGGTTTTAGGTGTCACTTTATTTATACAACCGACGCCATTAAAAGTGACGTTATAAACCATTTCTGTAGTAGTGCGATGAGACAAAATTTTGTCAAGATTTCAATGTTATCACTATTTTGAAAAAGGGATTGACCAAAGATTTGATAGTTTGGAAGCATTTTGACATTACCCTATGTTTTCAAAAAGAGGCTTACCGAGATTCAAAACTTTAGAGCATTTCAATGTTTTATGTGATTATCAAATAGGAGTTTACCAAGGGGTCAAGTGGTTGATAATATTTTGATGGCATCTTGGCTTTTGCTACGGTTTTTATTAAACTCTTTGTATTTCTCCCAAAAATAAGCATTGTCCCTTATTTTGGCTCACACATGTTTCACATATACATTGTCAACCTGTCTACACAAGTTCTTGCAGTAGGTGAAAAATATGTCCTTATCTTCTTTAGGGGTATATTATGAACCATTTGTGATTATCACATTCATAGGGTTGGATTTCTACCCTCAATATACCTCCAAATCATAGTAAATATAATGAATCGTTGATATGAGAGAGTTGCATGTTTGAGGCTAAGGATCATCCTACTTGTGTGGTTCCTTGCCACTACAGATGATCTGTTGTCATTTGGGTGGTACATCATGTATTTTGGCATATGTACTTGTCACCATAGGAAAGGGAGATTATGATGTGTGATGTGTTGATTTTTAAAATACAAATTTTACTTTTTTCAATAATAAGGGTGTTGCAAGGGCGTTCAAAATCATTGGATATTTAAGTATAATGAAATATTAAATGACATTGATGTAATTTCACATAAGCTAGCATTTGTTTAATTCAATATTTTCTTGCAAGAAACATGCAAGATAACATAGCATTGAGGCCCTGCATAAATTTGAGTAGGTATCATAATCAATAATTGTGTTGTTCTCGTTCATAAATAGTTATATATAAGGGTCTTACTCTTAGTGGATGCCCAAGATTGTTTTTGTGTCCATTTCTTTTTTATTTGTTTTTGTTATTTTATAGGGTTAGTCAAAATGACTCATAATTAAAGAAATAGAAAAGAAATTAAAGATTGCGGAAAATTGGTTTAAAGGATATGAGAGGGAATACATGTAGAGAATATGTGCCACCTATAATATGAAATGAAATCTAGTTTGACCATCATGGCAGCTAGGGGAGCATATTCATGGAACTAGGCTCCTTTTTTCCTAGATATTTGATCATATCAACTAAAAATCCCTCTAAAAATTTTGTAACATGAAACACAAGGGTAGAATGTGAGTATTTGGATAATCCTTGAATGTGTATTCAGCTAAATATCCTTGGGTTATATGCCATATAATCAACAAGTAATGGTTCGGTTTGTGGGCCCAATCACCCACTACTACAGAAATAGCATTCAGTGTCGCTTTTCTGGGCGTCGGTTATTAAGGAAAACCGACGCCTAACATATAAGGCGTCGGTTGTTTAATAAAACCGACGTCTATATTCGAAGACCAGCCAGACACGGGTACCACTTTGTATTAAGCGTCGGTTGTTTATAAAAAACCGACGCTTAAAGTCGCCCGCGAAATCCATTTTTCGATAAAAAAAATAGTGTCATTTTCAGCGTCGGTTATATACCTAGAAAACCGACGCCTATTTGCGATGAAAATTTGCGTGGACAATGTCACTTTCAGCGTCGGTTATCCTTGTCTAACCGACGCTGAAGGTGGTTCCCGCCAAAAATTTCCATGAAAATATCGTCCAATTGGACGTCGGTTGTTTCAACCAACCGACGCTAAAGATGTTTAGGCGTCGGTTGTTGTAAACAACCGACGCTATTTGGGAACTCATAACCCCCCGCGATCGCCGGACTCTTCCCCTTTCTTCTGTTTCATTGCTACCCTATTGCGGCGATTTTCCCTGTTGCGGCGACTTTCCGGCGCTTCTCTACTGCTGCTGCTCTCCGGCGCTTCTCTCCGGCACCCCATCTCCGGCGTCCTTCTTCTCTGGCACCCTTCTTCTCCGCCGCCCCTGCTGCTGCTGTTGTCCGCTCGTCGCCGCCGGTCGTTGCCCACTGCCCCTGCTCTCCTCTAGTCGTCGCCGCCAGTAGAAGCAGCTACGGTGCTGTCGTCGTCACCTCCGCCCCCGCCGGTAGAAGCAGCTTTACTCGTGCTGTCCTCGTGCAAGGTAACCCACAAACCTTCACCACCTTTTTTGTCCTCTGCCTTGCTTTTCTCTGCCGCCGCCGACCTAGAACTCACCCAGGCAGTGCCTAAGTAGGTGCCAGGGCACGCCTAGGGTCCCAATTTTTTGGTAAACATGAAGGAGCCTATGGGCAGGTTAGGATAATAGAAATTTTGTAGGATAGGTGTGATGCAATTTGGGTTTCTTGGATAAGGAATTGTGGTGGAAATTGGTAAAATGGTAGAATGTGTTGCAACTAGAGGTTATGCTCCTACATTTTTCCAACAACAACATTCTACATAGGTGGTCCTCAGTAGAACATACATCAATTGGATATCCACCATGGATGATAGCCTTCCAACTGTGAGAAATTGTTAGTTTAGTTTATGAGTAATACATATTATTGTAAATACTAGGACCTTTTCTCAATGAACTCATAAGGTCAAAACTATAGCATAAAAAATAACTTACACATGGGAGTTTAGTTTTTGAAATTATCAAGAGATTTGGAGATATTAAAATACTACCTACTTCATAGATCATGCATCCATATATGACTCACCACAATCATCATGCTCCAATAAATGGAGAAGCAAGTATCTAGAGGAGGAATATATCACACAACTTCATACACATACTTTCCTAAAGATACTAAGACTTGTAGAGTTTGGATGACAATATCACATTCCAACACCTTCCAATCATCCATGATATATTCCCACTCATGGATGCACATCTAGGCTGCACGTCTAGTGGATTTTTTTTAAAAAGTTATTTACTGATTGTGTTTATTTAATAATGTACTGATACATATGTGATATACCAATCTGATAGTCCATGATAGAACAAAACATAATGATGTTGACTGCAACTTTGTGTGTCATGCTATTCTTAATTACGTGTATATTTACTTCATAATTGAATGTTTAAGTAAGTTATAGATATCTTGATGATGAACTGTAATGCACACATGTGACATGTTTGGAATGTAAATGATGAACTGTAATGCACACATGTTTAACTTATTTTATTGTTGAGTATATTGAGAATCCTAATCACCCTTCTTGCTTAATGATGAACTGTAATGCACACATGTGAATGCTTGGAATTTAAATGATGAACTTTTCCCTAAATTGCCAATCATGCTTTTAAAGACATCAATAATCACCCTAATTTGAAGAACTAGGATTTTAGGTATAAGAATGACAACACATTATTTGTTGGCCTAGAAACCCGTCCAAGATTTACTCATTAGGAGTAAATCTTGGATAGTCCCCGGTTTGGGACTGTTCTTGAACACCTAATCTCACTTAGGATGTAAGTGTATAATGTGTATTGAGTTTTCGAGAAAATTTTGGTAGCATTTCCCCGTTTGTTCTCTAAGTACATATGTACTTAGAGAACAGCGGGGAAATGCTGCCGAAATTTTCTTGAAAACCCAATACACATTATACACTTACTAGTGAGATTAGGTGTTCAAGGATGGGATAGGTGGTACACATTTATTATATATAAGAATGACATCACATGTGTTTGTTGGCATTTCCCCGTTTGTTCTCTAAGTACATATGTACTTAGAGAACAGCGGGGAAATGCTGCCTAATCTTTTCCTAATATATACTTGTTTCCTAATATATACTTGTTTTCTCTGATCATAGAATGGATAGATCATGGATGTCCATTCGTAATCGTTGCACCCCAGAGTTTATATCTGGTCTTGATCAGTTTATTAGATTTGCCGAGGAACATAGGAAAAAACCTACAGATAGGTTCTACTGTCCATGTAGGCATTGCGGTAACAACTTGAAAGTCAACACTGGTGAGGAAATCAAAAGTCATGTCATGTGCAACGGGATTGTACAAGGCTATACAGAATGGCACTGGCATGGAGATATTTCAAAATTGAAACCAGTAGATGTCGATAGCAGTGCTTGGGTGGAAGAAGAAATTGCCTCCGATGACGTAAATGTGAACGAACCAGTTCCAGCAGACATTGTTGATGCGATGCTGGATAGTTGTAGGGTAGAGCACACCGATCCACCTCCTATCTTTACAAACATTGTGCATGATGCTGAGATACCGTTATACACAGGCTCTGCTAAGTTTACGAAGCTTAGCGCTGTGTTGAGATTGTATAAGTTGAAAGCTAACAATAGATGGAGCGACAAAAGCTTCACTTCATTGTTGACTTTGTTGAAAGAAATGCTTCCTGAAGGAAACGAGCTTCCAATATCAACATACCAGGTAAAGAAAATGTTGTGCCCAATGGGAATGGAGGCCAAGAAGATACATGCATGCCCGAATGATTGTGTATTATTTCAAAAGGACTTTGTAGATTTGAAAGATTGTCCAAAATGTGGTGCATCACGGTATAAATTGACGACTTCGGGGGAGTCCAAAACTGGTTCTCCTGCCAAGGTGTTGTGGTATCTACCTATAATATCACGGTTTCAATGCTTGTTTGCAAATCCGAAAGATGCGAAGAATTTGAGGTGGCATGCAGATGTTGAGAAAAATAATGATGGGATCCTACGACATGCGTCTGATTCCCCACATTGGAAGAAGATTGATCTATTGTACCCTAAATTTGGTGAAGAAGATAGGAATCTAAGACTTGGGCTTTGTAGAGATGGGATGAATCCGTACGGGACATTGAACAACCAACATAGCACTTGGCCAGTCATGCTTGTTATATACAATCTTCCTCCTTGGATGTGTATGAAAAATAAGTACGTTATGTTGTCATTGTTGATATCGGGCCCTAAACAACCCGGAAATGATATCGATGTTTATCTTGAACCTTTGATTGATGACTTAAAGAAACTTTGGGCTGAAGGTGTGATGACCTATGATGCTTCAGCAAGAGAGACATTTCGTTTGCACGCTATGTTGTTTTGCACTATTAATGACTTTCCAGCATATGGGAATTTGTCTGGATATAGTGTCAAAGGAGCTAAAGCGTGTCCTATATGTGAAGAAAACACTGATTCAATAAGACTAAAACATGGCGGCAAGAGTGTATATCTTGGTCATCGAAGGTTTCTTTCAAAATTCCATCCGTATCGTAGGAAGCGCAAAGCATTCAATGGATGGAATGATGAACGGAGTGCACCTAAACCTATACCAGGGGATGTTGTTTATGAAAGAGTAAAAGACATTGTCAATGAATTTGGTAAGAAATCACAATGTAGTATGGCCACACGGAGTGACAATTCTTCATTCAAGAAGAAGTCAATATTTTGGGATCTTCTTTATTGGAGTTCTTTGACAGTCAGGCATTGTATCGATGTAATGCACGTTGAGAAAAATGTCTGTGATAGCATCATTGGTACTCTATTAAATATACCAGGTAAGACTAAAGATGGGATAAAATCCAGACTGGACCTACGTGAAATGGGAATAAGGTCAGAATTAACAGAATTACGTGAAATGGGTAATAAAAGAACATACTTACCTCCCGCTTGTTACACGTTGTCTAGAAAGGAGAAGAAAACTTTTTGTGAATGCTTGGTAAATGTTAAGGTGCCACATGGTTACTCATCCAACATCCGTAGATTGGTATCAATGAAAGATCTGAAGTTGATAGGTCTTAAATCTCATGATTGTCACACTCTAATGCAACAAATATTGCCCGTGGCAATTCGATCTATATTGCCGAAGCATGTAAGGTTTGCAATTACCAGACTTTGTTTCTTTTTCAACACTCTATGCAACAAAGTTATTGACCCTGATACTCTCGATAATTTGCAAAGAGAAGTGGTTGTTACCCTATGTCAGCTTGAGATGTATTTCCCTCCTTCGTTCTTTGATATCATGGTACATCTTGTTGTCCACTTGACTAGGGAAGTGAAAATGTTGGGACCAGTTTTCTTGCATTGGATGTATCCCTTTGAACGATACATGAGCGTTTTTAAAGGTGATGTTCGAAACCGTTATCGGCCTGAAGGGAGTATTATTGAAGGTTATGTGGCGAGAGAGGTTATGGATTTTTGCAATGACTTTCTCAGTGGTAATGACACTCCTGATAATGACAAGAATATTGAGGAGGGCAAAGGAATTTTGGGATCACGGGTGAAAGTAATCAGCCGTGAGCAGTTGGAACAAGCTCACTTGTATATTTTACACAATATGGACAAAGTGAGTGTTTATATCGAGGAACATACCAATTTCATAAAGAGACAACATCCTCGAGCAAGTTCAATGTGGCTTGCTAGAGAGCATAATAAGACTTTTACTAAGTGGTTTGAAGATAAAGTCTTACATCAACTATCTCAAACACCAAATGATATTACAGAAACTATCAAATGCCTCGCCTTTAAACCAAAACCGAATGTTATGTCTTATGAAGGGTTTGACATTAATGGATTCACATATTACACAAAGCGCCAAGATGATAAGAGTGTCGTCCAAAATAGTGGGGTCACTCTTCAAGCGTCGACTATGTACTTTGCAAGTGCAAAGGATAAGAGTCCACGTGAAGCTAAAATGTCATATTACGGTGTCATTGAGGACATTTGGGAGTTTGACTACATAGATTTCAAAATTCCGCTCTTTAAATGTAATTGGGTTGATAACACCAAAGGAGTTATAGTGGATGAATTGGGTTTCACTTTGGTGAACTTTGAAAAGATTGGCGAGAAGGGTGAACCATTCATATTGGCATCACAGGCGAAACAAATATTCTATATCGATGATCCTGCAAATGATAAATGGTCGGTTGTTCTTCATGGTAAAAGACAGTTCATTGAAGATCCTATAGATGAAGAAGAGTACTATGATAAGTATGATGACTCCAGTCCATTCTCAGTTGGGTTGCCAACTCCACAAAATATTGAAGCTAATGATGACTTATATGTGCGCGGAGATCACAATGAAGGATTGTTAATTGATAAAAGATCACAATTTTAGAGACATGTATGTTTATACAAATGCTAAATGTTTGCCTTTTTCTAGTTAATAAAAATGCTAAATGTTTGCCTTTTTCTAGTTAATACAAATGCTAAATGTTTGCCTTTTTATAGTTAATAGAAATGCTAAATGTTTGCCTTTTTAATGACATTTTCAGATGGCTGACCATGATGAGCATGAAGTCTATGATGAGCATGATGTCCATGACGAGCATGGCGAGGATACTAATGTAAGTTCTAAAAACATATCCTGTATTTCTATAAATTTCATTATCTTCTAGTTATGTCATATATCCTATATTTCTATATTGGGCTAATTTAGTGTGTTTTTTTTTTGTCAAATTTTAGGTTGATGCACCTATACCCAGTGAAGCACTGGAGCAACTTGATGCGCAACACCAAACACTTAACAAGAAAAGGGGCATCACTCTGTTGAAGAAGTTATTAGCGCTAAGTGGTAGTGGATCCAAATTGGTGGTGGAGTTTGATAATGGAGGAAATCCAATTGGAGTGAACCGCAATAATTTTGTGAACTATCTTGGGTGTACCACTCGGAGCCATTGTGGTATTAAGTATGGCAATTGGCATAAAGTTCCTCAAGGGAAAAAAGACTTGATATGGAAGGATTTATGCGTGAGTTATTATTATTTGCAATTCTATTTTGTAGATTACAAGTTCTATTATTTGCAATTCTTTTTTGGATACTAGTTAATAACATTTCTATTTTACAGAATCTGTTTGCATTGGATGAGAAGTTGCATCGTAAAAATGTGATGCAACGCGCTGGAAAGATTCTTAGGAATTATAGGACAAATCTGAACAGAGAATACATAAAAGAGGGTGATAAGAAGAAGAAGTCAGCCCTTGAACAATGGAACTTCTTGGACAAAGAAGATTGGGACAATTTTGTTGCTTCAAGAAAATCTGAAGAATTCAAGGTATTAGGCGTCACTCCCAATTTAATTAATATACATTGTATTCACCTATTCAAGATTAGCATTTAGTGCTACTAACCAAATCATTAATGTGCATACTAACTAGGCCCTCAGTGACGCACAAAAAGCAAGGCGTGCACTGAATGTGCATGACCACACTATGGGTCCAAAAGGCTATGCAAGCGTTCGCCAAAGACTACAGGCGGAGTCTGCGGCTACTCAGGAGTCTACTCCTACTCAGGAGTCTGCCACACCCATGCCTCGCCATGATATCTGGATAGCTGGCAGGAAAAACAAGAAGGGTGAAATAAAGAAGCCTGTAACTGCTGAGGTGGCTGCAAAAATGGTAAAATAACACTCTTAGAGAAATCGTTTGAATATTGATTATTTGTGGTGTTAACTTACCAATTTCTGTTTATGGTGATTAGCGGGAGCTGCACGAGCAGAGGAAACAAGGCACATTCATCCCTCAGGGCACAAGGGATGAATTGATAGTTGCTCTGGGTAACCCAGAGCATCCTAGACGTGTTAGAGGTGCCGGCGCTGGTGTTGGCATCAAAGCATTCTTTGGGCCATCCCAGCGCAAACCCAGAGCGGGACTTTCTCAAGAAGAGGTAACCTATTCTTTTTTTAGAATGTTACTGCAAAACGAAATTCATTAATAAGAAGCTAATGTTTCTTTTATCCATGTATAGGAGAATAAGAGAGTTGAGGATTTAGTTGCTAAGAAGGTCAACGATGTAGTTGCTGAGAAGGTCAAGGAAGAATTGCTGCGGTGGCAGGCATCTCAGGCTTCCAATCAGCCTATGGCGACCCACTCTTCTCCTGATGCACAGACTGCGAGTAATCTTGGAGACCCATTGCCTAGCACGTCTGCTGTAAGTATTGTTTATGACATTGTAGCTAGTCTTTTCAAGATGATATGTTTTCAAGATTATATGTATATATGTATAACATTCTTTACGTAAATTTGTAGGCATTGAAGCCATGCCGCTTAAGAATAGAAGACTATGTTGTTGCAGAGGCGCAAGCTTACCCGTCCCTTCCTGGGGAAAGGTTTCACGGGACTCCAATGCCACAGGGCTATGTTCGTGTGGGCCCATTACGTGTGTTACCCGATTGGAGGGAAGTTGCGTTGCCATATGCCCACCCAGATATTGATACACTTGGTGAGGCAGAAGGCGGGGTCATATTGTGGCCCAAAGCAGATGTCGTCTACACGACTGAAATTGTAAGATAAATTTACATTGATTTAGACTGTTGATGTGTATATATGATGTCAACTGATCTGAAATTATATATACATGTTAAAAAGAAGACACCAGGAGCACCTAGGCCTCCACCTCCACTTCCCGCATTACCAACTTGGGTTCCAACTGACCTAACATACCCGTTAGGTCCTGCTTGTAGGGGAATGGCATGTTGGCTACGGGCACATAATATACATTGCCCTATAATAGTTTCTTTAGATGTAGATTATGCAGGTCGATCATACGATAGCTCTTTATTTATACAAGATATTATTGAGTTGTTTATGTATGATTGGATGAATACATCAATGATAGAGACATGGATAAGGTGAGATCTTGTTTATACATCCATATACCTTGTGTAAGATCCGGTGATCTGGTTTCTTATATATTAATGCATACGCCTATATGTTTTGCAACTACTTAGTCGAAGATCATTGCAAACAATTTGCATTTGATCATGTGGGATTTTTGATTCCATCATTGATTAGTTTGGTAGCTAAAGACCCTGATAATGTTCAACAATACTGTATAGATGCTTTTACAATTTTTGGTCAGCAAAAGAAGACGATAATAATAGCTCCATTCAATGTCAAGTAAGTTTACTTTATTTATAATTTGGACTTAAGAAAATTCCATTTTTATTTTGCATTTTGAGTTATTAATTGTTAACTTCTTACTTCTAGCGGTAGACATTGGGAGTTACTAGTTATTGTCCCCGGGACATTCACTGTTTATTATCTAGATCCTGCGGGGAGTACATTGAACACTAAAATTGGACACGTAATGAGAATGCCATTATTCTGGTGAGAAATATTTCATTTTTATATCCGTTAACATCTTTTATTACATTACTATTTACTTATGCAATTTATTGTGTTATATTAACATGTAGGGGTTTAGATGCATTCAAAAAGGCTGGAGGACCGGTCCCAAGGAAAAAGAACCAGCCAATAAATTGGCAGAACGTACAAGTAAGTTCCCAACTCAAATATATATATTATTGATGTGAATTGTGCTTAGTTGTATTATTTTGTATGTTTCAATTTATAGTGTGCTACACAAGACAATGGCTGGGCATGCACATACTATGTGATGTGATTTATGCAGATGATTATCAAATATGCCGCATTGGACATCGATACCATACATGAGGTATTATATATAGTCTCATTAGTTAGTATGAAATATATCAATCTTATCTTATTTTTATATTATTACTTATATATATACATCATTCTCTTTGCAGGTGTTTAAAACTGACAACACTACAGGTAAACGCTTAAAAAATATACATGCTCCATATACGATGGAAGCATTAAATGAAGTAAGAGAAGAATGGGCAAAAGCCATACAAGCAGTGGCAACTGTAATATATAATTGGGATGTTGATAGCGATAATGAATGATACTATGTAAATGAATATTTCTGAATGTTAATACATGTATTTGAATGTTTCTATATGTGTGAATGTGAGAATTGAATTGATGTCTGAATGTATGTACTTGTGTAGAATTTTGCTTGTGACTTTTGCAGGTTTGCGGCCTGTTTGTAGGCTGATATCAATGGATGTCGTAAACCTGCAGTTCAGAAAACTGAACAGGTTCTCATCCTACTGACCAGCCACAGCAGGCCTGCAAACAGATATGAAAAAAAAAATATATAAATAGGCATCAGTTATTTATAGAAAACCGTCATCAAAGACATACATCGTCGGTTATGTGATAAAACCGTCGCCTAATAGTACAAACAACCCGACCGTGCAGGATAGCACGGCCGTGGTGTAAATGGCGTCGGTTATTCATATAAAACTGACGCCTATAGTACTAACACGGCCGTGCAGGGAAGCACGGCCGTGTCGTATTGAAGTACAGGCGTCGGTGGTTTAGTATATAACCGACGCCAAAAGTGTTCGCGCCACAGAAAATGGCGTCATCTAGGGCACTTTATGTGTCAGTTATCTACTAAAACACCGACGCTATATTCTATATAGGCGTCGGTTGTGTAGTAAATAACCGACGTACAAAGTGCCCTAGATAACGCCATTTTCTGTGGTGGGAACACTTTTGGCGGTGGTTATTTACTAAACAACCGACGCCTATAGGACAAATAGGCGTCGGTTAAAAAACCGACGCCGAAGTGTTCGACCTTTAGCGGCGCCCACATAGGCGTCGGTCAGAAACCGACGCCAAATGGGGTTAAACGACCGACGCCAAAGGCCGTTTCTGTAGTAGTGACCCTTCTCATGGCATGGTATCATACACATAAGAAGAGGCCTACAAAAAATAGACATACTCATTGATTAAAGCTTAAATCAAACAAGAAGGATCTTACAACCAGATGGAATACCTTTCTTCATGTGTTGATGACTAATGATACTAGGGGAGTAGGCCACATGATCACCAATTAATAGATCTGGTCATAGTGTTATTAACCCCTCCTACAACCTAAAATCGTAGGAATGCACCATAGCTTTGTCAGTAAAATCTCATAATCATAAAGGAAAGTCCTTGGCAGGACCAATGTGGCATGCACCCATAACAAAAATCTCGAAAGAAAAAAACAAAATGAACCTTGCTACGAATTTGAATGATCAGGATGTTGAAGTCCCTAGTGTAATCGCCAATGTGTACTAGGTTTTAGAGATATCATGAAACCAAACAAGGGTGGATGGTGATGAAAAATCAATAAAAATAAGAATTGTCACCAATATATAAGGGTAAATAAGTAAAATTATAAGAATCTTTATACAGTGGGTGGAGAAGGTAAAAGATAAATGAAAGATTGGGTAAGGAACCAAGTTATGTATGGGGAAGGGTGTTAGCAACCCCATGGGCCTTGCAATATCATGGTCTTGAAAAGGTCAAATATGTTTTTATTTCAAAAAGAGGCTTATATGTGCAAGATATAAGAAAATGATAAGAAAACACCACAAGAAAAACAAAATCTTATATATAATAAAATTGCATTATTGAGCATCAGCACTAGGTGCTCATATCCTCACACCACTTACGGGTATAAAAAGGGGGTAATAGATAGGAGATTAAAGAATAACAAATAAAAACCTACAAAAAGATGTTAGTGATATCAATTTCTTAAAGGTGGTCATCAACCCTACATTCTCACATCTTCACACCACTAAGGGGTCATAAAGAGGGGAGGAGAGAGGGATCTACATGGTCATTCGGCCAAAAATAGTTGTCTGTGACATAGTTGAAGGTATAAATCGACCTTTAATCCAATTTCTCTCCTTGGTATAGAGGTGGGAAAGGATATATCTAGTTGTTTGAGTTCCAAATGGAAAGTATAAGGATGGATATCACGCAAAATGATAGTTTGGAATCCTTCACAAATCTCTCTCTTAACAACCTGAATTAATAAACTCATATACCTCAAAATGGGTTGACCACAAAAGTCTTTGGTGGCCAGTCATCCTAGATATCACTTACTATGGGTCAGCCAAGAAACTTTACCACTTGTACATTGCAATTGAGGACTATATTTGAAGTAATTGGGTATTTTCTAGCATTATAATTTGACTAGGGTGTCTCAAGGGAAGCTAGGAGCCAAAGGGGTATATTAAATTGGTGTCCTCCATGCGGAGCCTTTTAGATGTGTTTAATGTGAAATCTAGATGACTCAGTCAACACAAGGAATCTAGGCAATGTGATTAAATGGGTTCCCCCTCCTTTCTAGATTCTTTTTGACATGTTTTGAGTGTAGTTTGTTTAACTCAATTGAAGGGATAAGTGTGAGAAGGTGGAGTGTCCAAGTATTGCCACCTCTTCTAGGTGATTTTATGTGTGGAGGGGGAAGATGGTGGTCCCATAACTGGTGTTGAAGGTGGGTGCATGTCTTATAGGAACCTTGCTTGATCTTAGCTTCGATCCGCACATAGGCGAGATTGCACTATGTGACTTGAGGAAATGTCTCGCCTAGGTGATATGAACCAAGTTAGGAGTTGTCTTGTGTCGGGGCCTCAATGACGACATCCAAATAGGGTAGTCCACAATGGAATGTCCAATAGTTGGATGTCCTTTCTAGTCAACATCCTTCATAGTCTTCAAATTTTAATGTATGATTTTTTCCAAAAATGACCTCTAATCATGAGAGACACAAAGACATTCATTACTAGTTCATCAAGTGATTGTCAATCACAATATTTTTTAAATTGTGTATCAATATTCATTAAAGATCTTGTCAAAATTCTTGTGGTCGACTAGACATGTTGACTATCACATATATATAATCTATTTCATAGCATGACATGCCTTGGGATGTTACCATGGATGTAAGATGTTCTAAGGTGATGCTTAGAGCCTTACGATTATATTTTGGTGAATATGGTTATGTCCATATTTCACAACTTAACTTATTTTTTATTCTAAAGTTTATTTAGATGACCACATTTGATTCTTTCATTATTCACATTTATTCTCATGACTATCTAATTTTATTTATCAAATTGATCATGTGCACTAAAAATGGAGTGTCAATATCCTATTTGTTCATAAAAAAATTGAGTAATATGGAAAATTTGGGTGAGTTGTTGCATTCACCAAATACTATGGAAATTCAACTTTATTAGGGGTTCTCTCAACTTATTGGCCTCACTAAGATAACTAAAGTGACTTGTGGTATCTAGCCTTCTAGGTTTGTTGGGAAGCTAGTTAACTTTTGAGGAATCCAATCGCCTTTATCAATTGTTGATTACCGTGTTATTTGAGAAGTAAAATGTCTTCATAAGGAAGTTGGTATACTTATAGTTTCTCCTATCTAGCCTCAAATACAAAAATTGTGGAATACATTGCTTTATTCATGTCTATCAAGGATATGATCATTTTTTCTTATACTAAACATGCAAATGGACATATACAAACTATCATGTCAAATTTTAATAAATTACAAATTTCTATTGAATCCAATACATAATTTCATAATGAGTACTAATAATGTAGGAATAACAAGGAAACAAGCCCTTATAATGTCAATGTAATGGATGTTTACAAGAGACCCAATGAGATTACTTGTCGATGCCCCTTAGCCGAAAGGGCATGTTACTCTTGATTCAGAAAGAGAGGTTTCTCTAGGTTAAACTAGGAGTCTGGTTGAACCAAAAGAAGATTTACTCCTGAAAGAAAAAGGAGTTGTGGTATCTACATTGGCTAATATCAAGAGATTGATGGTTAAAGTCTTAGTTTTTTCAATTGGGAGAGTAAAAGATATCTTCTAATCTATTACACATTTTCACATTTATGTGGTTTTCTTGTCTCTTTCATTATATTGTATATTCCATTTTTGAAAAATGTCAATCATAAGAAAGTTGATCATATATGCTTTAGATACATTCTACAAATTCCTTTCTAGACCACACATATGATCCCACATTATTCTAGAACATATATGAAGGTGTGATTGTTTAACTGTTATGTTCCCATTAACCTTGAGATTAGAGTGTGACATGTAGGATATATATCTAACAAAACCTCTATAACTATTAAATGAATGCAAAATTTTGCTAAACTAACCAAATATGATACATAATTCAAGTATACATACATTAACTAAACCATCATATTACATACCAGTTGGGTAATATAATGCATACAAATTTTGGTTACAATTAAACTAAGCACGAATTTGTTTACTCTTATTACAAGTTTATATTATTACACCACTTATTACTTATTTTCCAGAATCCTAATGACTAAAGTAATGAAATTGACTATCTACTCGACTACTAACACAAGACGTTGAGTTCAATCTACTTTTCTATTTCTCCATTAGTTGGAGTATCAAGCATAGAGAGGGCTAATTGTGATGAAAACTGCACACCTATTGTTGTTCTTGATCTCTTATACTTATACACACTGTTTACAATGCTTTGGACTCGTAAGATACATGATAATGTGTGCAGGCTGTTATAGATCATGAATCTAAGGGACACTTGCTATTATAGATCCGTATTTGTTGCAGGGAGTTGTTGACTCGTTACAATCTTCCTTAGGTATTACCTTTTGTGTGGAAGATGTGAGCTTCGACTGTAGATGTCTGCATGGCTGGTGATGTTTCTCCAATATCCCCCCGCAAGAACGAGGATCCATAGGTATCAGTCGCAGGTGGAACCAGATGGCGTTGAAGGGGTGATGCGGTAATGCCTTGGTCATGATGTCTGCCAGCTGATCTTTGGTAGAGATATATCAGACCTGCAAGTTGCCTTTGAAAACATGGTCGCAGACAAAGTGGAAGTCAATTTCAATATGTTTAGTGTGTGTGTGGAATATAGGTTTGGATGTGAGATAGGTAGCACTGATATTGTCACACCAAAGTATAGGTGGACTAGGCAAGGAGTGACCGAGTTCTGTGAGAAGAGACTGGAGCCATATTAGTGCGGCAGTAGTATTTGTAAGTGCTAGATATTCAGATTCAGTGGAAGAGTGGGACACCGTGCGTTGTTTACATGAGGACCAAGATATTAAATTAGATCCCAACAAAATAAGATACACCCAAAAGATTTACGGTCATCGTTACAACCTGCCCAATCTGCATCACAGTAAGAGTGGAGGGTTAAGGCAGATGAGTGTGTGATAGATAACGATAATGAAAGGGTGTTTTTTAGGTAGAGTAGGATGCGTTTGACTGCTTGCCAGTGTTCCTCAATAGGGCTACTCATGTATTGACTGACTTTGCTAACACAAAAGGAGATATCAGGATGAGTGAGGCTAAGATAGTGCAATGAGCCTACAACATGACGATACAGGTGAGGATCGTGGATAGGTTGACCCTGTTGAGTAAGTTTTGTAGAGGACACAAGCAGTGTGGTGAATGGTTTGGCACCTAACATGTTTGCTCGACACAGCAAGTCATGAATGTATTTGTGTTGAGATAATAGAAGGCCAGTGGCAGTGTGAGTGACCTCAATCCCTAGGAAGTAATGGATTGGACCGAGATTTTTGAGAGGAAATTGGTTGCGTAAAAAGGTGAGGAGTGAGTCCATGTGAGTGGGGTTATTTCCAGTAATGAGAATGTCATCGACATAAACCAAGGCATACAAAGTGACATCCTTTGTTTTGTAGATGAATAATGATGTGTCTGTTTTAGAGGAGCTGAACCCAAAGGATAGAAAAGAATTGCTTAATTTTTGGTACCAGGAGCGAGGAGATTGTTTGAGACCATATATAGACTTATGAAGGTCACAAACATGAGTGGGATGATTTTCTTCAAGAAATCCAGGTGGTTGCATCATGTACACCTCTTCAGAAACATCACCATGCAAAAAGGCATAGTTAATATCAATCTGACGTATCGGCCAATTTTCGGACACAACAATACAGAGGACCACCCTATTGGTTGTGGGCTTGATGACATGGCTAAAGGTTTCGATATAATCAAGACCTTCTTGTTGGTGTAAACCTTTTGCAACAAGACAGGCTTTATGATGGACGAGAGAGCCAACATAATCAAATTTGTTGTGGAAGACCCATTTACATCCAATCATTATCATCTTTGGGTTAGGTGGGATAAGGGTCCAAGTGTCATTCTTTAGAAGAGCATTAATTTCGTCCGACATTGCTTGGCGCCAATGATGATGTTTGTGGGCTTCAGAGAAGCAAGTGGGTTCCGGCTGGATAGAAGTGAGGTAGGTTGTAGGGAGTGCATTTTGTGGTTTTTTGAAATTTAGTGGGGTGAAGGCCAACAAGGGTGCGGTACTTGACGGCAGGGTGATGACGAAGATGCATAGGAAGTTCGGTGGAAGTTGGCGCATTAGGGAGAGAGGCTGTGATTGTGGGTGTAGGCAAGGGTGATTGTGGAGGGGAGGTGGCAGGAGATGGAGGGATAGGTTGTACTTGAGAGTTAGATGTGTTGAAGCTCATGTAGGAATAAGTACTGTACTTACATTCATATAAGACCCGGTGACCCACCCGGTTTATCGGTAAAATGCAAAAATTAACCCCATCCCCTTCCGCCGCTTTTGTATCCCACTTTGCACAAGTCCCATAATATTTTCCCATTTCCCGGTTCTAAGTGAGACAAAAGCAAGCCCTCTCTCCCGCTCACGCTACGACTACCGCTTCCGCTCCCGCAAGGTGGTTCTCGGGTCCAGGTTTCTGGCAAGCTACAGCAGCGCCTCCGCTCTCGCTCCCGCAAGGTGGTTCTCTTCTCCGGCGCAGCAGTGCCTCCTCTTCCTAGGTCCCTCAAGTGGCGCTGATCCGGATCTCACAGGAGTACTGTACTTCTCGCTCCCACTGCTCCAATAGCTTTGTGCTCCAGTAGCAACTGCGCTGATCCGGTCTCACCAGGTACTCTATTTTGCGCTAAATACTTCAGCCGCTTTGTTACTTCCGACATGCATCCCCCGATGTTAGGGCACATAGCACCTAATCAAGAGAGAACTTTCGACATACATCTCCTCGAGTACAGTACTAGGGCACATATCACATAAATAGGTGAGACATTGAAGGTAAATTACTTACATGTGTACTGAGTTGTGAGCAAAGAATGATGGAATATGCGTCAGGAAGTACTGTATCAGTTGATGGAATATGCGTCTCTTATTGATATTGCATAGCATAATGTTGTACTATGTTGAAAACAATACTTATGTTTGATTATGTCATTCAAATAGGCTTATGTATTGTACTTATAAATGGACTACACGAGTTACTAATGTCTGGTTGAGTTTAGTGTTTAAATTTTGTTACTGACAATTGAAGAATAAGTGGGTACTGTACTTAATATTGAATTGTAAAATGACTTAATGTTTTGCTAGGTACTGTATTTTTTTATCATACTGAAATGATAGTCATAGTATGTATTGTATTTAGGTATTCGATGTTCTAGTCACAGGACTTATGGTTGATACTAAAATGAAAAAAATAATTGGGTATTGTACTTAATATGTAATTGTGATTAATGTATTGTTGGTTACAATACCTATTGGGTATTAATTGTAATTGTGATTAATTGTGATTACTGATACGATAATAAAAATAAAAGTACTATACTTATTGATGAATTTTATATGACGTTAATGGTTTATGAAAGTACTTTACTTGGTGTTATGTACCGTGTTCTTTTTGAGACTAACACTTGTATCTCAGGACTTATGGTTGATACTGAAATGAAAAAGACAATTGGGTACTGTACTTAATATGAAAAAAATAATTGGGTACTGAAATGAAAGAAATAATTGGGTATTGTACTTAATATGTAATTGTGATTAATGTCTTGTTGGTTACCATACCTATGCTTCACAAGGCTGAACTTGTTAATTATGGTAAAGTATTTCGAGGTGTGACTAGTGGATTGTTAGTACTGTACTTATTGATTAATTGTATATGACGCTAATGGTTTATGAAAGTATTGTACTTATTAATGTCTTGTTGTTTAACATATTGTATTGTACTTTCGTGTATATAAGCGATACGTTGCTAAGTACTATACTTATAAGTGATGTACCATGTTCTTTTTTAGACTAATACTTGTATCTCAAGAATCGAATTGCATACTAAGACGGTGAGTAGTGTCCTGATGATTCAGACATGCTTTATTTCCGACATGCCCAATATTTTTTTGTAATTTGTATGTACTGTACTTTAGTGTATATAAGTCATACTTTGCTGAGTATTGTACTTCTTGTTATGATTTAAAAAATATTATGTCAATTATTTGCAATGCTCATGTAGGAATAAGTACTGTACTTACATTCATATAAAAGATTTGAAATGCACTTAGAAAATGGATTTAGCTGATTTATCCAGCAACGTCAGTGTAAAAAGACAAATATGGAAGTGTAATTGTGTACTATACTTAATATGTAAGTGTAATTGTGATTAATGTGTAAGTTATATTGTGTACTGTACTTATGGTTGGTACTGAAATGAAAAAAAAACAATTGGGTACTGTATTTATTATGTAAGTGTAATTGTGAGTCTTGTTTATTACCATACTTATGCTTCACGATGGGATGAACTTATTAGTTGATTAACATAATTAGGTTTATTACTGATGTGATAATAAAAATAAAAGTACTGTAATTATTGAATTGTATAATACATTAATGGTTTTGTGCATACTTGTGCATAATTTCTTTTTTGTGCATACTTGTATTAGTCTTGTACTTAGTGTAATAATTATGTCTTTTTTGTGAGTACTGTACTTATTCTCATGTATGGGGTAGTTCAGAAATTGAAATCAAGAATAAGGGTGTTCGTACTGTACTTTTATTATGTTGAATTACATGATAAATAATATATCAGTACAGTACTTTTGTAGAAGATGGCTTACGAAGTGTATATTTTTGTTTATAAGATGGAGAACGAGCGTGGCTTTCAATCCAGGTGCAGTTTCAATCCAGTGTGGCTTTCAATCCAAGTGAAAGTCTGCTGAGTATTGTACTTGGTCTGATGTACCATGTTCTTTTTGAGACTAATACTTGTATTAGTCATGTACTTAGTGTAATAATTATGTCTTTTTTGTGAGTACTCTACTTATTGTCATGTATGGGGTACTTCAGAAATTGAAATAAAGAATAAGGGTGTTCGTACTGTACTTTTTCCTATGTTGAATTATGTGATAAATAATATATCAGTACAGTACTTTTGTAGAAGCTGGCTTATGAAGTGTATGTTTTTGTTTATAAGATGGAGAACGAGCGTGGCTTTCAATCCAGGTGCAGTTTTAGGAAATTCAAGAAGGTTTGCGAAATAGCAGCCACAAAGCACAAAAAAAAGTTTAAGAAAACTATTTTTGGTGGTTTTTTGGACATGAAGTGTCCAAAGGGTTTAGATCTTGGATTAATAGAAGATTTAGTACGATGTTATGATGTGGATTTAAATGGATTTGTGCTTGGAAATGTGGTGGTTAAGCTAAAGACTGAGCACGTGTCAGATATCTTTGGCTTAATTTCTGAGGGTAAGTCCACTACATATCAAACAATTAGGAAATATGTATTGTACTTGGTATACTACTGTGTGTGATTAGATTTAATAAAATAAATTTATTAATCACTAAACAGGTGAAGAGGTCGTGTTAGACTCAACCGATAAGGTTGATGGTACGAACTCTGTCGTCAGAGCGGAGTACTTTGGGGCAGATCCCAAAGTGAAAGATGCAATGGAGACATTGCAAATGTTAAAGAAGAAAAAGGATGAGAAAAGCCTCAATGATTTTGTGAAGATCTGGATTTTGGTTCTACTGGCTGATTTTTTGTTTCCTTATGGGAGTTTTGCGATATGCATAATATTTTTTTCTATAGTAGATGATTTGCAGTCCATGGATAAGTATAATTGGCCAGAAGCCATCACAGAATTCCTGCAAAATGGACTTGTTGATGTAGTTGCTAACAACAAGGGGTACCTCAAAGGTTGCAGCGCAGTGTTAATGGTAAAAATTGACGTACTGTATGTATTTATATAATTTTATACTGTGATTAGTACAAAACTTGCAGTTAGTACAGTACTTGAGTATGATGTTAGTACTATGTTTCTTTGATGTTGATTGTGTTAATATTGCTTGGAATTACTTTTTAGGCATGGTTCAGGGAGTGTCAGACTATACTTCCTCCTGAGGACAACGATGCGTTTCCATTTATTAATAAATGGAATTATGATAGTCAGTTGAGTGTGTTCTTGCATAAGAGAAAAATGAGTGTGCGGAATTTCAGTGCGGAGTACATTCGGAAAGATTGGATGCAGAAAAAAAAGCAAGGGTAAGAGAAAAGTTGATGAGGGAAGCAGTGCGGGTAAGTTGGGAGAATTGCAAGAGGAGTTGGAAACATTGAAAGCGGATAAGAAGATGTTGAAGAAGGATATGAAGAGATGCATTAAGAAACACAAGAAAGAGGTGAAACTTCTAGGGGTTGAGATAGATGACCTGAGGAAAGAAATAAATGATGTGAAAGTTGATTATGAGAGGTCAAAGAATGCATTAAATTCTATGCGAGAAGAACTACAGATGCACGGTATTTCTGATCCGACACTTACGTTGCATGGTGATGCAAAAGTGAGAAAATTGTTACAGTATTATACTTAATATTGTAATTGTCAATACCATGTATTAATTAACAATTCTGGCTCTTTTCAGGATGTTGCGGATGAAAATGTTGTATGTCATGATAAGCAACCGGCGGTGCAAGCTAGTGAGTCATCTTTTGATGATTTTGTGACGGATCCGCGGAAGCAGCAAATCGAGAGTAATCATGATGAAGCATCGTCGGATTTTGTTGCGGATGTCGTGCGATATGTCATTACAAGTGTAAGAGAAATTGCAATATTACATTCCTTTAAAAGTGTCGAGTACAGTACTTAATATTTGAATTGGTACAATACGTTACATACTTTACAATTTCATTTGTACAGTACTTTACAAAATCATTTGTATAGTACCTTATAAGATCATTTATACAGTTACTTTTTAATTTTTTGCAGTTGAAGGACAATAAGAACGAGAAAGGAGTAATGGTGAGAATGGCATTTTTTCACGGGTGTATTTATTTTTACATGACTAATATGTGTGTTTTTTTTACCAGAAACTAAACAAACTGCTGAAGAAGGGAGCAATGCCGAAAAAAAAGAAACTCAAGATTATTATTAAGGATAAGGGAATAGGTGTAGCAGTAAGTGATCCAGTCCGTGAAAGAGTAGATGATAGTGCTGCTGAGGAACAGATCGTTGTCCATGAGGTGATTTAAGTGCAGTGCGTGATAGTTATTTTGACTATCAAATTTTTTGTCTGTATTACGCATCGTGGTAAAATCACCCATATTTGGTTCTTGCTATGTTGTTAGGTAACCATTGCCAAAAAAGATGTAGCAGTTGAAACTGAAATTCAACAAAAGGAAGTAAGTTCACACATGTTACACATTTATTGTACATTACTTGAATAATATGTGGTACTCTTACTGTACTGTATGAAACTTTATAATATTAGGATGAGATTGTCAATGAGATTGCTGGTGATATTGGTGAAGGTGAATATGTAATCCAAGTTGAACAAGCTTTGGTTGGTGAAGACAATATTGTCATAGGGGTAGATGAGGTACAGGACATAGGAATTTGTATAAATACATGATTACAATATTTTTAGTACTGTACTTATGGTTATTTGTATTATATACTGTAGTTGATATATACCTTTTTTTGTTAAATTTTAGACTCAAAATTTGTCAAGATTGTGTGTTGTGTCGAATGATAAAGTAGAAGAAAAAGAAAATGATGGGGACGCAACTGAAGTTGTGGATCTGCAAAAATCTAATGATAAAGTTCATAGTGGTGTTGATGAACAGAATAATAGAGATAAAGTATTGTACTTTACATGCTTTTAAGTATTGTACTTTAAATACTTTTAAATTGCATGAATAAAAGATTATACGAAATTATCTAACATTTATTTTCTGTTATGTTAGGGTAAAGATGATGAAATGGAAATGGTAAATACAGCTCAAGATGGGGCAGATGTTGGCATTTCTAGTGCAAATCAAGAAGTAAGTTATTGTATACATACAGACAGTACTAACATACAATTGTTTTTTATATTCCTACGTACAGTACTAATGTATCATTGATTTTTATATTCCTACTCCTGCGTGTAGTACTAATGTATCGTTGATTCGTATAAAAGATTATATGAAATTATCTAACATTTATTTTCTGTTATGTTAGGATAAAGATGATGAAATGGAAATGGTAAATACAGCTCTAGATGTGGCAGATGCTGGCATTTCTAGTACAAATCAAGAAGTAAGTTATTGTATACATACAGACAGTACTAACATACATTTGTTTTTTATATTCCTACATACAGTACTATTGTATCGTTGATTTTTATATTCCTACGTACAATACTAATATGCAGTTGTTTATTAGCTTCCTACGTACAGTTGTAATGTAAAGTTGTTTGATCTTATTTAAAGGAGACTCAAGCTGGATTTATCCTTGACAAAGAAATTGAAATTATATATGCATCCCAAAGAATGCCGGAAGGTTCGGCGGAACTTGGAGAATCTTCAAAAACAAGACTCCAATATGAATTTGATGATTTAATGAATAAAGATGGGAAGGTATTTGTATCTTCACTGTACAAATTGAATTGTTTGTCAAGATAAATAATTTATGGACGTTATTTACTCAATAAACAACAATGGATTGATGCACTGATTGACCACATGGAGAAATTTGAGAAGAAAATGAGCCTAAGTTCACTTGTGAAAAATATTAAGTATAGACCACGGACAAGAAAGGCTAAAATGTTGGAAGAAGTTTCAAAAGGTCCGTTCAAAAAAATGCGGGAGTTTGATAACACCACTATTCAGTTTTTGTCTAAAGAAGAAAAACAAACACTGATAAAGGTATATACATTGATGTACACTTTGTTTATCTTGGTGGTTTTTTTTAATCTATGTATAATACTTTAATGAATATGGTATGTTTTTTATTAGTTTTTAAATATGAAATCTATTTGCAGCTAACTTGTCAAGGGAGTGATGAAGATACAGTTGTTTTCAGAACTCCACATGCAATAATTGTGCGGAAGGATCTGAAAGAACTGGTCAAAGTAGGAGGGATGGTCACGAATCAGGTAGATGTACACATTGACTAATTCTATAAGTTATGTATACATCTACATACATACAGTGCTTTACTAAGCACATACTGTACGTTGATAAATACTGTCCGTTATTTAATATACCATATTCTTCTAGGTGATGGAAGTTGTTATGCAGTTAAAAAGGTGCATGTATGAGAAGATGAATTGTGACGATTATTTTATTTTTAATACATCACTGTCACAAGCCATAAGAGATAAAAATCATGGTGGAATGGTTACATATTTGATTTCGAAAATTGACAAGATTAAAAATGCCAAGGTTTTGTTGTTGCCTATATTGATTGGAGATCGCTGGCATCTTATTACCGCATCTGCTACCAGTAAGACTTTCATGCACTATAACAGTTTAGAAACAAGAATTGAGAACAGTGAAGTTGATGACGATGCAAAGTATGTGGTAAGTACTGTACTTTGATATGCAAAGTACTACAATATTGACTGTTTAAAATACAGTTGTATAATATTGTATTTCTGACTTATACAGGGAAATGCAATTAAGTACGCTCTGGTTAAACATGGTGGGATTGCTCACAACTGGGTCATGATCTTTGATAGGTATGCACCACAACAGCCACCACATTCAAATGACTGTGCGTTATATGTTATAAGATGGATCGAGGAAATATTAGAAAATGGCTCAGTTCATAGCACCCATGGTGATGATGTCCATCCACTTAGAGGATTTTATGCTATGCAATTGATGAACTCAGAGTTCTCTATTAAGTAGAATTGAATGGCCAATTATGAATTTATTCTGTAAAGTACAATGTTGAGCAATCTATAAGTACTGAATGGTGAACAATTTAGACTCGATTGTATGTTTTTTTATTCGAATCCATAAAACTAATGTTGTATTCAATATTTTTTGGTGTTGTATTCAATATTGTTATAACAACAGCTTCAGTTTAGAAGCAATTTTGTGGTTTTATATTGGTGTGTTCCGTTTGATTAAATATTGTTTATGCGTATAATGTATGTGACAATTATGTTAAATTGTCGGTTGAGGTACAATACTTGTGTGTATGACGGTACAGTATGTTACTGTTATGATAGAGTAACGGTTGAGGTACAGTACTTATGTGTATCTGTTGAGGTGCAATATATATGCATGTAGCTGAGGTACAGTACTTATGTGTATCTGTTGCGGTACTTATGTGAAATCACAAACTATTCAGATTTTATGCATGTAGCTGATGTACAGTATTCACAAATAATTTGCATGTAACCTATGTACTGCCATAATGTATGATGAGGTATTGTACTCAAAAGCAGTTTGCACATAACTTATGTGCACGTCATTAGCCAATTTAATTAAAATAATTTGAAATATATGAGATAACATAAATGCTATTGTATGCAATGACACTTATGAACTCAAAGTTTGCAATAAAAATGATTTGAATGACCAATGGGCAATAAATTTTCAATATTATAATGTTGAACAATGTACATGCGTCAGTTAACTGGTGTTTTATTGGATATTGTTATAACAGTAGATTGCTTTTTGAAGCAATATTGTGGATTCTATGTGATAGGGTCTTATGTGGGCACTGCATTCGACTATTAAGCGGGATTGACATGTGAAGTATAGTACTTGTGTGTATGTGAATTCACGCACAAAACTCAAATTGTAAAGGTACTATATTTAGTTGTTGTACGCAACTTTGACAAAACTCAAATTAAAATGGAAGTGTGGGTATAAGAGGGACCTAAAGAAAAAATAAAAACTATACAACATATTGATTGTCAAAATGATTTGTGTTTGCATAATAGACGTACTGTACTTGGTTGTTGATCGATACTTTGAAGTTGGTGTGTTTGAAGATGTTTTGTATATGAAAGAGTGTATGTAGGGTATATGTATAGTGAAATCACAAATTGTTCAAATTGTATGCATGAAGCTGAGGTACTGTACTCGAAAGTAGTTTGCAAATAACTTATGTACTGCCATAATGTATGCTGAGGTAGTGTACTCGAAAGTAGTTTGCACATAACCTATGTGCATGTCTGTAGCCAAATTAATTAAAACAGTTTGTAATATGTGAGAAAACATAAATACATACTCAAAGAATGATAAAGTAATTCCTAATACATTTCAGCCTCTAGGCGGACAATTATTGAACCACCCATTATGAAATCTATCGAACAATTGTGTATTTGTTGTCATAGTAGGATTGGATTTATTAGGAGGTCGAACTTCTTCCGTAGTCGGTGAAGTGTAAGGAGACTCATTGAGATCTTGAAGAAGTGTATTTGGACACGCTTCAAATGGGTCTGGCACTTCAATGTTAATTGGATCTTGATCTAAATGTGTAGTGATGTTGTCTGTACGTACTTTGCCCGAATCTTTATTGATGACGGTATCTGCCTTCTTTTTGGGTGTCTTTTTTTTATGCCGCTATCTCTCTCTTTGATTTCTTTCAGGAACTTGAAGGCCGTCCAACACGAATAGCTACAGCAGGATCTTGTATAGCTGGTGTGTTTTCCTGATACAAAAACATATACATTAAAAATCTAAATGTAAAAGTATTGTACATGTAAAGTACTGTACGTTGCTTGCAAATGTTAAATGTATGTAAGTACAGTACGTGTCTTACCGTTGTGACATGACCTTTCTCTTTCAATATACTATTTACTCTCTGATATGCATCTGCTAGCTCTCGTTTGACATGACCATAATATTCGACAGATGATCTTGCTAAATTAACAAATCCCCCACATATACTTAAAATGTGCTCTGCACGTTGCTCAGGATCCTCACCAATACTAGCAAGAATGGTGTGCTTAGAGTTTTAATCATGATGTATATCTTTCCGCCATCTATCCAAAATATATTGTTGAGGGATCTTTTCCAGTTTCAAATGTCTAGTAATGACGCACAAAATATGACTACATAAAATACCCTTTGACTCAAAGCATAAACATGAACATTTGATCATGGTCTCATGACTAACGTACTGTACGTGAAACTTCTCCATAACTGATTTGCATTCCTCTGCATTTATCATCACATCTTTGTGTTCTGTAACATCAAATGACGACTGAATAGAATCCCCATATATGAGTTTGGACTCACAAAACATCATTCCTTCAAGTTCATTTTGGAATTTTCTAAATAAATTAATAGAAAAGTCTCTCTCCCGTCTGAACCCTAGTTGCTCTGGCGACTAGCGAACGGCGGTGGGAGTCCTTCCTCTTCCCCCGTGGAAAACCTACGTCTCCCTAGTGGTTACCCTCCCTCTTGCAGGTTCAAGGCGGTTTTTGTACAGGTTATCGTCTCTGCAGAATCGGTTCCTCTGAGATGGCAGAAGACTTGGCTAATCGGTGCGCACAACTGGGATTGGAGGACGACGATGGCGAAGACATTGTTGATCTTGGGTCGGAATTACAGGAGGGCGAGGAGAGTCACGTCGGCCTGGCTCTGGCTGCACGCCTCCTCACGTACAGACCTTTCAATTTTTGGGCGATGAAACATACGTTGACACAGGCATGGGCGCTATCGCAAAAGGTGTTGTTCAAGCAAGTGGATTTGGTGGTCTTCATTATACAGTTTCTACACTGGAAGGTATACAAAACTCAGCAGGGACCTCACGAGAAACCTGAGAGAGGTATCGACTTTGACGATGGATGGGTGGAGACTCGGAAGGTCACGAGGAGCCAAAAGAAGAAAATGTCTCCTCGTCGTGCGGAGGATAGGGCGATTACTGAGAAGAAGAAGGAACACAAGCTACGGAAGCCATATATTGTCAGAAGGAAAAGCCTAGTGCAGGAGGATGAACCCTACATTGATGTTGATCTGAGGAACAATATTGGGAAGAGAACCAGGCCCGAGGACCCTATGATCGTGGATGAAACTGGGGGCAATATACAGGGTGAAGTAACAAAGAAGTAGGCTATGGGTAAGGAGATGGCACCATCGGGATGGCTCACATCTCAAGTAGCGGGCTCTGGTGTTGACCGGGCTCGCGAAAAGCAATGAAAATATTAGCATGGAACTGCCAGGGGATGGGTTAACGTGGCAGTTCAGACGCCCTCCGGAGCTGGTGCTGGAGGGAACGCCCGTCCATGGTCTTCATCTCGGAGTCCAAGATTAGTGACTCGCAGCTAGAAAAAGTACGTCGAAAGTGTGGCTTCATGGAGGGGGTATGTATCCCTAGTGTGGGGCGAGTAGGTGGTCTAGGGATGTGGTGGAAGGATATTGACGTGACTTTGACATCTTTCTCACAAAGGCACGTGGATCTGACAGTTAAAGATGTGGTGAATAACTCTACCTGGAGAGCTATTGGCATATATGGGTGGTCCGAGCAAGTAAACAAGCACAAGACCTGGGATCTGATGAGGGATTTGAAAGCACAGAGCACTCTACCAGCTATTTATCTTTGGCGATTTTAATGAAATTACATCAAACGAAGAGAAGCTTGGGGGCCCACCTAGAGCTGAGAGGTGGCTCCAGGATTTCCGTGATGCCATTGATGACTGTGATCTCCTTGATCTTGGGTTTTCTGGCAGCCCCTTCACCTGGGAAAGGGGTCTTACTATGGAGACGCTGGTTAGAGAAAGACTGGATAGGGCACTGGCTATGTTTGAGTGGAGACAGATGTTCAGTTATTGCAAAATTCTCCATCTACCGAGATATAAATCTGACCATTCACCGATCATCATCTCCTTTGACAAACGCTGTGAACAGGACAAGAAGAAGGAAAGATTTTCCATTTTGAGCTATTTTGGATGCAGGACCCGGAATGTGGGCAGATTGTAGAAGATTCCTGGGTACAAGGGATGGGGGCTGGCATATAAGCAAAGATTGCAGGGTGCGGGTTGAAACTTGAAGAATGGGCGGAGAAAAAATTCGGACACATGCAGAAAATGATAAAAGAGACAGAAGACGCACTGAAAAAAGAACAAGCAAGGGCTCCTGATAATGCAGTGATGGAGTTTTGCAACACCACTAAAAATCCTAAGGTGATGAATCCTTAGGTTTTTCCTTGCTAGTACTATGGTAAGAACTCCACCCACGTGTGCTAAGACACGCATAAGTCTTATCGTAGTATAGTTAAGGGTCGAATCCTCGGGACAACGGTCTTGACGAAGTCAAGATGGAAAACGTTTTAGTTCTACTTAACTACTTAACAGTTGATATTTAGATCGAAAGTTTGATGTTGGTTTTAAAGCTAAATGCGAGGAAAGTAAAGCAAGAAAGTAAAGATTAAGGTTGTAAACAATTGATAAAAACCACTAGGATGTTATCGGGTTTCACACCACTACACATGGATCAAGTCATGCAACATAATAAAACAACCTGCAAAAAGAGTCAAATCAGTTAGTATCTTGTAGTCCTAGCTTCCTTTCGGATAACTAGCTACGAGAAGTGTGGAGTATTGCAATGCCAGCCATTCCATAATGAATGGTCACATGTTTTGCATTACTCCTTCATGAAATGTGTTCCTTGACCTTACGAAGGTTGCACTTCCATACGTCAACTGATTCCATTTCATAGTATGAAAGTGCAACGATGGGGGTGAGTTTAATCCACTCATGAAAACACTTCTAGACACCGAAACAGACATATGGTGACTACATACATCCATAACCAACATTCAATTGATATTTAGATCTAAGGGTACAAACATAGACAATTCATACCAAAAGACAATATGTAACACAAGTTGATGATCAAGCAACTAGTATTCATTAAGCGATTGAAGTCAAACTGAAAAGAAGAGTATCTTTATTACAAGTTATTGAATTACATCGCATGAAATGAAAACATGGGTAGCGGGGCTACTCCCCGCACCCTAGTGAATGAAACTACTCGCTCATGGCAAAGAAGGAGGTGAGAAGAGAGAGAAAGAACGTCATCTCCACGGAGGAGGGAAGGTTGAACCCTTGGTGAAGAGAGCAATGATCTTCGCACTTCGTGGTTGCTTTGATGAAGGATTTTCTCTTCCCACCTTCTTTGTTGAAGAGATAGAAAGAAGAGAGAGAAGGAAGCTTGATGATGAGCACGGATCTCAAAACTGGCAGCCTTAGGGCAGTGGACGGAAGACCAGAGTGCTCTGGATCTGGAGAGGCAGCCTTTGGGCCCCTTGGAATTTGATCTAGGCTCAAGTTGAGCCCAAACGGTCTTGAGACCGTTTGGTCTCAAACGGTCTTGAGACCGTGAGGCTTCTCGCGGTCTTGGGACCGTGAGGCTTCTCGCAGTCTTGGGACCGTGAGGCTTCTCACGGTCTTTGGACCGTGAGGCTTCTCGCGGTCTTGGGACCGTGAGGCTTCTCGCGGTCTTGGGACCGTGAGGCTTCTCGCGGTCTTGGGACCGTGAGGCTTGTCACGATCTTGGGATCGTGAGGCCTCTCGCGGTCTTGGGACCGTGAGACCGTGAGGCTTCTCGCGGTCTTGGGACCGTGAGGCTTGTCGCAGTCTTGGGACCGTGAGGCTTCTCGCGGTCTTGGGACCGTGAGGCTTGTCGCGGTCTTGGGACCGTGAGGCTTCTCGCGGTCTTGGGACTGTGAGGCTTGTCGCGGTCTTGGGACCGTGAGGCTTCTCGCGGTCTTGGGACCATGAGGAGTCTTTGTAATTTTTTTGTGTTTTCTGTAATGAAAAAGAGGAAAAGTTGGTTTATTGACGTATCTGTAATAAAGTAAGAAGGTTTAATGATTCTATTTAGTTTATCTAAGAAAGAGTAAAGATAACTAATAAGATAACGTCACAAAATGAGAGGTTATCACCCCCCTAACTTAGAGTCTAGCTTGTCCTCAAGTTAGATAGAGCTAAGGCATGTAATGGCGAGGCGATTTTATTTGATTAGGGTTTCCATACTCTTGCTTCAATTCTAGGTCAGAGATCTACCGAGGTCTTATCAGGGCTTCTGCTTACACTAACTCTTTCGAGTATCAAAAGTTGCATGGATCTCAGGTTCCTTTTATATCGTGAATCTCACATTGGGACCACCTTTCTTATTGTGTGCATGTCATCGACTCTAATCAGTTTTATACTTCTTTGGAGAAACCTACTGGTAGCTAGAGTGGGTATGAGGGCTGGCTTAAAAGGCTTATTGTGTAACTCCCCCTTCAAGTGGGGAAAGGTTGGTCTATGCTTTTTAGAGATTCACTACCGGGCACGACACATCTGCCTTCATGAGGGCAGCTGAATGTACCGGCCGGGTGAGCTCTTTTATCAGCCTTATCATATATTAGGAAACCTTAGGATCTCATTACCGAGCACGACACATCTGCCTTCATGAGGGCAGCTGTATGTACCGGCCGGGTGAGATCTTTGTTGGCTCTTCATATAGGTCCTTATGCATGGCACAACTCTCATGTTTTTATTCAGCACTCTGGCTTTATTCGAATCTCACAGGCTTAGGAGGTGGGTTTTGTTAGGGTTTTTGATTGGGCGGCCAAGCCTCTTTTATTGAAAGAAGAAAACTGTTCTTGGGGTTCCTGACATGCACTTATTTTTTTTTTTGTGGTCCGCTCGCGAGATTTTATTGATTTTGGATTTACCTGATTTCCCTCTTGACTTTGAGAGTTTTCGGTTCGCTTTGGCCCTGAAGTTGACCTGTGAAGAGTCTGAGATAGAATTGAAGCAAAAGTATAGAAACCAATAGTGAATGAATTTTATGGATTCGCCATTTCAAGCCTGTAAGCTAATCTTATTATTTATATGAGGACTACTTTATCTCTAACTTAGGTAAGGGTGATACTTTTCATGATGAAAGTTATACTTAGAAGTTGTTTTATTGAAAAAAATACTGGAAAAAGTCTAAGTACGAATAGAAAGTTTGAAAATGATGTGCGGGAAAAAATGAGTTAGAAGAGTTGGAGAAGGATGATACCTCGCCCTTGTCCAGTGCACTCCCCCCCTAACTTATCACGCACTCTGTCCACAGAGTGTCAAAGGGATAGGTTGAGAGGTGCATGGACAAGGGCATTTAGGCGTCAGTTAATCCTGAGCTTGCCCCTGGTGCTTGGAGGAGCTTAGCTGCAAAGTGTCCACGCAGGGCGTGATAATCTACGTCAGTCATATCCTCTACTGGTTTCTGAAGAACTAAGATGGTATACATCTAGTAGAGGACATGGAAGCCGCAGTCGTTGGATTGTCGGATTTCCTGGGGACACTTGTGGCAGAAGGAAGGGCAGTGAAAGTGTTCTTTGGCGTAAGCTTTTGTGTGCTGACTAAGGAGATCAATTAATCTTTCAGCACATTCTTTTGCCACTACCTCTGTGGGTTTTTTTGGCGTTACGACGTAAACTTTCTGTCGTGGGTTGTACTGGCTATCGGAACTGTTATAAATTGTAATTGTTCCATCCGGTAGGTTTGCTGCCAGAAGTAGCCAGTGTTCATGGTAGAGGAAGGGTAGCATGATGAACTTCGGCGTTGTGTGTTGTAGATATTAGTGTTTCAGTTGCGCCGAAGTTCTTTAGCTTTAAAAGATCATCCTTCAGATATGGAGATGCCATGTATGCTGTGGGGTGATCTTGTCCGAGTAGTAGCTGATAGGCGGACATAAGGCCAACAGAGAGGGATCCTTTAATTTGTAAAGATTCTCGTAGAGTGTTTGCCATTATAAGAATGTCACCAGACATGAAAACGAGCTCATCATTCTCGGTAGAAAGCTTTGACATAATGAGACGTAGTTCGTAGCTGGATAGGCCTTTGCAAGCACTGAGATCGAAGTCTGGAAAAGATGGTGTGATGGCAGACAACGGGTTTTTGGCGTCTTTGCTTTGCTCGGTAGCGGAGGCCGGTTCTTTTGATTTCTCTGACTCTTTTAGAGCTTGGCGGAAGGGTCGCCGCTGTGGTCGCTCGATAGCAGAGAAGAGGTAGCGAGGGACATCATCTGGTGCCATCGTTTGGTCCTTGAAGAACCGTCTGTCGCAGATGAGCTCCATCGCATAACGTCCTCTCAAGGAATGAAAATCTTTAGTAACCAGGGCAGAGAAAAGGATTTCTTGGTTCAGCGCTTGGATGTGATGAATGGTGCAGAAAGCGCAATCCCCGGATCCTTCTGCGGCTTGAACTGGAGGGTTTATAATTTTGAACCAGGGCTGGCTCTAGTCTTGGCGGAGAGATGGGCGTGCAGCCCAAATTTGCTTAAGCAGCCGAAAGGGTATGCATCTTGCTTCGCCGGCTGCTTCACCCACAAAGTTTATCGTGCCGGCGGGTAGCTCGGTGCTGCAGAAGTTATAAACCGTGGCGTCCCGAGCCTCTGTATCGACAATCATAGCTAGCCAATGGTTTAAAATTTGGAATGGCACAGTAAGATAACGTGCTCGTCGTGCTAGCCCGATACGCAGACGTTCGATGGATTTTTCTTGGATATCCTTGTATAGGAGGCCCAAGGATAGGGCGGGTGAGGCATTGAAGACAGGCTGCTTCCTCTTGTGGCTTCTGTAAATTTCGATACAGTTGGCGAGGAGGACACAGAAGATAGACATTGGCATCGTCGACCCAGGTCGCAGGATTTTGCGAAAATCTTCACGTGTCAGCTTGCGTTCGTTTTAGTGTTGTGGTAGATAATATCATCTCCTGCCTTTGTATCGTCCACGATAGTATTCAGTATAAAGATATCCTGGGCATCTAAAGTGGAAATGGCCGCCATATCAATGTCATGCATTTTGTGCGGCAGGGGTGGTGGCGGGGGAAGCTCCTGTAGAGGGGGGGAAGGATGTACTTCTGGGGCTTCCTCAGAGCCAATAGTGTCGTTGTCTGAGTTCGAGGAAGAATCGAGCTCTTCATCAATATCTAATTGCACTCGTTCTGACTCGTACTCGTCGAGGGGTGAGGTTGTTGTCGTGGTGGGCACTGAGAGGGGTAAGACAGCTGTTGTAGGAGGGGTGGCGCCGGTTCCGATTATGCATTGGTGGAACTCGACGAAGGCTGCTTCTTTAGCAGCTTCCCCGATGGATCCCGTAGCAGAGTAGTCAAGAAATTGATCCCCATATGATATATTAACATTATCATGGTGTGGGGAGTTGGGATCCTTATCACCGTCATGGTGATCTTTTTGTTGTCTGGGTTCTGCTCCTTGGCTTGGACCCTCCCCAGCATCATCTGGTTTGTCAGAGTCTTCATCTAAGGAGGTACTGTTGGTGGAGTCTGCTGAAGAATCAGAATCGTCATCATTATCAGCATCATCTTCATCGTCGTTAGTTGTCTTCTTTTGTGCTTTCTTTTTGCACAGACGATGGATGGATTGGAGTTCATCATAAGCCACTTGCACGTGCTCGTGTGTTTCGAGCAGTGTTTCGTGGGTTTCTTTAAGATCTAAATAACGTTGTTCGGCCGAGAGGAGTCTTGCTGTGAGATCAGTTACTTGAGCTCTTAGCTGAATGAGCTCATTATTTGATGACTCCTCCTGGCGATTATGTAGCTGCGTGAGGGTGGTGGTGATGTCGTCCAGGCGCATGCTGAAAGCTTGTTGTTGTTGCTGCAGCTCGCGTAGGGTCTCTGGCAGAGGTAAAGTCTGCGTGGAAATCCTATCGACTTGCGTTGCCAACACTTCATGCTGGCGTTGTACTCCCTGGATCAACTTGGGCAAGTTGTTGCAGTGGCCGTCGATGTGGTCGAATTGCTTGGCCACTGAAGCTTGACGTTGTTGGATTCCTTGGAGGATGCCTGGCATGGCGCGGTTCTGCTCGCCGATCTGGGCAACCTGCTTAGTTAGACCCTGCACGCATGAAAAAATAGAATTTAAAATGTTAGATGGGTCGGTGAGGAGGTTGCGGATTGTGTCAAATTGACGTCTGAATTCCTCACCGACGTTAGTAAAAGGGACCCCAGTGATTGAAGGGTGAGGTGGATGGGGTCGGGGTGGAATGATAGTGTCATGCGGAAAAGACACTGTTGATGGACCTGCGAATTGTGTGGTGACTGTAGATGGAGTCACTAGCGATGTCGGGGTGGTGGAGGATGGAAAAAATGGTGGCATTCCCGAAGATGGAAATGGATTCGGGAATGTTGATGGAAAGTCGGTGGATGTGAAGGAGGAGAATTCGGGCATTGTGGTGGAGAATGGGGTGCCCAAAGTAAAGAAGGGTGGAGGTGGTGGAGGGGTGGTGGATGAAGGTGGAGCGGAGGAAGATTGAAGGGTGGTTGATGGTGGTGGGGTGGTGGAGGGTGGAGAGGTGGTATTGAGCTCAGCATTTAGACTCATTAGAAAAGAGTCTAGTGATGAGGATGTAATATTTTCTTCAGGGAGGGGGGGTTCAGTTTCAGGGTTAGGTTTTCATGTGGGTGTCCCTGACAGCTCATGAGCTTTGACGAGCCTTCTGGAAGGTCGTTTGACTAGGAGCTTCGTTGTTTTAGCTGCCGGGGCAGTTATACTAAGCTCTGCCTGCCCTGCCTTTGCTTTCTTTTCTCTGGCTTTGACTGAAGCGATGATTTTGGCGATCTCGTCTTCAGTGAACAGGAGCTTGTCTTTATCATAGTCAGCAAGCTCTGGAAGTAGCAGCAGGGTTCGTGAAGATTTTGTGGGGCAGAACACGTAGTTCAGCCTTCCATCCTTATCCTTTAAGATGTAAGAGTTCTTTAGTGTCTGTTCATTGGTAAGAATGTCACCTTTTATTGGGCTGCATTTGGGTAGAAGTCTATCCATCTTGAGATATTTGATGATAGATGTGATATGACCACCCGTGCAGATTTCTTTCCCGAGGGCGAAGGCTGATAGCTTGATCAGCATGTGCCGCCCAATGTTGACAGGCATTCCGTTGAGGACTGACCAGAGGACAAAAAGGTCGGATATGAGAATATTTCCTCCTTCGGATCTAGGGAAAAGTGCGCCGACGATAATTTTGTGTAACGTGCGCACTAGGCCAGAATGAACGTTGGAGGCCTTGCTTGTCCTTGCATCGAAGGTTGGTAACCCCGTTAATGCCTTCCAGAAGTTATGCTTGTTGAAACTGGGGTGGTCTGTGCCAGCAGCTTTGGCATTCTTCAGCTGGTCTTTATTGTCGATGAAAATTTCATTCAGGACATTTTCGGTGATGACCACCTCATTGTTGAAGATTCTGGAGGTTATTCTACGGTCACCACCGTCCCTTTCTTTATGCAAGATGTCCACCACTTCTTTGTTGAAGTAGGTGAAGAATTCAATAGTTGGCTCAGAGTAGGAAATTTCCGATACAAAGCAGAGCCGGGAAAGGTTAGAATTGTCAAGAAGAGTGAGGATTCTGTGGTAGATCCCCATCTTCATCAGTATGCTGGGGCAGACATACTTGGTTGGTTTAAGGAGTTGGCTGATGGGGGGAATGATTTGGAGGTGAAGGTTCTCGGGTGGTGGTGCTGTGGTGGTGATGGGAGGAAAAATAGGAACAGTTATTGTGGCAGGGTTGGTGACGGTGGTGGAGGATGGTGGGATGTACCCTGCTAGGATTTGTTCTCTTGCACAGGTAGGGTGGACCTGCTTCCTGGCTCTCTTCTTAGATGTTGGCTCAGTTGTTGGTTCTTGAGCCAATCTCTTCCCCTTAGATTTTGTAGTGGGTGATTCTTTCTCAGGGGAAGGATGGTATTCGGAGGCCTCGTCGGATGAGGTCTCTTCGACCTCCTCGTCAGAAGGTTCTTCATCTAGGCAGCGGTTGATTCACTTGATGTCCTTCATGACAGCAGTCAGGTTTACTTCTGCTGGGACTTTTCCAGTCCTTTTGAAGTTGTCAACTAAGCTTTGCAGATTTTCTCGTTCAGCAATGAGCTTCTCTTTTGTCCAGAAGGGAGCGTCTGTTGGTCCTTGCTTAGCAGGTGAAGTCATTCTGAAATAATTGATAAGAAACAAAAGTTAGAAATCTTAAATTTTGAAATTATAACAAAGTAAAATTATTTTGAATTTGAGTTTTATTAGTTTGATTTAGTTCAAACGGTCCTGAGACCGTTTGGTCTCAAACGGTCTGGAGACCGCGAGGATCCAAACGGTCTTGAGACCGTGAGGATCCAAACGGTCTTGAGACCGCGAGGATCCAAACGGTCTTGAGACCGTGAGGATCCAAACGGTCTTGAGACCGCGAGGATCCAAACGGTCTTGAGACCGCGAGGATCCAAACGGTCTTAAGACCGCGAGGATCCAAACGGTCTTGAGACCGCGAGGATCCAAACGGTCTTGAGACCGCGAGGATCCAAACGGTCTTGAGACCGCGAGGATCCAAACGGTCTTAAGACTGCGAGGAAGACGAACCGCGCGGGAGACGGACCGCGCGGCCGTTCGTTGGCTAAGAGCTGCGGAAACGATGATGGCGACAACGGTGGGAAGGAGCTCGAACGCGAGTTTCAAACGGTGATGCGTCAACCTGTCGCTGCGGTCGGTGGGTCGGCGAAGGGGTAGCTGCTGCAGAGCTGACGACGAGCCGGGAGTGACGACGAGCTAGGAACGACGACGACGAAGTCGAGAACGACGGCGACAAAGCCGAGTCGTCGGTGAAGCACTTGAAACAGCGACGCGCGGGAGTGTAGAGACGAAGGTCAGAGTGGAATGAAACAGGAGAGTTCGAGAATTCGGGAATCAAGAAGAGGGGCGCGTAGGTGGGGGGGGGGTATATTTATAGGTTTTTAGGAGCCCTCTCGGTCAAGTGACCGAGAGAGCTCAAACGGTCTTGAGACCGCGAGGGGGCTCACTGTCGTGAGACCGCGAGGAGCCTCACGGTCTGGAGACCGTGAGGGGCCTCACGGTCGTGAGACCGCGAGGGGCCTCACGGTCTGGAGACCGCGAGGGGCCTCACGGTCTCTAGACCGTTTGACCTCAAGATCAAGTGGGTTTTTATGTATTTTTGGAGCAAAAGAAAAAGGAAAAACAAAGATAAACAAAAGGGTGTTTAAAAAAAGAAGAAAAAAAAGGGAAGGTGATATTCATGCCTTGGGTTGCCTCCCAAGAAGCGCCTTGGTTTAACGTCGCTGGCTTGACAAGATTTTTGCTCCGGCTATGCTGACTTTATAGGGTCATGAATCTCGATGGTTTGTCTTGATAACTTGTCTGCCGGAGTGTGGTACTTTTTTAATCTGTGGCCATTTACGGTCCTCTCTCCTCCATTATCGTCAATAATAATGACAGCTCCTGTCGGGTATATATGTTTGATTGTAAAGGGCCCTGACCATTTAGTACGTAGTTTTCCAGGAAACATTTTTAATCTGGAGATGAATAGGAGGACTTTGTCTCCGACGATTATATCTTTTCTTTTGATGTGGCCATCGTGCCACATCTTAGTTTGTTCTTTGTAGATTCGTGCGTTGTGGTAGGCTGTCATTCGTAGCTCTTCTAACTCTTGGAGTTGAAGTTGTCGGAATTCACCAGCACCTTTGAGATCGAAATTTAGTTGCTTAATGGCCCACCAAGCCTTATGCTCTAATTCAACTGGCAAATAGCAAGACTTCCCATACACTAATCGAAACGGTGTTGTTCCGATAGGTGTTTTGAAAGCTGTACGGTAAGCCCATAGAGCGTCAGATAGTTTGGTTGACCAATCGGTGCGGTGTCGATTGACAGTTTTTTCCAGAATAGCTTTAATTTGCCTATTGGAGACTTCAACCTGTCCACATGTCTGTGGGTGATATGGTGTAGAAACTTTGTGGTTGACTCCATATTTTCTTAATAAGGCTTCAAAGCTCCGTTCCAAAAAATGTGATCCGCCGTCAGATATAATCGTTCTTGGGACGTCGAATCTGGGAAATATTATCTCTTTAAACATCTTGATTACCGGTTTTGAATCGCAAGAGGTGGTTGGTAGAGCTTCTACCCATTTTGAAACGTAATCCACAGCAACCAAGATATACTTGAATCCATAAGACGAGGGGAAAGGGCCCATATAATCTATTCCCCATACATCGAAAAGTTTGATTTCTTGCCATATGTTCAATGGCATTTCATTTCTTCTGGTTATCCCTCCGGATAGTTGGCACTTGTCGCATGATCACACGTATTCATGTGCATCTTTTGCGATGGTGGGCCAATAAAAGCCAGATTGCAAGACCTTGAGGGCTGTCTTCTTAGAACTCATGTGCCCCCAGTGGGGCCTAAGTGACAGTGCTCAAGGACCGGAGTGATTTCCGTCTCTGGGATGCATCTACGAAAGAGTCCATCTGCGCATAAGCGAAAAAGATAGGGCTCGTCCCAGAAATATTGCTTAGCGTCGTGAATGAACTTCTTTTTGTCGTGATAGGATGCGGATGGGTGAATGATTCCTGTTGCCAAATAGTTGACAATGTCGGCATACCAGGGAAATCCATTGGAGACTTTCATTAGGTGGTCGTCCGAGAGGGAATCTTGGATAGGAACTTTGTCTTCATCCTCGACTCTAATACGGCTGAGATGATCGGCGACGACGTTTTCCACTCCGCTTTTGTCTTTAATTTCCAAATCGAATTCTTGAAGCATTAGCACCCAGCGGATAAGTCTAGGTTTTGCGTCTTGCTTCTGAATCAGATATCGTATAGCGGAGTGGTCAGTGTAGACAATGACTTTAGCTCCTATCAGGTATGAGCGGAATTTTTCAAACGTGTAGATGACAGCTAAAAATTCCTTTTCTGTAGTGGTGTAATTTTTTTGTGCTTCATCCAGTGTTTTAGATGCATAGTATATAACATGGGGTTTCTTGTCGATTCTTTGCCCTAAAACGACCCCTATGGCATAATCGCTCGCATCACACATGATTTCGAAAGGTAACGGCCAATCTGGAGCTCGTAATATTGGTGCAGAAATCAAGGCATCTTTCAGAGTTGTGAAACTTTGCAAGCATTCTTGGTTAAAGTTGAACTCTGTGTCCTTGGTCAGCAGTTCTGTCATGGGTTTTGCTATTTTGGAGAAATCTTTAATAAATCTTCTGTAAAACCCAGCATGTCTTAAGAAGGCACGTACTCCTTTTACGTCTTTTGGTGGCATCAATTTTGAGATAACGTCAATTTTTGCTTGATCCACCTCGATCCCTCTGTCGCTCACTCTGTGTCCTAAAACAACACCCTCTGTTACCATAAAATGGCATTTTTCCCAATTTAAAATGAGGTTTGTTTCCTCACATCTTTGTAGGACTTGAACCAGGTTGAGCAGACAGTTGTCGAAGGAGTCTCCATAAACTGAAAAATCATCCATGAATACCTCCATTATAGACTCTGTCAATCCCGCAAAGATAGCAGACATGCATCTTTGGAAAGTAGTTGGTGCATTACAGAGCCCGAATGGCATTCTTCTGAAAGCGTACGTCCCAAAGGGACAGGCAAAAGTAGTTTTCTCTTGATCGTCCGGGTGTATCGGGATTTGGTAAAAGCTGGAATATCCATCGAGGTAACAAAAGAACTTCTGATGAGCTAGGCGCTCGAGGACCTCATCTAGGAAAGGCAGGGGGTAGTGATCTTTTCGTGTTGATTTATTAAGTTTCCTATAATCAATGCACATACGCCACCCTGTAACGGTTCTAGTGGGCACCAGTTCATTTTTGTCATTAAGAACAACGGTGGTTCCCCCCTTTTTAGGGACCACCTGCACTGGGCTTACCCACTGAGAATTAGAAATTGGGTAGATAATGCCTGCCTTTAGAAGCTTGAGGACCTCGAGGCGAACCACCTCTTTGAGGTTGGGGTTTAACTTTCTCTGGTGTTCTCGTGATGGTTTAAACTCTTCAACCATGGGCAGTTTGTGCATACATAAAGCAGGGTTTATGCCCGTCAGATCAGTCATTTTATAGCCAATGGCTTTCTTATGCTTCTTCAGTTCATCGAGGAGTCTGTTTTCTTGATCATCCTCCAGAGTGGAGTTGATGATTACTGGACAGAGCTTCTCATCATCAAGAAAAACATGTTTAAGCCCCTCGGGTAAGGCTTTCATTTCTGGAGCCTTAGGTGGCTCAGTGGCTTCTATAATTGTGATGGCTTTAAATTCTTCAAACGTGGCTGTCGGAGCTTCTTCAACTTTTTCTAAGTATTGCAGGCACTGTTGTACTAGTTCACTGGCCAAGAATTCTACATCCGGATTTGTAAGAGTATTTTCCAATTCGTCGGATGGTTCAAACATTTCTAACTGGGACATTTGATATATAGCATCCAGGAGAAAGACTTCCTCTTGAATGCTTGGACCTTTCATGCTGTTTAGAACTCTGAACTGGAAAGCCTCCCTCCCAAGTCTTAAAATAATAGTTCCTGCTTCGACATCAATGAGAGCTCGGGTGGTAGCTAGGAAAGGTCTTCCGAAGATTATCGGATATCTCAGGTCTTCTTGTATGTCCATAATAACAAAATCACACGAGACATAAGAATTTGTTCCTATTCTGACAGGGATGTCTTCGATAATTCCAAGAGGGGCAGTTATGGTAGAGTCGGCTAACTGAATTGTCATTGTCGTAGGTAACAAATCAGTGAAGCCTAATCTTTTACACATTGAATAGGGCATAATAGATATGCTTGCTCCTAGGTCTGCCAATCCTTTCTTGCTGGAGCCATTTCCAATGGAACACTGAATGTCGAAGGAACCTGGGTCCTTCTTTTTCTTTGGCATTTTATTAAGCAGAATATCTGAAGTGGTCTGAGCAAGTTTCACTGTTTCATGCTCTTCTGTCATATACTTTCTCGACAAGAGGGTTTTCAGGTATTTTGCCCAAGCGGGCACTTCGGAAAGGGCATCAAGAAAAGGAATATCAATGTATAACTTTTTCATAGCTTCTTTAAATTTTTGGAACCTAGTGTCCATTTTGGTTCCTTTTAGTCTGTCTGGGTAAGGAATTCTTGGTGGGACTTCTGAGATTGGTTCCTTTTCCTTTTCTTTCTCTGCAGAATTTTCTGTTTCTCTGCTTGAATTCCCTGTTGGGGAAAGAATGGCTACGTCATCATCATCATGGTCGATTCTTGTGACATCACGCAGGACACGACCAGACCGCGTGGTGACGGCATTAAGTTGTTATGGTCTGTTTGGGTTATGACGGGGGTTTGCCTCTGGTTGCCCAGCAAAAGTGCCGGCTTGAGGTTTCAATTGAGCGGCAATCTGTGCCAGTTGGGCTTCTACGGCCTTTTGTTGAGCTTGTTGGTTTGCAAGCATGGTTTGTTGCGATTGAAGCATTTGTCTAATCAAGGATATCTCATCAGATGATTGGGGAGGAGCACCCCTTTGTTGATACTGAGTGACTTGCTGTCCTGGTTGTTGTAGAGGTGCAGTTAACTGTGGCTACTGGGGCTGCTGCAACTGGGGTTGTTGCAACTGAGGGTGCAGTCCTGAATGGGCATATTGGTAAGAAGGATTCCTGGGATAGTTAGATCTTTGAAAACCTTGTCTGTAATTCCCTTGATTGAAGTTATTCTGAAATCCTGGTGGTTGTCTATTGAAAGATCCACCTTGTGCCTGCTACTGTGGGTTGGCAGTCCCTGCAGGATTCCCGTATTGAAAACCAGGATGGTTCCTTGGTTTATATGGGTTGTAATACACTTGGCCAGGTATTGAATGTATGGAGTTGACTTGCTCTGGCATTTGGTCCTCGGGATGCTCGATAATGGGTTCATATTGCGGCATAGGTGGTTGTAAATCCATCATGACATTGTATAACAGGCCACATGATAATGTGGGATGATCGGATGCATGACAGGCTTCACAAGTTCCAGTAGCTGCCTTAACTTGTTGAACCTGAGAGTTTTTCTTCTTATCATATTCCCCGAAAGAAGTTTCGAGGGCTTGTTGCTTGCTAGCAATAGTCTTCAAAGCCTCAGCAATGGCCTTGAGTTCCATGGATTCTTCTGCTTTGTAAACCTTGAGAACGCCTTTGGGTTGGTTAGATGACCTTCCCCAATTGGATTGGTTCTCGGCCCCCAGCGTAACTATATTCCAGGCATCTTCATAATTCTTTCTCATAAAGTTTCCTCCAGATGAGGAATCTAGGAATTGCTTAATATCATCACTTACTCCTCTGTAAAATGTTTCTATGAGTTGATTTTGAGATATGCCATGGTGAGGACACTTTCTCAGGAGTTCTTTGAATCTTTCCCAAGCTTCAGCAAGTGTTTCTCCAGGTAGTTGGGAAAAGTGATTAATCTGTCCCCTAATCTCATAGGTTAGCAAAGGTGGGAAGAATTTCTCAAGAAACTTCTCTTCTAAGGGAGTCCAAGTAGTGATGATGGGGTGTCTATCCAAAGCGTTGTACCAGCTTAGTGCTCTTCCAGATAAGGTGAAGTGGAAAAGGTGTAACATGATTGCTTCCATTGCAATTCCTACTTGGGGTACAAGTCGGCAGAGTGACTTGAATCTCTTAAGGTGATCCATGCAATCGTCTCCGGGTGCTCCGGAGAAAGAGATGCCTTGCATGATCTGGATCCATTGCGTCCGAATTTCAAAGTGTGGTATGTTAATAATCGGTGGTCGGACAGGATGATCGTCTTCATAATTCTTCGGGACTGCGTAGTCCCCAAGTTGCTTGTTTCTTAACGCAAGTTGAGCAGCAGCATGCTCTGCTTGGATGCAGGCTTGTTCCTCAGCTCGGATCTCAGCTTGCACCTGAGCACGAGTGTCGGCAATAAGTTGTGCTCGTTGTGCTGCTATGGCGACGTTGACTCTTTCTGCAACAAGGCGTTGCTCTTCGGCCATCTGTCTGGCTCTTTGGCGGTTAAGTCTATTCCTTCGGTGGAAACTTCTTTCTACCTCAGAATCGTATTCTGGTTCAGGGGAGAATCCGATGCTATGCGGGGGTTGCATACACGTTTTCTACCTGAGTAGAAGGAAAATCACATGTTAGGATAATGGAAGGAAATGAAGAAATCAAGAAGTATTGGAGTAGTTATCAAGAAAAAGTGTAAAATCCTAATCAACCAAGAAGTTGTTAAGTAAAAACTAAAAAGTTCTGTTATCCCCGGCAACGGCGCCAATTTTTGATGGAGTTTTGCAACACCACTAAAAATCCTAAGGTGATGAATCCTTAGGTTTTTCCTTGCTAGTACTATGGTAAGAACTCCACCCACGTGTGCTAAGACACGCGGAAGTCTTATCGTAGTATAGTTAAGGGTTGAATCCTCGGGACAACGGTCTTGACGAAGTCAAGATGGAAAACGTTTTAGTTCTACTTAACTACTTAACAGTTGATATTTAGATCGAAAGTTTGATGTTGGTTTTAAAGATAAATGCGAGGAAAGTAAAGCAAGAAAGTAAAGATTAAGGTTGTAAACAATTGATAAAAACCACTAGGATGTTATCGGGTTTCACACCACTACACATGGATCAAGTCATGCAACATAATAAAACAACCTGCAAAAAGAGTCAAATCAGTTAGTATCTTGTAGTCCTAGCTTCCTTTCGGATAACTAGCTACGAGAAGTGTGGAGTATTGCAATGCCAGCCATTCCATAATGAATGGTCACATGCTTTGCATTACTCCTTCATGAAATGTGTTCCTTGACCTTACCAAGGTTGCACTTCCATACGTCAACTGATTCCATTTCATAGTATGAAAGTGCAACGATGGGGGTGAGTTTAATCCACTCATGAAAACACTTCTAGACACTGAAACAGACATATGGTGACTACATACATCCATAACCAACATTCAATCGATATTTAGATCTAAGGGTACAAACATAGACAATTCATACCAAAAGACAATATGTAACACAAGTTGATGATCAAGCAACTAGTATTCATTAAGCGATTGAAGTCAAACTGAAAAGAAGAGTATCTTTATTACAAGTTATTGAATTACATCACATGAAATGAAAACATGGGTAGCGGGGCTACTCCCCGCACCCTAGTGAATGAAACTACTCGCTCATGGAAAAGAAGGAGGTGAGAAGAGAAAGAAAGAACATCATCTCCACGGAGGAGGGAAGGTTGAACCCTTGGTGAAGAGAGCAACGATCTTCGCACTTCGTGGTTGCTTTGATGAAGGATTTTCTCTTCCCACCTTCTTTGTTGAAGAGATAGAAAGAAGAGAGAGAAGGAAGCTTGATGATGAGCACGGATCTCAAAACTGGCAGCCTTGTGGCAGTGGACGGAAGACTAGAGTGCTCTGGATCTGGAGAGGTAGCCTTTGGGCCCCTTGGAATTCGATCCTTTTGAAGTGGCCCTTGAGGTCCTATTTATAGGCTCAAGTTGAGCCCAAACGGTCTTGAGACCGTTTGGTCTCAAACGGTCTTGAGACCGTGAGGCTTCTCGCGGTCTTGGGACCGTGAGGCTTCTCGCGGTCTTGGCACCGTGAGGCTTCTCGCGGTCTTGGCACCGTGAGGCTTCTCGCGGTCTTGGGACCGTGAGGCCTGTCACGATCTTGGGATCGTGAGGCCTCTCGCGGTCTTGGGACTGTGAGGCTTGTCGCGGTCTTGGGACCGTGAGGCTTCTCGCGGTCTTGGGACCGTGAGGCTTCTCGCGGTCTTGGGACAGTGAGGCTTGTCACGGTCTTGGGACCGTGAGGCTTCTCGCGGTCTTGGGACCGTGAGGCTTGTCGCGGTCTTGGGACCGTGAGGCTTCTCGCGGTCTTGGGACCATGAGGAGTCTTTGTAATTTTTTTGTGTTTTCTGTAATGAAAAAGAGGAAAAGTTGGTTTATTGACATATCTGCAATAAAGTAAGAAGGTTTAATGATTCTATTTAGTTTATCTCAGAAAGAGTAAAGAAAACTAATAAGATAACGTCACAAAATGAGAGGTTATCATGCAGTCCTGAAAAGATGTGAAGATCTCTCAAAGAAACTAGAATACTGGCATAGACTAAAGGATGACTACTGGTGTGCTCGTGCTCGAGTAAATGAATTGAAGGGTGGGGACAAGAATACCCAATACTTCCATCTTAAGGCGTCGCAGCGGAAGAGGAGAAATCATATAGAGGGTCTCAAAGATGATGAGGGGAAGTGGTGCACCGAGGAGAAAGATATTACTGCGGTCATCCTTAATTTCTTTGAAAAGCTCTTTAAAACCAGCAACCCTTCGGGTTTTGAGGAGGCTACCATTGGCATCACTAGATAGGTTTCTGATGATATGAATGTTATGCTTGAGAAAGATATTATTGATGAAGAAATCCTCGCTGCATTGAAGCAAATGCATCCGAACAAAGCCCCGGGTCCTGATGGTATGAAAGCGATGTTTTTTCAAAAATTCTGGAATATTGTCGGAGAGGATGTTTCAAATTATATTAAAGGGTGGTGGAAAGGTGATGTGTCTATTGATGAGGTGAACTCGACTCTTGTTGTGCTTATACCAAAGGTGGAACATCCGAAGGGTATGGCTAAATATCGACCGATAAGTTTGTGCAATGTGGTGTACAAAATCGTCACAAAGGTCATGGAAAACAGGCTGAAGCCTATGATGGACAGGATTGTCTCACAAAATCAGAGTGCTTTTATTCTCGGAAGATTGATTACAGATAATGCCATCATCGCTTATGAGCTTTTTCACAAAATGAAGCAAGGAGCCAATAGGAAGAAGGGAAGTATGGCGATCAAACTGGATATGTCGAAAGCATATGATAGGGTCGAATGGAGCTTTCTCGATCACGTTATGCTCAAGATGGGTTTCTCTTCCTTGTGGCGTCGTCGTGTTCTGGATTGTGTTTCCTCGGTTAGTCACTCTTTTGCCATCAATGGGGACCTATCTTCGTAGATGAAGCCTTCCCGCGGCCTGCGACAGGGTGACCCACTCTCCCCCTATCTCTTTATCTTATGTGCTGAAGCTTTTTCTACAACTATTATTCATGCCTCTGACAGCAAGAGCGTGCACGAGCTTAGTGTGTGCCGCCTTGATCCACGTATTTCACACTTGTTCTTTGCAGATGACAGTATCCTCTTCACTAGAGCAACTCAGAATGAATGCTTGACCATAGCTAATATTATTAGCCAATATGAACAAGCATCGGGCCAGAAAATCAACTATGACAAGACTGAGGTTGTTTTTAGTAAAGGGGTTACTACGGAGGTTCGTCAAAGTCTGCAGGAAATTCTCAATGTGAGAGAAGTGGACAAGCATGTGAAGTACTTGGGTCTCCCTACTGCTATTGGAAGATCTAAGCGTCTAGTATTGATCTTTATTAAGGAGCGAGTATGGAAGAAGCTGCAGGGATGGAAGGAAAAGTTCTTGTCTAAGCCGGGGAAAGAGGTTCTCATTAAATCCATCGCACAGGCCATTCCTTCATATATTATGAGTGTGTTCCAGCTTCCTTCAACGCTTATTCAAGAGATCCACAGTTGTGTAGCCAAATTTTGGTGGGGAGCAAAAGGTAATGAGAGGAAGATAGCTTGGCAATGTTGGGAACGGCTATGCAAACCAAAAAAAGCAGGCGGTATGGGATTTAGAGACCTACATAGCTTCAATCAAGCTATTCTTGCAAAACAAGTATGGAGGTTACTTGTAAAACCGACTTCTCTAGTATCACAGGTTCTCAAAGCAAGATACTATCCACGTTCATCCATTTTGGAAGCACATAGAGGATACAACCCGAGTTACACATGGAGAAGTCTGTGGGGAGCGAAGGCACTGGTTTCTGAAGGGGTGAACTGGAGGGTGGGTGACGGAGAATTAGTTGACCTATGGAACAGTAGATGGGTGATGAACCTACAAGGCACGTTGGGTGATCTCTGTCCGGATGTTCAGGTGGTGTACCCGTCACTACGGGTCAGCGATCTACTCGATCGGGATAGCTGCGCTTGGAAGGAGGAGGAGATACAGACTATTTTTCCGCGTGCTGCCGCAGATGCCATTGTTTCCACACCGCTCAGCTCGAGGAGACCACCCGACACACCCTTATGGTGGCCGAGGCCGAGGGGCGACTTCACGACCCGCTCATCCTACTGGTTGGGTCATCTAGGCAGGGAGGAGTATCTTCGCAGCCGTAGGGAGCAGAATGATCCGATATGGAGATGAATATGGAGGACATAGTGGCCTCCACGCCTCGCGCATTTCCTATGGCAGGTTTGTACGGGCAGTATGTCCACGATGGGAAGGCTCTATGATCGTCACTGCAATGTGGATTTTCTTTGTCCGATATGTCACACAGAGAAAGAGACCATCAATCATCTGTTGTTCGAGTGTCCGGAGGTGAGGCAGTTGTGGATCAACCACCCTTTGAAGGAGAAGATCCTATAGTCGGGCAACCGCCAGTTAGCTGACCGGCTTCAGTTCCTTGCGGATAACCATTCTGGGGAGGAGCTCGAGATGGCAGCAGGTGTGTGGTGGGGGCTGTGGCACTGGAGAAACAAGCGGGTCTTCGACCAGGAGATTACGGAGAAAAGGGTCATCATCAGCAGGTATACAGGCATTATCGGCGAGTATAAAGATACCATGGCGGCACAAGCTACCGTAGCGGCAGCACGAGAGCAGCTGCAGTTGCAGCGCTGGGGGAGACCGTCCCGGGGGAGACTGAAGCTGAATACCGATGTTGCTACGGGTCCTCATGGCGTTATTGGGCTTGGAGGTGTGATGCGCGACCACTCGGGGAGGGTGGTCAAAGCTTTCAGCCAGCGGCGGGATGCCATGGTGGCGGTGGAGATGGGAGAAGCTCTTGCTCTTCTTTTCTGCTTGCGGCACGTAGCGACGATGGGATGCATGGACCTGATATGTGAGACAGATTCTCAAGTTCTACACATTGATCTCATTGGACCGACGCAACGCATGGATCATTTGGGTCTTATTGTAGATGATATACGTAGTTTAGCTATGTCTTTTGCTTCTATTTCTTTTGTTTTTGCTCCCAGGAGCTGTAATAAAGTTGCTCACGCTATGGCCAAAATGGCCCTGGTTGATGACAACATCTATGAATAGTCTGGAGAAATGGTACCTTCTTCCATTTCTCCGCTGGTCTTGTATGATTCTGGTGATTAGTTGAATACAAGGACCAGTCCCTAACTTCAAAAAAAAATAGTGTATGTTTCAGCGTACTGTGCTTTGATCTTAGAAGTTGTTCTAAGGTGGGGTTTTTTGTGGGCGCATTCAAAGTCTGCTAGTTTCTCTTTTTCATATTTAGATCTAAGGGCAGAATCATATTGAGAAACAAATTGTTTTAGTGATGTGCGTGAATTCACATACCCATCAAAAAATACATTCATAGATTCACGTCTTTGTGTAGTTGACATATCGGCACAGAAATAATTATCAACATAGATAGGCACCCAAAGCTGTTTGAGCTCGTAAATGCTAGAAAGCCAGCTCCGTTCTTTCTTACTAGCAAGCTGAATAGCACTCTTCCAGATGTTCTCAAACTCAGTTACAGAAGTACTCTCATAAACAACCTCTTTAACTATTTTTGAAACGGATGAGTTCTTTCCCAATTTCTCTGGAAGTTTTTTCATAATATGCCACATACAGAGATGGTGATGAGAATTGGGGAAAACAGTTTTAATAGTGTTCATAATATGTTGTGCCTGATCAGTGACAATCCCCTTAGGTTCGACACCACCTGAAATTACATCAAATGGAATAACATATTATGTTTGGGGAAGTACCATACATGAAATATTCGAGTACTGTACATGATACGAAGTATTTGTTTACTTACCCATACATTCCAGTCATGTTTTGAATAACCATACAAAATTCTTTGTGGTCTCCTCACACAATAATGCACATCCCAGTAAAATAGAATGACCATGATGATTAATGCCGACAAAGGGGGAAAATGACACTTCGTATCTATTGGTCAAGTAAGTTGTGTCGAATGTGATAACATCGTTAAAATATCTGTATGCATGCCTAGATCTTGAGTCCGCCCAAAAAATGTTCTGTAAAATGCCAAGGTCATCTATATCAAGTACATAGAAGAAATCATTGTTTTGTTTTTGCATTGCAATGAAATATTTTTGAATTGCTTGAGCATCGCCTTTGCCAAGGCAGAGATTTCTAGACGTTGCAGCATAGTTCATCAAATCCTTTTGTGTAAATGGAAGATTGTCAAAAGATCCAACTTCAGCAACAAAACTAGACATAGATTTGGCTGGTTGGATAACTGTAGAATTTCAAGAGTTACTAATATACACAAAGTGCAGTAAATGGATTATTTGATAACAGTACAATACAGGTCTGTTATGTAATGTGCTTTAATAAGTATTGTACGTGGACATGTAGGAACTACTTGATAAGAGGTACTGTACGTGTGTGTATTCAACTTACTAATGTACTGTACGTGAAGTATTTATATACTAATAGTTGGATGTACGATGCATTAAATTACAATTAATTGAAAGTACTTATTTAAATTTTTGTTTGAAATTTGTGTGGGTACTGTACTTATTTACCATAATCATTCAACTAACAAGACTCACAATTACACTTACGTAATAATTTTATTGTCACAGTTTGTCTTAGACATAATTATTACACTAAGTACATGACTAATACAAGTATTAGTCTAAAAAAGAACATGGTACATCACACCAAGTATAGTACTCAACAAACTTTCACTTGGATTGAAAGCCACGCTGGATTGAAACTGCACTTGGATTGAAAGCCACACTCGTTCTCCATCTTATAAACAAAAATATACACTTCATAAGTCAGCTTCTACAAAAGTACTGTACTGATATATTATTTATCACGTAATTCAACATAATAAACGTACAATACGAACACCCTTATTCTTGATTTCAATTTCTGAACTACCCCATACATACGAATAAGTACAATACTCACAAAAAAGATATAATTATTACACTAAGTACATGACTAATACAAGTATTAGTCTCAAAAAGAACATGGTACATCAGACCAAGTACAATACTCAGCAAAGTATCACTTATATACACAAAAATACAATACAGTATGTTAGCCAACAAGACATTAATAAGTACAACACTTTCATAAACCATTAACATCATATACAATTCATCAATAAGTATAGTACTTTTATTTTTATTATCGCATCAGTAATAAACATAATTATGTTACTCAACAATTCATTAGTAACATCTCGAAGTACTTTACCATCACTAACAAGTTTAGCCCTTGCGAAGCAGAGGTATGGTAACCAGCAAGACATTAATCACAATTACATATTAAGTACAATATTTGAATTGTTTCTTTACTAATAGAAACTGAAGAATTACTAATATACACAAAGTTCAGTAAATGGATTATTTGATAACAGTACAGTACATGTATGTTATGTAATGCGTGCTATGCATAATTGAAAGTACTTATTTACCCGCACTGTCATTTAATTCTATGCGTCTTTGTATGTCTTGAGGAATCTTCCTTTTGGATGGTAAAAGTCTTACCAAGCGAGGCTCTAGAAGTTCATGGTTATGATTTTCTATAAAGACAGAAATATAATACTTGCCAATATAATTCCGACGCAGTCTTATACGAGCTGGACAGTTTGTCTTAGCGGTAGGCTTGTATCTGTACAAAGAGTCTTTTTGATCTTTTGGCGGTGGACCTGACTTGGCACAAGCAAATGTCACTCTTTTAACAAAGTTATCACCCGGTTCTTTAGCAGAGTGTGCTGTTATAACACCAAACCCACATTTGTCCGCATAATTGGTGTAAAATTCTCGAGCTTCATTTATAGAGTAGAATGATAAACCAATTTCTAGCTTTAACGTAGCCTCTACTTCTTGAGATGCACAGTTATAATGAACTTCATTTGGGCTTGAGTCAATCTGTACGATTTTGTAAATATATCACAAAATAATAACAATAAGAGGTATGTGTATAAGTAATGTACGCAGTATTCAGTTTTTCAACCTGAGGGGCATCAGACACTACAACTTGAAATGGGGTTACACTTTCAATCGGCATACAAGAAGAATTATTGTTGCCTTCTAAATCCATGCTGCCTTCTAAATCCATATGAAATAAATACAAGTTATAATGAATCTAGAAATTGTATAAAAAATGAATAATTTGTAAAAAAATTTATATACAATTGCATAAAAAGATATTTTTGAAATAAAAAAAATGAATGATCTGTAACTATGTTACGTAAAGTACTTATACAATTGCATAAAAGAGTGTGTTGTAGAAATTGTGTACTGTACGTATCATTATACAAAATACTGGAACACTCGAAAGATCTGAATTGAATCCCTTTATGGTTATGTGACTCAATTGAAGATTCAACAAGATACAAACTAAATGAATGAATCCTGATTATGATACATACAATATTTATACAATTGCATAAAAAGAAATTTTCGAAATAAAAATAAATGAATGATCTGTAACTATGTTACGTACAATACTTATACAATTGCATAAAAGAGGGGGTTGTAGAAATTGTGTATTGTACGTATAGTTATACAAAATACTGGAACACTCGACACATCTGAATTGAAATTCTGACTATGATATGTACAGTACTTATACGTTTGCATAACAGAGGGGAGTTGTATAAAATCTGTAATGTACGTATCATTAGATAAAATACTAGAACAATAGACACACCTGAATTGAAGCCCTTTATGGTTATGTGACTCAACTGGAGAGTCAACAATATATCACATAAATGACTGAATTATAACTATGGTACGTACAATATTTATACATTTGGAAGTCATAATGAAGAGGGACATATATAACATATGGGAGTTGAAGATGTATATGATTTTCGAAATAAAAAGAAATGAATGGGAGATGCAGTTCTATATGATATTTGAAATAAATAGGCATGGAATGAATATATTGAAACAGGTGGTGCTTAATCACTGTCGGGAAGAACTAATTCAACAATTGTACGTACAATACTTATTCATATCTTTGCTGAAAATGAAAATGGAGTGAATGTTGATGGGAAAAAGGACGTAGATAATAGAAGGGATTTGCAGTTGTATATGATATTGGTTATAAAAAGGCATTGAATGAATATATGGAAATAGGTTGTGATTCATAATAAAATAACTTACTCAATGTTGGGCAGAACTGGTACGTACAATACTTGTTCGGAGCTGGGAGGAGCATGAAAATGGAGGGGAAGCTTGAGGAGATTTGCATCTATATAAGTGATTTGAAATTAAATGGAGGGAATGATTAGAGAGAAATCGAATGATAGTGGATTTTTATTTGATGGCGAGATAATTATTTCATGCATGTTTTTGCATGTAAAAACATGCAGAATCACTGCTGCAGATATCAATTTAATTGTGCATGTGGCGGCAGAGGCTAGTGGGCGTGGCAGTGGGCTGGCGCAGCAGCTGGTGGGAGCAGGAGTTGGTGAGTCTTGATGTCCGGGTAGGTGGCCGGGTATGTGGGATGTTATGGGTAGAATTTTTCTTGACGGAGAAAGGCGGTGACAGGTTGATTGCCTTGTTTGAGGTTTTGAAGTTGGCGATGGAGTTGGAGGATGCAATTAATAGGAAACCCTTTATAAATTGAACTTCTAGATTATTCTTTGCCTCTGAATACTTTCTTTATTTGAATTATTTTAAGACATATAATACCTCAAACTTGGCAAGAAAACTTTATTTTGTCATACTATTTCTTTGGTCACAAGTTAGGGTAAACTTATATCTATTATTTTCCTTCATCTTATCTTGCTAGATATTTCTAAATCAATTCCTTATTTGATTACCAATTGTCCAATAGTAGTGGGAATTCCTTTATGGTTCCATTTATAGTGTTTCTCTAGCCAATAATTATCAATAGATTATTGAAAATAGTGAAACACACCAGATCCCTTTCCAAAGGAGAAATTGTATTCTCAAATAAAAACTTTCAAAGGAATCATGAAAATTTCTGACTTTCTAATATGTTCGTAACAACTGATTATTTGCATTCAAAGATATGCAAAAATCCAGGTCATATTATGGCACCTCTGAGTACATAGTCAGGGTGGTTCTGTGGCAGAACAAAGAGCATGTATTTTCATTATTTTACCAGTGAGATGCATTCCCAATGATGAACAATTAAATTCAGCCACTTCAAAGAATGAATTGCTTGTCATTACTTTCACCATTTACAAAGTTAAGAAACATTTACCAAGGCATAAGTAGATGTATGGATTGATCATATGAAAACTAAATATTTCTTGTAAAATAAGGATGTAAAACACCACCTTTTGGGATGGATCTTTCTTTGGAACTAATCTACAACAATTAATACATTTATGTCAAGGATAAGGTAAGGCCTAAGAATGTGGTGGACAACCACCTCTATCATTTTTAAGAGTGAAATAGTAGGGAGTAAAGATGCCTACTCTGTAAAATTTCTCTATGAGACACTATTTGAAACAAGGATGAGATATCCTTAATTTTCCTACATAGTAAATTATTTGGTTACCTTTGTGTGGCCTACTGAATGCCCATATGGTAGAAGAAGAAGAAGTTTCTTGACAACCTTAATTATTACATTTTGGATGACAACTCTATTTTAAAGATTTTAGAGATGGGCATATTGGTAGATGTGTTCTAAGGTGGTAGGTTGAGAGTATCTTGGGTTACTACCATTCCTTTCTCATGGGTATCATGCTAGCTCTAGTACAATTTTAGAAGTCTTAGTGTGGATTCTATTGGCCAAATGTATCTAAGGTTTCATATATATATTTGATATTTCTAAGATGAAAGAAATTCCCATAAAAGATATACAAGATGTTGAAGTTATTATTGTCTATGCAATTGACTTCGAAGGCCCCCTTGTCTCTTTGAGTTCAAATTTATAAATCTTGTAGTTGAAGATGTGTCTAAGTGGGTGTGAGAAATTCCAACCAACACTAAAAGTGCCAAAGTTGTGTGAAGAAGAAACACATCTTCTTCTGGTACGTGCTTCCATAATATTTAGTAGTGATGATAGTTCACACTTTACAAATTATAAATTCACCACTTTGTTGGGTAAATATGAGGCAAAGCACATAGTAGAAACATCTTATCACCCTAAACCCTAGGGAATGTGGAGGTATGCAATATGGAAATCAAATATATTTTGGAATGGAAAATATCCACTTCTTGCACCAAGTAGAGAACTTAATTGGAAAATGCACAGTGGTCGTACCATACTACCTTCAAGACACCTATCAGGATACTCCATATAGGATTGGTTTGGAAAAACTTGCCATGTTCTAGTACAGTTATAGCATAGATTCATGTGGGTAATTAAGATATTGAATCTAAACATGATCCAAGAAGGTACTAACATAGATTCCAACTCAATGTAGTATATGACTACCACTTAAATGCTTATAAGAGAGTGAGTATACTAAAAGGAGCAGACATATAAAATGCATTATAGACATATTTTTTCACATGGAACAAACTATACTTTTCAACTATAGATTACAGTTGCACCATAGGAAATTTAGGTTTATATGGAGAGGACCATTTCATGTTTTGAAAATGTATCCACATGGAGTTGTGGTTGGTATATAAAGGACACAAACATTGAGAATCAATGGACATATATTATAACAATGCTAAAAAGGAAAAGTGTTTTGTGATGCATAATCGTTGCACTCCACTAAGACTATTTTTGTTTTGTTTTCATCATTTCTAATTAAGGTCATTAAGTGATGGCACCTGTGGTATGCGACACACAATTATGATATTTTTTATTTTACATTATGAGTTTGATCTTGTATGGTGCTTCCATGATTAGATGATTAGGATCTTAGTGGATTCACTTTTTCAATATTATACACGGTATATGATCTGAAGCATGTCTAGACAGTTAGGTGGTTAAAGAATAAATTTTAGATTTAATAGAACTAACTTTAGTAGCATTATAACAACTATATTGATGCAACTACATGGATGTTGATGCATGAACCTGGATGTCAATCCATCATTCTAGATACACGCACCTCCCAAATTGTGGGTTGATGGATCAACTTTCCTTCTTAATGGCATCATGGAGGACCGCAAAACATATTTCAAGTTTGTGTTGATGAATCAAAAAAACATTTCAATGTATTGAAACATTCTTCAACATGGCTATTTAAGGTAATAATGATTGAAGAATAGAATCACTACGATTGATGATGGATACATCCAATCCACATTATCATTCCAACTTGTTGATGACTGATAGTGTGTTAATGCACTATCTTGGTGGATTCAACAATTCACAAGGTTGCTAGATTAAAGGGGGTAGGAACTTGGTGTTTTGAACTCCCATTCACCTTCATTTTAAGTGTAATTGTGAATAATTTGTATCCCTCAACAAGAATCTTTAGAGGACTTATGATAATGGTCTTCTTCATTAACACCAACTTCATTCATGACATTCAAGTAATCATGGAAGGAGACTAATTACTCCTTCTCTATTTACAAATAAACTTCTTCTAAACCTATTTCAACCAACATGTGGATAATCTTAAAGCCAACTCATGCAATGTTCATAAACAAACAAAAAAAGGATGTTCTATGACAACCTTAGTAAAAATATGATGGAGATAGTAAGATATGGAGTATGTGATTTGGTGGATGAAATGTGATTCACCTTCTACATGCATCATCATTGTACATACCAATGGATGGTGGGTGACCACCCATTCAATTTTGAACACCTATCTTGACTTGGTCATGGATGTTATCTCTACTACAAATGCATGCTATCTTTGACAACACAAGAGGATCTGGGAGAGAGAAACCATCTCATTTCTACTTTTCACTTTTGGGAACCAGATGACCCTCTACAACATCAAAACTAGAAACGAGTTGGCCAACTAGGGTAGGTGATTCAAGCATAAGAATCATGACTACATCAGCTAATGGGACTTGATGATAATGTAGATACTGTTGAATTCCACACCTCCATTTTTATGTATTTATATCATCCATCCATTTGTTAACTTCATAGGATCCTTGTAACCACAATTTTTCTAAGCAAACAAATGGGCATAATAAGCTTTAACATGGTGTCTTATATGCTCTCTTGCTTTTTCTCTATTTACTGAAGGAGATAATTAATGTTCATTTATCACCTCAAATAGTTGGAAACGAAAATTCTGAGTTATGATTGCCTTCCTCTTTAGCAATATCTTGAAAGTTCAAAAACTAAAATAGGAGTTCATATTCATTTTGGTTGATCTATGACCCTAATATATCAAAGGATGGGTGTTGACTTGTCAATGTTGAAGCGAATGAAGTGAAAGGACAACTTTGATTTCAAGCTTTGCCACCAGAAAACCTATTCATTTGTTAGAAGTATGTATTCTATTTGATATGGGTGACTTACCACTAGAAGAGCCCTGACCAATATTTTCATCTCACTAATCTTGAAAATGTGTATAGGCCAAGAGAGGTGATGTGGTCTTGTGAAAATGAGGGGTATGATATAGTGGAGACAATGGAATCAATCAAATACTATCATGCCACATTGTTCTTTATAATCCAAGATAGGTGATGTTGTTCGGTGAAAAGGTGGGGTATGCTATAGAGGAAACAAAAGAAATAAATATCTATTGTGATGCCACATTGTGTTTGCACACTCCATGTTCTATGATGTTGGCTTCCGTCATATTATGTGCCATAAAACTATTGTAGTTAGGGACATCCATTTTCCATTAGTGATACAAATTTCGTGCTCTTATAAATCCAACAAGGGAAGCAAGGAACCATTTCATTTTAGCCAGGAGAAATTCTACCACCAAATTTGGGACAACCAATAGATGATCTTGTAACATGAATAATGAATGTTCAAAAATGAGCATTTCATCTTTCAAAGCTAGGAGCACCTCCACCAGCAAATGACACTCATGAAGAAATATTCATAGATGTTCTTTGACCATTATTGGAGTCAAGGAGAATTTAGCACATACCCACCATGTAAGGAGTGGGACCCAAGAGGGGATCCACTCACCTACTAAATCAAATAAAAGGAAACATCCCATATGCCAAACACACAACTAAATTTTCACAAAGGGATGATCATCCAATTTATTCAAAAGTATGTTTCAAGATACCAAATGTAGTAGCGGAATATAAATCGTCTAACTATTAGAATGCTTATTAATATCATGTTTCCTTCAACATGTAGGGTAATACATAAGAAAACTAAACTAAAGCATACAACCAGTAGAGAGTTATCTAACCACCTTGAATATATATCCCAAGAAGGTTTATCTACATTTTAAGTTTGTCCTGTTAAAGCTTGGTTCTCTCCTCATTGCTCTCTACCTAGGGATTTTAAGTTATATTATCTCTCCTAATCAAAACTAAATTAGATAAGATTGTTCAATTAATGTAAAAAAAATCACACATAGACCAATTTTGACATGTACAATCTTAATTTGGGTTCTATTTCCACTTTTAAGGCATTCAATCATTCATTTAAAATTTTGGCCCTTTTCTCATATTTTCTCTTCTAAATGAAATTGGGATAGTTATTATTGTACTATTAATGTGAAACTTGACATCCATGCCAATTGCGGCCTAAGGAACATGTTGTTCACGTTATATTTGGGTTTTGAGATATACTTTTAATGACTTATGGAACATGTAAGATTTTTGGGTCATTACCATTACATCTATCAAAATATTATATATTTATCATCAAAATTTAGTTAATTGAGTACTATTATCTACAATTCATTTTTAAAAGAGTTTCCTTATATTATTATACATGGAATACCATATTTTACTTATTTAACCAATTTGTACATAAATTCGAACTTTAATTAGATAATGGAATATTAATGATTTTTATGGATATGGAAATTCCAACTATTATTCTAATACATGTATTGAATCCATTATATCTATTTTAACCATATATTATCCACTATGTGAATATGATATAACAAAAGAAACCATATGTCACTTATTACATGAACAACATCCATGTTAACACACATATAGGTCATTTTGTTATATATGATGTTGATTATAGAATATAATGTATATGTTTTAAAACCTAATCATGTTTGGGTTACTTATTCATGTTACATATATTATCTATATACAATAATATACAACTTCATCCTTGCTTGGACAAATCAAAAGAACTAAGAATTGTAATCTCTTAATCATGGGAATAGGATTTCTAGAGTCTAGATGCTTGGTTTGGGTATGTTACACACCATTACCACCATCTTTGATTAACATGTTGAACTTCACCAAGATAACACCTCCACATGCACAAGGAGCTATCAAACTTGACCCATTTCTAACTAGCCATGGTTTCTTTGATCCACCACCACCGCCACCTCGAAGATCTTTGCTACCACCTTCATGTCCCCTTTTGAGTCTTCTTGGCATTAAGGGAAATTGTTTAGATAAGATGGGAGGTGGAATGAAATGTTTTATCTTATTCTATCTTTATCTTGTGTAATTATTTCCATTTTTTAGTACAATAACAAATGAAAAGTATTAGTTGGATAATAAAATTAAACATGGTCATAGCATAAAATCAATAAATCTTTCTATGAACATTTATGTAAGCCTATGATATTGCTTTGGAGCATGATTAGTCTTAGAATTGACTTGGGATGGTTAGGCTTATGAAAACTTTTATGGATTTTGATACATGATTCAAACTCAATGGGTTGTCTAAATGAATAGGGATGGAGTCCATTTGATAAAAAACCATCATAAATATCTCACAAATTTTATAGGGATATGTTTAAATCTTATACAAGACATGAGTGCACCAAAGATAGTTTTATCGTGCTTATGTAGGATGATGTCTCTGAGGTGCGTTAAATCCAACCACCATCATAAAATTCTCCACCACTGTTGATTTTTTGAAGAAAACTCAGATTTCTACCTCATTGTATGCATACATAGGAAAGCTTTGTAATCTTTTCATTTGCATAAAAGGGTACACTTGCATCTTACATTTTCATTAGATTGCATATTACAATTTAACTACATTTCTACATACATACAATATGATGCCATTGGTAGCTAATTCAATGAACGTTTACATATATATATGTATATATATGTATGTATATCTGTCTATATATATATATATATATATATATATATATATATATATATATGTGTGTGTGTGTGTATATATATATGTGTGTGTACACTATATTCAGTAGTTGAGGCTTCCTCATACGCTTTCGTGGAATTTAAGGCCCAATCTTCAGTGCTTCAGGATCACATCTTGCGAGATAGCAAGATTTATGGTATGGACTCTGACTTTGATTTTGTTCTAGATTGTCTTCGTCTCATGATTCCCTCCTTCGAACTCAATTGTTGTTCTAGAAACGACATTGTACCCCCAAAGGCCCAAAATGTTTTGGCGAGTGCTCTTTTTAGTAAAATAATTGAGGATATGGAGGTTAAGTTTGACATGACCATTAGACATAAGGCAATTTTGGGTTTCTTCCAAGCTGATCATGCTCAAGATTTTTTCCTTGCTATTCCTATTGATGGACTTGGTCTGCACATTTCACTAGTGGAATACCGTAATATCCTCAGATATCATCTCATGATTCCTTTATTTCCTACTGATGAGATATGTCCAGTTTGTCGTAAGGCTTGATTGGAGACTTTTGGGGAGCATGTGGTTCATTGCAGGGAGCTTCCAGGGTTTAAGTACATACATGATCTTATTAGAGACGTTCTATTTGATGTACTCAAATGTGTAGGTGTTGCTGCTAAGAAAGAGGTACCTATGAATTTTTTAACAGATCGACAAGAGGGACGATTCACACTGAGATCTGCTGATATTTTAGTTTTTGGATGGATCAGAGGGAAACATGCGTGTGTTGATTTGATAGAATATTCTCTACTGGTGGGATTGAAGAGTGGGGCCTTTATAGTGGGACATACTTTGCTTAAAGCTTCTTCATCCAAAGTGGTCAAGCATGAGAAAGTGTGTATTGAGAATCAACATGCCTTTATTCCTTTTGGATTTTATACTTTTGGATTCTTAGCACCAGAAGTTGTGGAGCTTCTTAAGAGGGTCCAAAAAGTTATTATTAGTAATGTTATGTCTCCTTGGTGTATGGATTTAGTATTTCAAAGGATTGGTTTTGCCATCCCAAAAGGACTAGCGATGCAACTTGTTGCCCACTTGTCTTCTATTTCAATACAATCTAGAACTTTTTTCTAGATTCGATTTAATTCAATTCATAAAAAAATACACTTGTTTTGTGTGATTTAACTTCTAAAGTAATAATTATAATTTGAGTTTTTGTTCATATTTATTTAAATTAGTTTTTTCTTCTTATGCATAAATATATCTATTTTTGAGCTAATAGTGCTAAATTTATTTATATGCATTCATGATAATAATGGAATTGTGTTTGATTACATGTTTTTCTAAAAAGGAAAAATATTTGATGCTTCAAAAAATGATGGATGTCACAAATTTGGAGTCAAATAAAAATAGTAACCAACATATTTTAAAATGAATCAACACTACTTCTCTAAAGCATAGACTTTGGCAGCAAACATGAACATTTTTTATGTTGATGCATTAATAAGGTGTGTCAATGCACGATTACCCAAAAATTAGTCAATTTAATCCTATGAATATAATTATAATGGGAAAATTGATTACTTATGTCATACGCTCTTGAGAAAATTAAGAACTCTAATTCCATTCTCTAGTTGACATACAAAAATAAGATAGGGTTGAGAATACCAAACTTCATAGCATACATGCACCCATAGACCAATACCACTGGGGGTAATTTCCCAAATTTCTGCTAAGAGTTGTTGATGTGTCTAGCACAAGGTTATTTTGACTATTTATAATTCTCATGGATATTTGTCCTATTTGTACCTACTGTATATATACGATGTTGACCATGAGGAACTAATCCTCCTTTCCTTAGTATCCATCAATAACCAAACATGATTGTTGATGATAATCTTTTATATTTATTAATATATGTGTTGTTTTCAAGATTCTATGATAGTTTTTTGCCTTCTGTTAGCTATGGTTGATCACCTTAATTGATATGGTAGACAAGCAATATGGTTTGAAAACACTCTATATAACATATTTTATTCATAGACATAACTTGCACAACACTATTGTAGATTTAGGCTTGTAGTGTTTTTATCACTATGGAATTATTGATTGATTTATTAATTTGATATAAAATACCACTTAATTTGGGATTTATCTTGGTAAGAACACTTTTTTGAAGTTGAAGGACACATCACTTTTATTCAACACTCATATTAATTGACAACTCTCATGTCTTAATTGAATGATTAGTTAAATAATTGATTATCATAGTGACATCCAATATCTTGCGAAGTTTTAGGCCTGCTTTTTTGAAAACTTCAAATCTCTTTTCAATCTAATCTCTTAGTTACTTAATCAACAAAAATATCTATTTTTTCCTTAGGGTTATCGATTGAATTTTTTTTATTACTAGTCTTTAGTGACCCAACTAGATGAGTTTCGAACTCTAGACTCAACCATCGATTTAATACTTGATAGTATTGCAATTGCATCCTCACATGTGGTATTGGTGTATTAGGAGAAACATTAAATTTGATGCATTTAAGATATTCTCCCATGTTTCAGCTGAATAACTATTATGAAAAACACATTATTATCCTACATTTTCCACACATAGCCCATAAAGGGTCACATGGGTGATTGATGAGAGCACACCCACACATAGGTTATTTCTGAGAAACAACTTCAACCAAGTCTCGTAATGAATATTCAAAAGTATTGATGCATAGAGTACATTCGCACAGACCATACTCATGTATTTCCTGGGGCATACTTTGAAAATAACAAACAAAACTAGGTCCAATACAGCAAACCCTTATTCAAAACCCCCTACTATATAAAAATGCTCCCTTGACTGTTATGAAGGTTGACAAGGTTAGAAAGGTTCCATTAAGGTTCAAGCCTCAAGAGATAATGATAATTATCTACCACAACATCTACAACTATAGTACCCGAGGGAAATCCCTAAGTTTAGAGTTTTATGGAACCGACCAAGGTAAGTGTCAAGTTGGAAATTGCTTCTCGATGGAAAATGAAGGAGGACAACCTTCGTTCGACACTGAAATAACCAACCAAGGTAAAGGAGGTCTCAATGCTTGAGGATATAATCTCTTATGACCAATGAGACTCCTAATATGGTTTGTATATATATGTGTGTATATATATATATATCTATATATTGTATATATATGTATATGAAAAAACCATATAAGGATTCTCATGATTTATCAGGTTATTACATAGATTATGGTTTTCCTTCTTCCTTGGCAGGCATTACTAATTTTATGGCATGTCTGGGTGCCTAACTCCTTCCCCACATATAACCCCATGATCTATTATTGTTTACCATCATTGTTATAATGGTATTATGATATTTCATACATGTTTTTGTGTTTTGTCTCCTTAATAAAAAATGACTACAACCAATCCCACAATGCAAACTATGCTAATACATTTTGAGCAGTTATTCATTTGTTTGTGCAAAATGATTGAAAAGATTCAATAAAACATTTGGTAACTAGGACATTATAAGATGGAATTGGCATTGTGCTTTTGAGGGAAAACACAAAAGCCAAAGTAGAACTTAAAAGGTGATTACACCAAGGATGATCCATGACACAAGATCAAGATAAGGTAGAGGGTTATCTTTGAGAAAGGTCTTAGCAACCTGATACACCTGTAAACCAATATTGAATACTCGACGAGGATGAAAATGATCCTATAGGTGGAAAAGGGATGTAACATGAGAGTTTTAGTGAAGTTTGTGCATACATATATATGAGTTTCATAAGGGGTTCTAGAATACCCCCATTACATAGCGAGTCATTGAGATTGGGTGCTCATATCTTTGAACAATTTGAGTATTGAAAAAAGAATGGGTTTGAAATGGTCAACATTACATTGAAACACCTTTACCTTGCTTGAACATCATAAATTTGAAGTTTGACTATTGTACTTCACTTTTAAACCAAGTGTCATTTTCATACTCGCCATGTACCTTAGATGGTGCTTCAGGACTCTGTCTTATGAGATTTACTAGGGTTTCTAGAGTTTCAAGATGCATTGTGTGATTACCAGGATCATTCTATCACTTGGGGTTCCAAAATTCTTGAAATATTTCTAACCAATGTAAATGGCAAATGATGGATCATTTTAAAATATGTAGATGGTTCTTTATAATAGAAGGGTTTTGGACCTTATCTAGTTTGTTATGCATAAATCTATATAAAAATATAACAGTATGCTCTTCAAAGGTGCCCTTTATGCATCAAGATTTTTGAATATTTACAATGCAAAACATTTAAGTTGTTGTCATGAAATAGGCTAGGTGTGGGTGTGCTAACTTTGTGTGACCTAGAGATCCTTTCTAAATGTTTACATTGTAATTGTAGGATAATAGCATGTATTTCCAAATAAATTTGGGAATTTTGAATATGACTGCAATGTAAAATGAGCTTAAGTGGGTTTGTCTTCTCGTCAATGTAATTTTGACAATATTAATGTTTCACAATTCTTACATTTTTAATATAAATAATGCACGATTCCTTTTTTTGGACGTCTGTATAAATAATAATATTTTCAAATATATTTGATGTTTGTTTTGCTTGAAGTTTGGTTGGGATGAAGGGTCCTATGGGTATGTTAGGATGATAAGGAATAAGTGGTATATATGTCAATATATTTTGGGAGTTTTATCTAGGAATTGGGGTATACTTTTGTAGTAATCTTTAGTGTGTTAGTATTGAAGATTAAGCTCTTAAAGTCCGTTAGTGGTGAGTTAGTGACATTCAAGATGGGTATATTGTGATGGAGTTGTCTATTAGCAAGACATCGATTTAGGATTGACGCTTAGGGGTTGTGGGGAAAAACTCAAGTTTACAAGTGTGATTTCATAATACGAGAGATTAATATCATTACTAAAAACAATCATGGGATAATTATCAACCATAATAACTTGGAATGATTTTGTGATGTATTTAACGTTAAGACAAGAGTCTTATAGTTTGATAGATTTATCTAGAACTGAATAGAATTGTATCATCATGTCTCAAAATCATTCCAGATGTATCTAGTGGATATCAAAGTTCTTATTTCTTTAGTTCAATTTAATGGAAGATTTAATTACTCATGACCAAATTTAGTTCACTAATGAAGCCATGCCACTTAAGTAATCATCCTCCCATAGGAGTTATATAGTTATAGTCGAAGTCATTGCTCGAGATGTTGGATTCATGACCCTTCTCAATTGGACCAGAACCTCATGGAAACCAATCAGAGACTTCTTTCTGATAGTTATGGAGAATCAGAACTTCTCATTACAATTCCTATGGGAGGATGATTACTTAAGTGCCCTAATCAAAGGTCCCTGGCCAATGATGGGCTCCTACTCAAGCGTCCAATAATGGGACCCTAGATTCATATCTTTTGACGAGAACCCTAGATTCACTGTAGCATGGGTCCAGATTCCCAAATTACCAATCTTTCTATATCAAAGACATTTTCTCAAGGAAGTTGGAAACCGTATAGGTTCCACTGTGCATGTTGATTCCAACACAAACCTAAAATGATGAGGGAGGTTCACCAAAATTGTAGTCAAGTTGGACTCTACCAAACCTCTCATTCCTGACATCATGGTTCAAGGGGAAAGATACACACTTAAATATGAAAATCTCCCTTCAACCTATATACACTATGGTTGCATGGGTCATAAAGAAGATACTTGTAACATAAAAAAAATCGTGACAAATCCATACTCATCTAATAAGACTCCAATAGAAACAATACCATCACTGGAGAGTACTATGAGTCCATGTAGGAAAAACCTACCCAGATAGTACCAAGGTACCAAATCAAGCAACAAAGAAAGTTGTTGCGACAACGAACAAGTTCAACAGCCAATCTCGAGATTATTAAGAAGAAACTAAAATCATAGACCCACAATATATCTTTGAGAGTGTCACCAAAATTGATTGGCTCCAATGGAAATAAAAGAAAAAAAATTGAACTAACAAAAACAAAAAAAGAGAAACACAATCCAAGATCTTTCAAGAGGCCTACAACATTTAGATAACAATAGTAAAAACACAAAACCAACAACTAACAAGCACACCATCACTGATATCATGGATGATAACACTACGGTAATCCTTAGAGACCCAATTTTCAATTGCAACGAATGACATTCTATTTTGGATCCATGTTGCATAACAATGATGCATCTATCTATGGAGGACAGGAACCTCCTACAAAAAGTGTCGGAATACACCTCCATAATAAGAAAATAACCTGCAATTCCCAGAAGATAGGTCCCATAAATCAAGGTAGAAGAACCACCTTCAATGAGGTGCACATAGAAACAGACAACACAGAGATAAATTGCCCCCAACCTCCCGTAAATCCTCTTAGATGATTTGCACATCATGGAATATGCAAGGTATCTACGCAACAAATATACAATAAATAGTGCGGCAGTAAAATACCACTTACCGAATTGACTTCCTAGACATTCTTTAACCTCAAACCAATGGTGCTTCTACAGACTTGATAATCTACATCCTAGGGTTTGATTATTCACATTGTATTGAAGATAGAGTCTACTCTGATGGTATCTGGGTCATGTGTAAATGTAGAATTGGCCAGGTTGAAGTCCTAGCTATTCATAGAGAATTTATACAATATCTCATCAATAACAATAAACTAGTCACTTCTGTCAACACCAGCACAAAGCAACGCGAGTTTTGGGATGTGGAGACATCTCCAATCCATTGTGACTTCCTCAACCCTCCCTTGGATTTTAATGGACAACATCAACATACTTGTACAATTATCTAAGAGAATAAGTAGTGACTCCATCGACGTTAGCAATTGTAGAGAATTTATAGACACCCTCCCTGCTTCTGGTCTGGAGGACCTTGATGCCTCATGACCCTACATGACATTCAAAATGAGGTCTTATTGAACAATGACTTGATCGATCCATCTCCAACATGGGTTGGATGGACATATACCCCAACACTCAAGTTGAAGTCATTTTCAATATCAACTCTAACCATGCCCTAGTTCTATTTAGGTCCTATACAAAATCACAACATCATCCAACTCTATTTAAAAAGTAGTGTTTCCCGATCCAACAGATAAACCTTCAATGACTTCTTCACAAGATCCTGGGACAACTTGCTAGACTTCACAACTACCTCAAAGTAGTTCATATCTAAAGCCAAACAATGGGATAAAGAGGAAAGAACCAAACTTTTTAAACATAAAGATACCCTCCTATGCACCATAACTAGGAAACAAAAGACCTTGGGAAACTATTACACTAAATCCCTCAAAAATAGCATCACCCTCTATCAATAGGAGTATATAAACATCCAAAATTAGGAAGAAGAGGAATGGAAACAAATATCCATATGAGACTGGATCACCCTAGGATACTCCAACATGAGGTACATTCAATCCTTAGTGAATATTAAAAGAAGGAAAAGACCAATAACCTAAAGGATGACTCATGCAACTCGACTGAGAATGAGTAAGTCCTTTGAGTACTCATCAATTCCTATTTCTACAAGCTCCTCACTATGAATGATAATACTCACAACTCCTCCACAATGACATCCTACATCGTATCCTTTCCTCTATTATCCACTCAATGGAAGTAGAATTGTTCCATCCCACCTTCCAAAGAAGAAATTCTCACAACCCTTATGAAAATGAATGCCATCAAGGCCCCCGACCTAGTGGAAATGACATTATTCACCTTCAAAATAATTGGACGCACATTGAATACTCATTATGCTCAACCATTACCAAGTGTTTTGCAGGAGGACTACTACAGAATGGGGACATGGCATCAGTTATTTTAGGACATTCTATGCTAGTTTTCAAACCGACGACCAAGTGGGCAACACTAAAACTGAAGCACTCTTTGTCAGTTAAAAAATTCGATGACAAAGTTTTCATTTTCAGTTCTTTGTTACATCTTAAACGATGACCTATCTCAAAATGAGTGTTGCATTCACCTCCCCTCATCAATTTGTTAATGACTAAAAACTGATGCAAAATTACTTGATGTCAATTTTGTAAGTGACGGAAAGTGAAGTTGTTATGTATATCCTATCGATTTATTGTAAAAAATGATGTAGGGCTATTATGTAGTCAGTTATTTACAAATAACTGATGACAAATGTGTATTTTTTTATATAGCAGATTTGCATACATGTTGTCCATCCTGCTAGCCTATCTAGAGCTTGATGTTCTTCAGAACTAAAAGTTCTAAAGAACAACAGGCTATCTACAATCATCGCGACTAAACAACATGTAGACACACCTGTAAGAAAAAGATAAATTATACAAAGTAGGGACAAACATGCCAAATTCTATCATTTTTTTCGATTCAAATTGCACACTAATCCATTAACTCACATCTCAATTATTTCATTCTTCAGTCACACTTCAATTTCATACATATATACACAAATAAACATGGTCTTCTTCCTCATGCCTTCACTTTCAAATTCACATGCACATATCCACTTAACATTCAATTCACACTCACAAAATACATATCAACATCATACACCATCTCAGATTTTAAGTCACAATGTATAATAACACATATCAAAATTCAATTCACACTCACAAATACATATGAAAAATTCGACATCAATGTTTGAACTACCAAAAAATATCAATCAACCATCAAAATTTTCATTCAAGTCCACATTTCTGAAGAAGCAGTCTGCCCACTATTCACATAGGTCATTCAACTACTCTAATGTATAGGGTTTAGTATTCTTAAATAATTACATAGAGACTGAGACTTCTAATTAGATTGGATTGTTTGTATTGTCAAATGAGACTACTTCATTAATAATATGAACAAAGACTGGTAACTTACATTCTCTACACACTTGGTATGTTCTGCATGAGTGACAATCATCTACATATACATCATAAAGTAATATGTGCATGTCCAAACATTGTCTTGTATCGGGCCCTGTAGATTTGCAATTATGTAAATCAACATAATTAAGCAAAGCTAGTCATATATTATGCAATTAGAATGAGAAGACTATATACATCAACACTCTTCCAAGTTGTTGATTTCTTTTTCTTATCTACTTTCCCTCTACCAGTACAAAATTCTTTCACACACCTATAACTTAAATTAACAGATGTGTTGTATTATTAAACTCTCATATGATCCAAACATTACCAAAATATGTTGGGAACTCGGAAAAATATATTTATGCATGAATCGACAACTTCATTGGGTGTCCCTCTTTTGGTGGCATTTTTTCACCCAAATAATCAAAGAAATACATAGTCCAAGTCTTGAGAACAATCACTAACAACTTCCAATGCCTATTTTTGAGTGAATAGAAGGCAAACAAAATAAAATTAAAGCCCATAATAAATTGTATTCATAGGTTAGACATATAACGACAAGCGAAAAACTTACCTAACGTTGAAGGGAGCTACGATCATGATCTTGGAAGCACCAAAAAATTGTATCGCAATAGTTACATATTTTTTGACGCCACTCAGATCTTTAAGTAGATTGCTACTCATTAAAGGCATTAGAAATCTCACATTTTCTATTCTGAAGTCACGTGTAGCGTAATACAGATGACCGATACACACATACATAAACTCTCTCTCTCCCTCCCCCCCTCTCTCTCTATATATATATTATATATATATATATATATTTATTTATTTATTTATATATATATAACCAATACTCACTTTATATGTAGAAACAATTAAACAATTTTCACATATGATGGGGTATTCACACAAAATGTATTCAAAATTCTATATAAGGTGATGTGTTCAGCCAATCATACTTAAATACCTTAGAAACATATGTTAACACTATGACATTGTACCATTATATACCTATGATATTCTCCCAAAGGTTGATCACAATGGTATCTGCTTGGTCTATAGTGTCTAACCATCTTGTCAATGTCTTGTATTTAGGGCCTAAGGAGCTGAAAAAATCATGTGGAATGAAATGAGCGGGCAGATACTTCAGAACCTAAGGTGGATTCTTAGGTGTTATAGGCCACATTCATGTATTCTTATATTAGTTTTCAATTATTTTATCTAAGTTTCAATATGCATTTGTCATACCTGAAGATATATAAAGAGTGATTTGGGCCACCCAGTAAAATCACCTTCTACCTCTTCGACTGTGGTGGTATATGGGTGCTCGTATGGGAGAGGTAGGTTGCTCATTCCTGTAAAGAGATGTATGTCTCTCACACGGTAGTGATCAGTGGGCATGGGAATACCATGAACCAAATTGTCGATAGAAGACTCGACATCTTCCACGATGTTTCCTACTAGAACGTCAATGACAAGATGAAATTTTCTAGACACCTATAATATTATGAAACACAAAATTTAATTTGACAAATATAAATATTGAATTGTATAATTATTTTATCACAACATAAATATAAATTGACTTGAATGGAATCTTACACCGACCGTGCTCTATGGGTCCAAAGGACTACTCTGAATGCACTATGTGGGAAAGTGATGTACATGTTCTGTGACTGCTGGAGAAGCTTTCCCTCTTGAGAGCTATTTATTTCTCCAAGACTACATCTACCAATCTCTACACGTACTCCTGGTCAACTACGGGGTGAACTTTCCCTCCCTTGTTAAGGTAGCCAACTCCAACTAATTATAATAAAAAACAGACTAATCAGTAAAACTTAACAATCCAGTGAAAAAAGAATAAGGACATTATTGTAAGATCAAGAAATTTACCATTTTTGAATCTGCCTCCTGTGTTGCTTGGATGAGGATTTCTTTGACTTTATTTTTCACCACATCTATCCACTCAATATAGAAAGGCAATCATCCAGAAGCGCTAGAAGACTCAACAATGCAAGGAGTTGAAGTAGAAGGCCCTTTCTCTTACCCTTTCCCTTGCCCTTTCTCTTTCTTTCCCTTGCTCTTTGTCTTACCCTTGCTCTTCCCCTCATTATAGCTCTCCCAGCAGGTGATGTTTCTAACAATGACTTGAATCCAACCGGTGGTTGTGCACATTCTTGTTGCACCTATCTTTTTTAGCATTGTGAAGGGCCTAATTATGCTATACAGGGGATATTGTTAAGTAACCATAAGAAATCATAAATTTGTAATTAACTTAATACTTTGAATGCATCTATTTTGCTATGATGAACAAACTCCTTCCAATCATCTTTATCAATATAGTTCCATTCAAGCTGGGGTTCCTGATCATTCCTATCTCCAAAGACATAGTCTCTTGTGAGGACTTTCCACCAATCTCTATTTCTTCTCCCGACGAGTTGCATAAAAGACTTGCAATGTAGTTTTTCATCAAGTTCATATGGGCCCTAAAAAGGTAAAACATTAAATACTGGTTTGAAATGTTAAAAGAAAGAGTAACAAAAAGACTATAAAAATATAACTACATTTATCTCACCTATCATCTTCAAATCCTTCATTGATACCAATCCACATATATTGATTGAGTATCCCTATGGTACCTTAACATTAAGCAAGAACTCACAAAAAGTTCTCTTCTCCTTTGTAGACAAGGTGTAACAAGTACGAGGTAGATATGTGTGGTGACCTTTGGTAACTTCTTTTGTTAATTCTTTCCTTATACCTATTTCACAAAGTTCCATTCTAGATTTGATGCCAAATTTAGTCTTACCAAGTATACTCAACATAGTGTCAATAATGCTATCACAAACTTTTTTCTCAACATGCACGACATCGATGCAATGTCGAACTGTCAATGAACTTCAATAAGGAAGATCTTAGAATATCGACCTCTTTTTGAATAAAGACTTTTCACATGTGGGAGTAGTACACGGTCTCTTACCAAAATGATTTACAATGTTGTTTACTCTTGCATAAAATTCCTCCCATAACATAGGTTTACGGGCACTCCATTCCTTATTTCAGCCATTGAATATTTTGTGCAACTTTTGGTAAGGATGCTCCTTTGGTAGAAACCTTCGATGACCAAGATATAAAATCTTGCCACCATGTTTTAGTATAATAGAATGTATATTTTCCTCACATATAGGACATGCATTGAATCCTTTGACGTTGTAGCCAGACAAGTACCCACAAGAAGGAAAGTCATTAATAGTGCAAAACAACATAGCATGTAAATTAAACATCTCTCTGTGCAAAGTATCATAAGTGATCACACCTTCTCCCAATAGTCTCTTTAGGTCATCAATCAGATGTTTGAGGTAAACATCAATATCATTTGTAGGTTGTTTGGGGCCTGATATAAGAAATGACAACATGACATACTTATTCTTCATACACAACCACAGAGGAAGATTGTATACAACAATCAGGACAAGACAAGTACTATGTTGGTTTATTAATGTTCCATATGGATTCATCCTATCAGTACAAAGTCCAAGTCTTAAATTCTTAGATTCTTCGCCAAATTCATGTTACAATAATGCAATCTTCTTCCGTTGTAGGGAATAATATGTGTGTCATACCATACCATCGTTGTTTTCTTTGCCTCTACATGCCAAGATTAATTTGGTGTGTCTATGAAATTAACAAACAAGCGTTGAAACTAGGGTATTATAGGAGGATACCACATCACCTAGGCAGGAGACTCGGTTTTTCTCTCACCCGATGTCGTCCTTTTATACCTACACATCCCACATTTTGGACATTCTTTCAGATCGATATAGTCCTTTCAAAACACAACACAAAGATTATACATGCATGTATCTTCTTAGCCTCCATTCCCATTGGGCATAATATCTTTTTCATTTTGCATGTTGAGATTGGAAGCTCTTTGCCTTCAAGGAGAATTACTTTCAACAAAGACAACAAAGAAGTGAAGCTTTTCTCACTCCATCTATTATTAGCCTTCAAAGTATGCTATCTCAGTACAATGCTCAACTTCATAAACTTATCACAACCTAAGTATAACATATTCTCAACATTGTGCACAATTTTTCTAAATAAGGGAGGTGGTCTGTAATAATTACCCCACAACTATCTAGCATCACATCAACCATTTCTATTGGAATTAGTTCGTTCTTATCAACATATCATCAACCATCTCTTATTCGACACAACTACTACTACCAACATCTGCTGATATCCAAGGAATATCTCCATGCCAGTACCATTTTGTATAGCCATGTAAAATCCCATTACACATGATATGATCTTTGATCGTGTCAATAATGTCAACTTTTAGGTTGTTGCTACAATTCCGAAATGGGATATAACCTATCTCCAAGTTATTTTTGATGTTCCTCTTCAAATCTTACTAACTCATAAATACCATTAATAAATTTTGGAGTGCAGCAATTTTGGTTTAGACATCCATGATAGATCCATTTCTATATGATCAGATGGGAGATGAGTAGCTCATCAGGTTCTTGCTAGTAAGTTAATTTCAGGAAAGAAATTGTTTGAATAATTTAGCCCTGATCATCTAGTAGAGTTCACATTCATGAATGTGTACCACCTATCCAATTCTTGATCACTTCATCTCACTAGTAAGTGTATAATGTGTGTTCAATTTCAATAAATTTCAACAACATTTCCCCACAGTTTTCCAAGTACACCGATGTAGATGGGTAAATACCTACCTACATATGTACCCAGAGAACAAAAGGGATAATTTTGTTGAAACTTTTTGAAATCAAACACACATTATACACCTACATCCTAAGTGACATGAAGTTCTCAAGAACAGTCCCAAATTGGGGACCATCCAAGGTTTACTCCTAATGAGTAAATCTCAGACGGCTTTCTAGGCCAATGGCACAGTTCATAAATTAGGGATTTGAATAAATAGTGTGCATATTAGAGTTTTATAGATTAATAATTCACAAATTACGGGTTTATTCACAAATAAGGGTTTATTCACATATTCAAATTCACATATTAGATTCAATATCTCAAATTAGGTAATGTATGTTCATAACCATGTCACATCATACAACATGAATTCATTTATACTTAGTGTGACACATCACAGTTGAATCAAGGGTCTAATTATTAGGATATCTACATAAAAATGGGAATTCATAAAATTCGAGCAAGATAGTCAACATAAACATCAACATTGTCAATTCAAGTTAATTTAGAGTCATTTTTATGTAAGTGTTATCATTATATCATAGATGAGATCCAACTGAAGGTGATTTATCCATACTAACATAAGCTAACATTGTCCACCATACTAACATAATTGCTAACAATTAACATCATTTTATATCAATCTCCATCTTCATTCCCCCTCTCCTCCTTCCTCTTTTGTCCTCCTTCTAAGGATAGGGGAAGGAGGACAGACGAGGAAGGAGGAGAGGAGAAAGAGAGATGGAGAATAGAGGTAGGAAAGAGGAGAAACCTATGGCTAGTGTCAGAGAACAACCAGAGGAGGGGGAAGTAGTGGCATAAGAGGAGCACGACCAAAGGAGGAGGAAGCGGTGGTGTCATTATCGGAGCATCATAGAACGAATGGAGAAGTGGTTGGAAGTACAACTTGTGCAGCAGTTGGACATGCCAGTGGATGCTCTCCACAGGAGCATCAATCATCAACGAACGTGTTAGAAGCAACAATAGTAGAGGTGGAAGAGGAGGGAAATAAGTGGAGGTAGAAATCCAGAGAAATGCATGTAAGGGGAAAGAGGAGGAAAGGGTTTCTCATAGGGTTAACTAAGACATATACCATTAGTTAATAGAAAAAAGGACTATCTATGATTTAGGTCGTCAATTGGACATAAACAACAACCGATCAAAACAAAATTTTACCATCAGTTGTCAACAATAAATTGAAGTCAAAACTCACAATGCAGCAATACCTACACTATCTCTTGTGGTCAGAAAAATCGACGATAAACATCAAGTGGGGTGGGAAAACTTTTATGGGACACAATACACAAACATCTTTCTCGTCCGCCACTTTTGAAAAAATAAACAAGAAATACAAATTGATCCCCGTAGGACAGATGGCACTTGTACCTCTTTACACTATCAGTTACATAGAAATGAACCACAAATGTAGGTTTTTTGGAGGCAAATGAAATGCTCACAAAATTTTCTTAAATTTTATTTTCACTGGTGATATATAGCATCGGCTGATTTAAGAAGTGACTGACGACAAATATAAAGCACAGTTCATGTTTTCTCAGCTAGACAAACCGTGAAAGTTGTACACTTCAAACCAACACAAAAGATACTACCATCGGTGTTTCTTGAAAAAACAACCAACACAATTTCATATATGTACTAGTGGAGATAGAATTCACATTGAAATGTCTAGTTCCACACTAGTCCTCATTCCAAAAGTAGCAGTCCTTGAATCTTGCAATCAACTGCATCCAATGGTCTTAACAATGTCTACATCAAATTACTCTGCAAGATAGAAGTCAAACACATCATACCTTATCTTGATCAATGGATCTTACTCTTTCAATAAAGATTAGTTTTAGGAAGAAGAAACTCAGATAATGTTATACTTGTTCAAGAGACCATAAATTCCATGTGAACCAAGAGCTACAGGGCGATACAACATGGCAGTAAAAATAGATATATCAAAATCCTTTGATAGAATTGATTGGAAATTCATTCGGGATACTCTTTGAAGAACTTATGTACCTGAGTCTTTAACAAAGTTGATAATCAACATTATTACCTCTGGGGAAATTACAAATGCATGGAAATGAAGCACTCTTTCCCCTTCAAACCCTCAAGAGGATTTCACCAACGCGACCCTCTATCACCCTACATCATCATTCTATGTATCGACAGACTGAGCCAAGAAATTGTTGCTAAAGAAGCAAGCGGTAGACGAAAACCTGTAAAGATTCTAAGGACACACACCTTCACACATGTCTGTTTCATTGATGACATCATTCTTTTTGGCAAATCCCATCTTCCTCAGGCTTCACCAATCCTGAGGACATTGAAGAAATTTGAACAGTTTTTGGGTCAGTCCCTTTCCATAGAAAAATCCTCCATCTTTTTTGCAAAGAACACTGATAACACCATAAGAAGAAGAATATGTAGAAAAATGAGAATCACTAACACACATAACTTGGGAAAGCATCTTAGCATCCCAATCTTGCACTCAAGAGAAAACAAACACACCTATCTCCCAATCCTAAATGCCATCAACACTAGAATCTATTCATGGGCAAATCACACTTTATCATTAGTAGGGAGAACAACTCTTGCCCAATCCATTCTAACTTTCACCTCCTCATTCATAGTGCAATCAAATTAGATTCCTATGGCAATCTATGATGGCATCAATCAAACTATCCACAACCCTGTGTAGGGCCATAAAGATGACATGAAGAAAATACATACCATTTCTTGGAAGCAAATGACAGCTCCTAAAGCCAATGGATGGCTAGATATTCAACTGGCTCAAATACAAAATGAGGTTGTTCTATCCAATTATGTCTTTGACTTCATTACTCATAGGAGAATACACTAGAGAGAACTGTTGCATTCAAAGTAATCTCATATCAAAGATAAATGGACTTCAACAAGATAAAGACTTTGGAAGTACGTAAAATATCACACAGGTGGAATTGCACCCCATATCAAACACATTATCTTGGACAATGCATCTGCATCATCCTAGGATGATCGCTGGGTAGATGGATTGCTCTGACTTTAAAACCAAATAGAATTATTTCTAACGACTTAGTTGATCTCAAATTTAGCTCAATGGCTGGTGATGGGAGGTGAGACATAAACTTTCTATCTCATTGGTTTGATGATGAAACTTACAAAAAAATCATGAACATGATCCCTCATGAGCCAACTACAAGTGAAGGCAAATGGCACCATATCTCTAACCCAAAAGGAACCTTCAATACTGCAATAAAATATCAAGACCTCCTCAAAAATAAAAGCATCAAAACTCAAGGATGATGGCTAAGGATATCAATATTACCTATCACACAACATGCAAAATTATTCCTCTAGAAATCAATGCATGAAGGCTTCCGAACAAACCATAACAGAATTGTTAGAAGCATCGATTCAAATGATCTATGTCCCCACTGTAATATACAAGTTGAAACAACCTTACAAGTCCTTAAGGGCTTCCCTTTTGTTTCTAGGATCTAGGAGGAAATCTCCGTCCAACATGACATGATTGTTGGAAATGATACTTTACTGATACAATGGTTCTCAAGGAACACGAAGAAAATATCTCAAGTAACCACAAGATATGGTTTGCTATAACCATAAAATTTCTCTGGAAAGCAAGAAATGAACTCATCTTTTCAAGAAATAAAATATAAACCTTAGAAGCTCTTTAAACCCTAAGGAAACAAGTATCCATTATGACCCACATCTTCACTAGTCCAACCCAAGACACTCAGCACACTTCCTCTAACACCTTGTGGTATTTGACACCTCTACATTCATTGAAACTCAACGTAGATGATGATCTTTTCAAAATATTGAACTCGAATAGCACTAGTTTCATCCTTTGAGATGCTAACATCATATGGATCAACGGAGGTGTTCAGGAAACCTCCTTTCTGGATGCACTTTAGGTGGAGATCCAAGATATATAAGGGGCGTCAAACAGTTTATGAATGAACTAATATACATCATTGTAGAATTTGATAGCCTTATGACATTCAAAATCCTCACCAAGGCTACACTGACACCACCACTCTTCAACACTTTCTATAAAAACTCTAACATCCACTCACCCTGAAGAGAAACTTCCACATTTCCCATAAAAAGAAGTCATCTAACAAGACAATGTACACCCTAGCAAAATGGGAAAAAAATAATATTGCACATCATGTATCGTTTTTATGCCTTGTAGTCATCCTCAAAACCTATAAGGATGAGCTTCAAACTTATTCTACCACTATAATCGACATGCCACCTGCTACTTAAAGGCAACATGAATAATAACTAGCTTAGGGTTTTCACAAGAAACTATTTAGTTCACTAAAGTTAAACCTGTAGCTAATGATTGATTCTATCTTGATTTGATCATGTCATGGATATGATGATTGATTTAATATAATCTGATTCATGGTTATTGTATAAAGTTTAGCAGATACAATTGTTTAATTACTAATTATTAAAGCAATATTGTATTGATGTTTTAGGAGATAAAAATGGGATTTCTATAGATATCTCTCTTAGAACAAGGTTTTAGGCATGGTTGGTGAATCTAATCATGATGGTGAGTGAAGTATTTATATTTTTTGATGGTCTATTTATGTTGCTATTTTTGATATTTTATGTTGGATGATTTAGAAAATGACTAGAATCATGAATGGGGTTGAATTGTTCCAAACAACCTTGGTTTTACTATCTCAATAAGGACTTGGATATTCTCACCTTGATAAGACATTAAATATTTCTCATTGCAATAAAGTATGAAGTAAATGTGCTTGCAATAAGTTTTAAAGTGAGGTTCTTATTATATTTAGGTCATAGTAATTATTATTAACACAACAAACCTTTAATGTAAAGATAATGAAGTGTCAAAATATTGACAAAATTAGGTGACTAGATTGGTATTTAATCAGATTGAAAATATGTTGGTGCAGATTGAATGTCTCTATTGAGGGATGTGAAGATAAAGGCATTATGAGGTATTGATTTTTAAATGGAAAGATATTTATCTATCCTTTTTCATTAAAATTTCATTGATGGACCATGAATGGACTTATGGGTTCAAGAAACTCATTTGAAATAGCCATAGGTTAGTTGCCTTTGTAAGTCTTAAAGATGTGCTTATATTAGCAAGACTTAAAATTGTATTTGTCTTAGTAAGGTTTTGAGCATATCCTATTGCAGTAAAATTTGATGTTTTTCCAACCTCCGTGAGGCTAAAAGTTTTTCTCATCTGAGTGAGGCTTGAAATTATGCTCACCCTCAACAAGTCTTGGTGATGTGTGATGTGATAACCAATGCCAGGATTGAAATTTAGCTCACTTTAGTGAGTGTTGACAACATGATCACCTAGAAAGGCTTAAAGTATATCTCTCCTCATGAGACTAGATGTGACACTCACCTTGGTGATGATAGAAGTTATTTTCATTAGTAAGGCTTGGTGTCATTTCACAATATATAAATAATTAAAGTCATCATCACTTGGGTCAGTCTTGATCTCATGTTCACCACTTTATACTTGATACTTGTCTTACCTTGGTAAGGCTCAAAGTCATATGTTTACCCTGGCGAGTTTGGATATTTTGCTTACCTTTATAAGGTTGGGCTCATGCTAACCAAAATGAGGTTGCATGTCGTTTCCTCACCATAGATTGTAGTCATTGTGATTGTACATAGACTATATGTTCTATTTACAACAGTATAGCTCAGTGTCATGATTAACATAGTGAGAGTAGATGGTGTAATTACCTTAGTTAGGCTTGAGAGTAATGGTGAGACTAGATGTTGTTCTTACCTCAATAAGGCTTAGACTCAAGTTGACCGTGATTTGATTGGATGTTGTTCCTACCTTACTAAGGTTTGATGTTGCACTTACCTCAATAAGTCTTGGAATTTTTCTTACCTTGGTAGTTGGTACAATATTGAAGTTGTTCTCATCTTAGTGAGGCTTTAATTTTCTCTTTTTGTGGTAATAATTGAATTTGTGCCTCCATCTATAAGGCTTGAAATGGTTTTCACCTCAATAAGGCTTAAAGTGGTGCTTATATTAACATATTTGGAAGTAGCGCTTACATTAGTAAGTCTTGAAATGACATTCTCACATTGTTATGGCTCAAAGTTATGCTCACCCCAATAAGGTGTGAGGATTTCTTGACCATAATGCATCTCGTGTTTTTTCTCACTTAAATGAAGATTGAAGTTGTGCTAAGCTCAGTGAGACTTTGAGTTGGGATTACAAAAGTAAGGTAAGTCTTGAAGTTGTTTTCACTTGAATGTGGCTTGAAGTTATGTTATCTTTGGTGAATCTTGAAGTTGTGCTCACCTCAATGAGGATTGAAGTTCTTCTCACTTTGGTCAGACTTTGGGTTCATGCTCACCACTGTGATACTTGGAGTTTTTACTACCACAATAAGATTTGGAGTTTTATTCACCTAGGTGATTCTTGATGTTGTGCTTACCTCATTGAGGGTTGGATTTTTGGTTGCCTCATAGAGGTTTGATGTTGTGATCATCTACAAGATGTTTAAAATCATGCTCACCATGGTGAGAATTGAAATCATGCTCATTTGGGAGAGATCCAAATATATGCTTACCATTTAAAGAGTTTGTGGATTCTTTCCTTGGTAATACTTGGAGTGATAATGTAAGGAGTGGGTCCTGAAGGGGAACCACTCAACTTACTGAGTTAGGAATAATAGAAAACCATCCAATGCCAAATGAGGGAATAATTTTTAGCACCAGATTATATACTATAATTCAAGTATGTAATTTATCAATATTAAAAGTGTAGTGGCTAAAGATAAAATCTAACTATTACAATATTCATGTTTAACATTTCTCTTCACCGTGAAGGGTGTACATAAAGAAACTATAGGAATCAAATATATAACATGTGATTAGCAGAGGGTAAATGAACCACTTCAATCTATCTCCAGAAAGAACAACTACTCTCGAGCATACAACAACTTAGGGATACCTATGGTAAGATCTTCTTCACCTAATAGGTTGGGAACACCCGCACACAAAGATAGGGTGGAAGATTATTAGCAAAAGAGTCAGTATGTGATTATAATAGGGATTGGACAATTTTTATGGGAAAAGTACACCAAAAGCAAAATAACATGGTTCCTAATGAACATAGAAGCAGCCAAGTGGATATCCAATGGGTTTTTCATATAGTATGACAATAATATTATATGAAGAAATAAAAAGCACCGCAATACAATTCTATCCTTTAAATCTCAAATAAGAAAACAATAATAAATAATAAGTATTTTGAATGGAAATTCAATATTAGACTACAACCATATGAAAGAAGGGACGAGACACTTCCACATCCTGAGATGAGGAAGGAGGTGAGAGAACACACATACTTAAATATATTTAAATTGTATAAAACATGTCAGAGCACTTGGGTCTAGGTAAGATCACCATCACCCAAATAATGGAAAGTTGTACCACGGGAAGAACCCCATAATGTACTGATACTAATAGATAATAATTGTCTTAATACATAAGCATGCATATAATAGAGAGTCAAGCTAAAGCTTAGTCCAAGAAAATAAATCAATTTAGAGTTTCCATCATTAAATGAAACAGTAAGATGAAATAAAGTAAATAGATGTTGCAAATTGAATACACATGAATGCAATTAAACAAAAAGATTAAATTTGTATTATAAATAATCCATTAGATATATTCTAGTGAATTGGACCCAATCAGGTTAAGTATATCTAACCAAGTGACTTAGAAAGCAAGAGGCCATAATGGTCAAAGAGAGAGAAAAAATAAGATCATTGGCAATATGACTCATAAAGAGAAGCATCTAACCTCAAAATGTATATCAACAAGTCATGGTCAAACCCTAGTTCCAAACCAAGGTCCAAAGATACCTATTAAATATTCAAATTAATTAGGATTTTAAACTCCTATAAACAAATCCCTAAGGATGACCTCCTTACCCTTTATTGTTTAGGTTATAAAAATCACATAATTAGGTAGATTATAATTTATTAATTTTAAAACATATTTATTTATTAATTTCTAACTTCTAGATCATTAGATATGCATTTTTCAAAATTAAAGATAATCAGGTAAATTTATAAGATCACGTATTTAACCTTTGAAATTAGATGAGAAAAACTATAGCAAATGTTAAAAATCATTTTTCTAATTTTAAAACATGTCTTACTTTAATTTTATGTCTTATATATTAATTCCTATGGATTTTAAAAGATAAAATGATTTACTATGATTCAAAATTGAAAAACTAGAGAAAAAGACCAAAGAGCTCATGCAACACACATCATCAACTTGAATTATGATAGGGCATATGCGTAAAATGGTATAATTAAATCAAACTCACAGTATGGGATCATAATCGAGATAAAAGGACATAAATATCCATGTAATGTGTGAGACCCCTGAAAACATTGCAAACTACTCAAACTATCGTCTTCTTCACAGAGACATCATGATGGACAAATAGAACACATCAAAGCTTCTTGAGATCTCAGGGATGAATCATAGAATGATCTTTGATCCCCAACATGCGATGATTGATATACCAATGAGTATACAAAACACAAAGGAGCTCCCAATCCTCATAGAGTGAAACTCGGGATCTACAAACATGTAGCCCCAAACTCCCTGCCATTGTTGGCCAGAGATGGGACCTAAAGGAAGCACACTAGGTTCATATAAAATACGAGAACGATGAAAACTTGAGAATTAGAAAGCAATGTCAATTGGAAGATCCTTGAGAAACTAAGATCATGAGCCAATAGAATGATTTATGTGGAACAATGCCAATCGGAAAAAAGAGGGAAATCAATGAGATACCTTAGAAGATAGAATTAAGGACTCCAAAAGATTCTCTTATGGTTGAGGGACATCTACGGATGGTCAAGGACCAAAATATTTTCCCTAGGATGCCAGAGTTCTCCAAATTACCATCGAACGTAGATAGAGTTGGGTAGACGATGATTGGGCGATTGAGGACCAAATGGAACAAGGTATGTACTCCATGAAATAGTATGGAGATCAGAAAGGGTTTATTTATTTATTGTTTCTTAGACCCATGATGAATAGGAACCCCCAGTGACATTAGAAATAGGGGATAGGCGAGATAGATTTGTCGATAAGGCATTAAGGTGATGAATCTCAATCAAGTAGGGAATAGATAGATTCAAAATCCTTATAGGAAGGCGTATGGATGAAAATTAAGAGGTGATGAGAAAGACGGAGAGGGATATGGAAAGATAAAGAGGAGTCATGTGTGGCAAGGACTATGTTGATTCCAAACTCGAAGGGACTCAAGGAAGAAGAAGGGCCCAAAGTCACCGATTATGATCTGGCGGTTGAGAAAGACCCTACGATCTTGCAAGCTAGTGTGACCTTGGAACAGTAGGTAAGGACTAAAAGTATGGCAATCATACCACATGAAATAAAAATAAGATAATTGCTAGAGAAAAACTCAAAGTTTGATTAAATTGGTATTCATAATTAAGGATACTCTTGTCTACTTAAATGGAGATATCTAGGATTATCCAAATAGGTTGAAACTTTGCACATATACTAATTAGGACACAAAGAACACAATTATGCACTCAAATTTCGGTTTTGAAATTATCTTGTATGAGTTTTAGTATAATTAGGGTTTAACTCAATTAACTTATAAATATTATTATATTTTACCATTATCCTAAATATCTTGGAATTAGTCTTCATTGTCCTCATATTATCACCATATGGAATAATATAAAATTATGCTTCATGAAACAATTTATTTTATTCAATTAGTTAATAAGTCCATTAATTTCATTATTAATTTAAGTAATGGCACATTAATAATTTCTATTTACACTAAGCATCCAATTTGTGTCACATTATATAAATTAGTCATGGCCAATAAAATGAATCAATTAGTCATTCACACCGGTTACTAATTATGAATCAATTATGCACATTGACCTACATTTGGGATTAAATGTCACCAAACGTGATTACAAGTTAGGGTTTAAGTCAACTTCAACTTAAGGTTATGGGTAAAAATGATTATTGACTATCTGATACACATCATTATCATACCTATGTCTAGGGTTAAGTTTCATATATCTCACTCAGTGTATATTAGGGCTTATTGGTCCATTACATGGTCAGGATCATATATGTTCATGATTAGGGTTAATATGTGGGTAAATCATATTATGTGCATTAAATATTCATTATGGTTCAACCATGTGAATTAATCATCATATTCCCATTATATGTTCATTAGGATATAAACAACCATATCAGGGTATAACTTTCACCTTGTTTGGTCCATTCTAATGATATGAGCACACTAACCTCATATTCATGGAATTAGGGTTTCTAAAGTCAGGATATCCAAATCTCCGTATCTTATAGAAATCCACCCCTTAAAAGGATTTCATCCCCAGAATCAACATATCCATTATATATCAAGGTATTACCCCCACCCTTTAAAAAGGTTTGACCTACCAAGTCAAACAAACTTAGAGGAACAAGGGTGAGTCTAACATTACCATGTACATAATTTATCACTTCATCACTTACTATTCAATATCACAATACATATATGTTTAGGTTCTAAGGATTGTCTAATCAACCTTGTGGTTATACCGATGGGAATCTTAACTTACCACCTACTTCATCATATAGTTCTAATCATAAGTCAGATATGATAGATCCAAAACATAAACATGGGTATCAAACTTAATACCTACTGGAAAAGGCACATAATATCAAATCTAAAGAGGTTTTCCTTACTCAAGATTCATGTTGTCACCTCATTAGATTCTATATCCTTCTCTCATACTAGCATGTTCAATGTAGAGGGGTTCTAGGGTAAAATATCATATCTTGAGAGTTTTAATATAACTAAGGATACTATAAGGAACCTATTGAGAGGTAAAACCTAAGGGAGATAAAGATTGAAATAGTTAGATGAAGCATCTTCTTTAGATCTGATACCATACTTGTAAGGAGTGGGATCTGAAGGGGAGCCACTCAACTTACTGAGATACAAATAATATCAAACCATCCAATTACAAATAAGAGGTTAATTTTTTGCACTAGATGATATACTATAATTCAAATATGCAATGTATCATATACCAAAAGTGTAGCAGCAAAAGATAAAATATAGCCATTACAATATTCATGTTCAACCTTGCTCTTCACCATGCAAGGTGTACATAAAAGAAAGTATAGGAAACTAATCTATAACACAGGTTCAGTAGAGGGTGAAACAACCACTTCAATCTATCTCCAAAAAGAACAAGTATTCTCGAGCAGGATGCAACTCAGAGACACCTATGGCTCTTCACCTAAAAGGTTGGAAATACCCCCACAAGAGAAAAAAAGGTTAAAGACTAGTAGAAAAAGAGTCAGTATGAGCTTATAATAGGGATTGGATAATTTATATGGTAAAAGTACATCAAAAGAAAAATATCATGGTTACTAATGAAGAGGGAGGAAGAAGCATCCAAGTGGATATCAAAAGAGTTCTTTATACAGTACGACAAAAATACTATATTAAGAAATAAAAAAATAATAACACAATTATTGTCTTTAAATCTCAAATCAGAGAACAACAATAAGTAATAATAATTTTTCATGAAGATTAAATATTAAACTAGAACCATCTAGAATGGGGTTGAGACACATCCATATCCCTAGGAAAGGAAGGAGATGAGAGCACCCACAATCCTAAATATATATAGTGTATAAAATAGGTGAGAGAATCTGGGGCTAGGTGAGAGTACCATCACCCAAATATTGAAAAGTTGTATAATGGAACCAACGCCATAATTACCTCCACTAATAGATAATAATAGTCTTCACAATAAAACATGCATATAATAGAGACGCAAGATAAATTTCAGTCCAAGCAAATAAATAAATTTAGAGTTTTCATCATTAAATTGAAAAATAAGATGTACTAAAAAAGCAGACAAATATTGCAAATTTATAAGCATGAACGAGATTAATCAAAAAGATTCAATTTGTATTGTTGACAATCTATAAGATATAATGCAGTGAATTGGACCCAATCCGGTCAAGTATATCTAACCAAGTGACATATAAAGCAATATGCCACAATCAAATTAAAGTGAAAGAGAAAATAAAATCATTGTCTATATGACTCATAAAGAGAAGCAACATACCTCAAACTATATATATCAACAAGTCAGAGTCAAACCCTAGATCAAAACCAAGGTCCAAAGCTACCTATTAAATCCTTAGATGAATCAGGATTTTAAATTTCTTTAACAAAACCCTAAAGATAACCTTCTTACCCTTTACTGATTTAGTTTATAAAAGCTACATAATCAAATACATCATATTTTTTGAATTTAAAAACATATTTATTTATTAATTTCTAACTTCTAGATCAATATATATGAATTTATAAGATTAAAGATAATTAGGTAAATTAACGAGAACACATATTTAACCTTATGAAATTAGATGAAAGAAGCTATACCAAATGTTAGTTCTCATTGTTTTATTCCAAAACATGTCTTGGTTTACTTTTTTGACTTATATATTAATTTTCTATGGATTTCAAAAGATAAAGTGATTTATTGTTATTTAAAATTGAAAACCTAGAGCAAAAGACCAAAGAGCCCCTGCATCACGCATCGTCAGCATGATGCATGGCATGGAATATGTGCAAAATGGGTCAATGAAATCAAACTGCAGTATGAGATCATAGTAAAGATAAAAGGACATAGATATCCATGTAACGTGTGACAACACTCAAAATCATCCATGGGAAAAATTGTAAACTAGTCATGCGATCGTCTTCTTCACTGAGACTCACGACAGATATACAAAACACAACAAAGCTTTTTGAGCTCTCAAGGATGAATCAAAGACTGGTCTTTGATTTCCAAAATGTGATCATGGTTGTTCGAGTGAGTCCGCGAGACTAAGGGGAGCTTCAAGCTCTCACAGAGTGCAACCCAATGTCTATAGACCTACAAATACAAACTTCGTACCATTGCTGGCCAGAAATGGGAACTATAGGAATTACACCAGGTTTAGAAAAACCACAAGAATGACAAAAACTCAAGAATAATAAACCAATGTCAATCGCAAGAACCTTGACAAACTAAGATCATGAGCCCATAGAATGATTTTCATAGAACAAAGCCAATTGGGAAAAAGGGAAATCAAAGGCATACCTTAGAATATAGAATTGAGGACTCCAAAATCTTCTCTGATGGATGAGGGACTTCTACAAATGGTCAGGGACCAATAGGATCATCCCCAATGTGCTAGAGTGCTCCAAATAGTCATGGAACTTAGACAAAGTTGGGTAGATGACGATTGCACCAATGAGGACCAAAATGAACTAGGCATGCACTCCTTGTGATTTTTTAGAGGCCAGAAAGGGTTTATTTATACGTTCTTAGACCCATGACGACTAGGAACCCCCAACAATGTTGGAAACAAGGGATATGAGAGAGAGATTTATTGATAAGGGTATTGGGGCGATGAATACCAATCAAGTTGGGAATAAATAGATTTGGTATCTTGTGAGGAAGATGTACGGATGAATATCAGGAGGTAAGGAGAAAGAGAGAAAGAGGAGGTGTAGGTGGCAGGGACTGTTTTGAGTCTAGACGCATAGGGATTCAATGAAGAAGAAGGGCCTCAAACCGCCTGATGTCGATACAACAGATGGGATAGACCATGTGATCTTGCAAGCTAGCTTGATATAGGAATAGTAGATGAGGACTGACAATAAACAAAGTATACTACATGACATCAAACCAAGATAATTGATAGATAAAAAATCCAAAGTTCGTTTAAATTGGCAGCCATAATTAAGGATATTCTTGTCTACTTAATTAGAGATAGCTAGGATTATCCAAATAGGTTGAAACGTTGCACCAAGAGTAATTAGGACCCAAAGAACACAATTATGCACTCAAATTTGGGTTTTTAAATTATCTTGTATGAGATGTAGTACAAATAGGGTTTAACTCAATTAACTCATTATTACTATTATATTTGATCGTTATCCTAAATATTTTGGATTTAGTCTTCATTATCCTCATGTTATCACCATATGGAACTATATTAGGTTATACTGCATGAAATAGGTTATTTTATTCAATTAGTTAATAAGTCCATTAATTTCATTATTGATTTAAATAATGTCACATTACTAATTTTTATTTACACTAAGCATCCTATTTGTCTTACATTATACACATTATTCATTACGGATCAAATGAATGAGTTGTTCATTCAAATCTAACTACTAATCATGCATATTTAATATCACATTAACCATTCATGCATATTTATGTAAATATAAGTATTTATTAACAATTTGAGTCATTAGATGTATATCAGTGAATAAGATGAAATATATTACAAATTTATGAACCGATTTACGTACCAATATAGTTAGGTGATTAGGAACCATTTATGTGTATAAAAGTATGGTATCCTATTATGACACCTAATGTCACTAATATATTAAGAATGTCACCAACCATGTATATAGGTTAGGGTTTAAGTCAACTTCAACTTAGGGTTTATGGGTAAACATGATTACTAACTACCTGATACATATCATTTTCACACCTAGGCCTAGGGTTAGGTTTCATATATCTCACTCAGTGTAACATTAGGGTTTATTGGTCCATTACATGGTCAGGATCATATGTGTTTATGATTAGGGGTTAATATATGGGTAAATCATATTATGTGCATTAAATATTTATTATGGTTCAAACATGTGAATTACTCATCATGTACTTATTATATGTTCATTAGGACATAAACAAGCATGTCAAGTTATAACTATAGCCTTGTTTTGTCAATTCTAATGATCTAAACACTAACCTCCTATTCATGGAATCAGGGTTTCTAAAGTCAGGATAGCTGAATCTTGGTATGTTATAAATGCTTACCTTGATAAGGCTTAAAGAGCTGCATATAATTAGTAAGGCTCTGATTGGTTGTTACTTTAGTAATGCTAGGAGAGTTACCTCAATAAGACGTAGATCAATGTTTATCTCAACAAGATTGGGATCATGCTTATCTTAGTAAGGCTCAGGGATTTTCTTACCTCTTTCAGGTTGATCGATGTTTACCTTAGTATGGTTTATACAATTCTCAAATGAGTAGAGTTTGTTTTAGTTCTTTCCTCATTAAGACTTGAAGGCACTCTCATCTAGACGAGGCTTGAAGTAGTGATTCTCTCAAAAATACTTGGAGGGGTTCTTACCACAGGAACACTTGGATATGGTGCTTAACTTGTTAAGACATAGGGGGAATCTCACCTTGATAATTTCTGAAGCAATTCTTACCTATGCAAGTCTTGGAGTAGTGGTTACCTCAATAATCTTAAAACACTTCCTAAGTTAATAAGACTTGAATTTGTGATTACCTTAGTAAGGATTGAAGAGTTTTTTTTATTAGGGAGGTTTGGGCCAGTTCTCACCTTGGCAAGGTTTGGATAGTTTCTTTGCTTGGTAAGCCTTAGATCAATGTTTCTATTTCATAGGATCATGCTTACCTTTGTAAGGCGTGGGGCGATGCTTACCTCATAAGACTTGGAGTGGTGGTTTACCTCAGTTAGGCTTGGAGCGGTCCTTCCTCCATGCCTACCTCAATAAGGCTCTAAGTAGTGCTAACCACAATGAGTCTTGAAGATAAGCTCTCTTTAATGAGTATTGGTATTGGAGTCATCCTCACCCTAGGGAGGCTTGTATTCATTCTTATTAGGGTAATAATTGAATTAGTTCTTATGATATTAATACTTGAGGATGTTCTCACCTCAATGAGAATTGGTGCACTTTTTACATGGGTAAGGCTTAGATTCATGCTTATCATGGTGATGCTTGAATTTTCTCTCACCTTGGTGAGGTTTAAAGCTTGCTTACCATAATGATACTCAAAGTCTCTCTTACCTAGGTGAGGATCGATTTCATGCTTACCTCAATAAGACTTGAACTTATACTCACCTCAGTTAAGCTTGAAGTCATGATCACCTTAATGCGACTCGATGTCATGCTTACCTATGTTAATATTGATTTTGAATATATCATAATAAGACCTGATTGTTCCTACAAAAAATGAATTGAGATTATTCCTAGGTAGGTAGGCCTTGAACCATTCATGAGGAAGATTCCTAGCTCAGTTTGACTTTTTCTTATGAGCCAATAAGATGGCATTCACATCCATTCAACACTTTTGAAAACTATGCCTATTTGGAGGAACAACATATAATTATATGTGACTACATACAAGACTTGAAAGGATGTTCATCAACATCAAATTTTGATAAAGGATGTTCATCAATATCAAATTTTGATATTAACATGGATGTGTGAGCAATGTCCCAAATTTTTAAAAGGGTAAAAAATCATGAAATGATGTATGATTGCAAGAGATTACTATGATTAATGAGTGATGACCCAACCTTAATAAACAACTTCAATAGATAATTGTTGGCAGTTCCTTCATACTAGGTCGAGATTATATTCAACATCTGGAGATTCTTTATAGGATTCCAAAACAATGATGGATCTTATTCTTTTTCTCACATCATAAATTTCATGATCTCAATCTTTTGCAACACTTTTTTGGTGATAATATTATAGATATACCACATGCTATATAGGAAACTTGGAGATTTTGTCGATAATAAGCATGAATCTATCTTCCTTACAAAGATTTTTTTTATTAGAATTTTTTTTTTGATCGACCTTCCTTACAAAGATTCATGCTTAGAATAATGAGTATAAATTTCTTTGTGGACAAAACCTTTTAACTGAAAAGTAGTTACTTCGATTCGGGGGGAACCAATGTTTGTTTTATCATTGTGGACATTATAATAGGTGATGTCTTATTTGGGTGGACATGACGAGGTGGATGAAGATGATTAATCTAAATATCAAGATTTCAATCTTTCTAGTTTAAGAGTGATTTAGTAACCATTTAAAAAAAATTAAGTATTTCCATGACCTCTCTAAACTATTGATAGACATGTAGTTTTGTGAAGAGATTCTTATAGGATGAATCAACATACCTACGAGAGTAATAGGACTTGTTATTGTCATTCAACAAAAATCCTACAGATACACAAGGTATCGATTTTTTTTTGTAGTCTATATTGTGAGAATGTTTATTGTGTGTGTGGGAAATCCATCACAAGCACATATCACATTTTTTCTATGTTTGGTTGATAATGAGGCATTAGTGCTCAAGAGCTTAGGGAAAGGTCTTATCAGCCTCACTAGTTATTGAAATGAAGATGTACAAAGTCATGCTTACAATTTGTATCCCAATGAAGACATTATAATATAATGGATATACTAGCACATGTGCTTAGAATTGTAGTAGAATGGACAAGTTCGGGTTGAAACAACATGGAAGGTTCTACACACTATAGGTTAGGTATTCTCTAAGTTTGTACATGTAGAGATAGGGTTGAGACTTGGGTTTGTTTTGATTAATCTATATGTCATGAAATTAGATAAATGCATGATATAAACTAAGTTAAAGATATCAACCATATTTATCTAACTAATGACAGAAGCAACTTAGAACTAAGAAATAAATATTAAGTAACTACCTTAGACTATAAGTTATCAAATTATAAACAACTAAGCTAGTGATCAAATCAACCAAATAAAAGTAGCACATTAAACCATCAAAGGATCTAAGTAACCTAGGAAGAATGATTCACCATTCAAAAGCAGGTAGACTAAATAAGAAGAAAACAAAACTAGCAAGAAAATAAGAAATTAGGTTTTTCTCAACTTAGGGTAGTAGTAGGATGTTTAGGGGATATCAAAAGTTCAACCATTTAATTCGGTGATAAATGTACATATATAAACCAAACAACAAGGGAAGGTGTTACCTAGAAGCCCTACCCTACTAGTTGGCCATGGTTGGTATTTGTGGTACATTTAGAAAAGGTCTATCCAATCTTATGAGGCTTAGTTTACTAGGAGATAAATGTGTATATCTAGGACCAAGCCCTAGTCTATCTTTCTAAGAGTGACTCTCAAACCTCAATTGGCTTCAAGGATTGGTTTAGCGAGTAGGAAGAGAGTTCACCCCTTTTACCTCCTATCTAATGCCTGGGGTTGATATTTTCTAAATAATACTTAATAGACACACTTATCTACTTAGATATTACACATAGTGGTATGAAGTAAAGGAATAGTAGGGTATAGAGGGTTAGCTAATATTCCATAAGGAAATTGGGTATTATCGCTCTTCAAGCCTTCTTTTCCCACTTTCTTTTCTATATGTTAGGTAGTTTAAAAGCTCAAACACAAAAGAACGAGAAACAAAATAACACTAATAAACCACACATAATGTTTTACATGAATGTTCAAAAATCACATGGTATCATCATCTTGTTTAGTCCCCCCAAATTGCCCACAAGAGGGCCTTACCTACACACGATCAAAGGAAGAATGAATACAGATAAGAAGAGAGAAGAAGTAGCCATGGATTTTAAAATAGATTCCTCCTTATTCACCTCTAACCATTGGTGGATAATCTCCTTTACCTAAGGTAGAGTGGTGTGAAAGGGATTAGGGAGAGGTGGTGAACATGGAAGAAGAATATGATTTTGGGGTAGAAGGGAGGTTGAGTAGGAAGGAGAGTTATAGGTCATGGACAAAGGAGGACATAATATCTCTAGTAGAAACTAACCACTCTACCAAAGCCACACAAAGTATATGTAGTGTCAGGTGTTTTAGGATTAGGTTTTTGGTTTTGGGGAACAACAATCTTTTTGCCTCACTACAACCTTCTTGGTCTAAGGTGCAATGACTGTTTTTCTTAGAAGAAGCATGAAAAGAGGGGTAAAAAGGTCATTGAGTTTGGGAAACTATTGTATGAATGGTTAGTATTTTTTCTAGGTAAGAACGTCCATAAGGACAGTTGGTAGAATGACAATTCCATAGTAGAACAACTTTTTTTTATTTTGGTGGCACGACCATTCTAGGAGGGATGAATGTAATGGAGTAGATATTACATGGATTTAAAGGGTTTAGGAGATCATTTGGAATAGTCATTCCAAGATAAAACTACAATCATGAGGGAAAATCGTGAACTTTAGTTTTCATTTGTGTTCCATGGATTTACTTTCCTTATCTTGAATCTAGAGAAGTTTGGGATAGGTTCAAGGTGACGTTAAGTGTTATTTGTGCTCATCTACAACTCATGAAGTCCCCAAATCATGCTACATCATCTTCTTCCATCAATAGAGCTCAAACACCTATAAAAATGTTTAAAACAACTCCATAAGTGTAGATTTATTGGGAATAAAGCATGCAATCTAACTATTTAACATCATAAATGAGCATAAAGTTGATTGATGGAGAATAAAAGTAGGGCTACATAACATGACATCTTTGTACCCACATGTCATTATATGATTTCAAGAAACTTGCCACAAGTACATATATCATTTCATCTAATTTGGTTGGATCATCATACTTTGGCATTGATGATGATTGGATGTGTTTTTTAAAGCCTAAGTGGTCATTGATCAAAACCATTTAGACTTTCTTGGGGTAGGTTTTCTTGTGGTTTAGGTATCATTTTACAAAGACTAACTAAGGAGGGTTGCACCCACTCTTGCAGATGGAGGTGTAGATATTATGACATTAGATATTTAATTATCACTATCCCATCCACCTTCATTCCTTCTATTAGGGAGATATGTGATTGACATGATGACAAGTGACATGGAGATTCACATCAAAGTAAAATCCTTTTATACAAATAATCCTTTCAAGATGAAAATATAGACATTATAGATAATGTTCCCATTTCTCATTGTTGATATAATATAATCAAACATTAAGTTGTCTTTCCAAATCTCCACCTTGATTTCAATCACAAGATGGAGAGTGTCTTGTTTGAGTAAGAGATTGTAGATAAGGAGTGTTAGTATTAGAAAGTGATGTGATAAAAAAAAATGTTTTTATAGGATTCCAGAGTTGGATGTGTAATGTAGAGATCAATAAATTATCAATACATGTTATCATACAAGATCATTTCCCCTTAAGTAGGCTTTAATGATAAAGCAACCATAAAAGTGAACAAAATTTTTTACCTTGGATGACAATTGGGATATGGTGAATCCCATTGGAGGGGTGTCATACGTATTTGAACTTGCATGTAAAGGTGTACAACATTTAACTAGTTGTCTTCTTGAAATGAGGAGTATTGAAAATGAAAGAAAAATGAAAACTTTTCCTATGTGTAGAGAAGTTATAATGTATGAGTATAACCTATTCAAGTAAGGTCGTATGAATGAAGAAATGGAGTGTAGGCATGGACATGTCATAGTTACCCTATTTTTCTTGAAAAAGAAAACAAAACTTAACATCATGCAATGTTATCTATCAATCATGAATAGATTCCCCAAATTAATCAATTCTTAATTGAACTGCTTGGTGGTACCTAGTAGGATATTTTCCTCTGGTCTAAGAACCTTTATGATATGTTTGTATTGTTTCTTTTTTGATATAAGATTAATGCATAGTGGAGGATCCTGTACAAGGATAAGGGATATTTTGACATCTATCCATTTTCAAGTCTAGAAGGGAAATTCATTATCCACCCAATTTAAGGGCCTCAAGTAGATTTCAAATCAAATCATAATTTGGGATACAAAAATCTAAATCTTCCAAAGAAAAAATGGGCAAGAATGCCAACATTTGTGTTGGATATGAGACATCTCGATGATGCAAGCACAAGGTATCCATCAATTCTAGGATTTAACACATTTTTAAATGAATGGTCAGAAATCATGTATTAAATTTTTTTTGTATGTGAATGAGGATGTGTATTCGGCAACATTCAACTGGATTTTTGATGTATATAGGGACGCATTTTACAAGTTCAAGATTGAGGTAGAATTTTGGCATAATCAAGTTTGAAGTAAAGATTGTTTTATTAACTGGAAGCCACACAAATGTTTAATCATGATCTACGATCTCGGCCCCAACCATTACTAGAAGGGATGAGGCTACAGTAGACCTTGATCATAGAAGATACCAACTACACTAGCAGGGCATGTCACTGTTGGTAAAACCCATGATGGTCGATTCATGTAACACTCTATATCTACGTCTCATCATTTGCATGGTAAAGAAAATGTTGCACTAGCTGACAATGATATAATTTATTTCTAAATATCCATAGAAAAGTATGTACCTTTTCACGAAAGGTGCACATGTAATTGATATGAACAAAACTTTATAGGAAACAAATTTTCCCATTCAATGTGAAGAATGGTATTTGAATGTCCTAAGGTTCCCAAGTGGAAAATCAAAAAAGAAACAAAAAAACAAAAAGAAAATAGTTTCCCCTTGATTAACAAGGATATTTTGATGATAGGTTAGTATGATAAAGTATCATCACTTGGTCGAGATTATGTTGGGTGAATAAGGAGCTTACCACCATGGTAGACTTTACATTATCACATTACATATCACCCCAAGGAGAACATATCATCAGACCAATTATGCTTACATGGATGTAATAGGGTCAATGATTTTACTATGTTTAGATATGTGAATAGGTTGAATAGGCAACTGAGTGCATGATATAACTCATATAATGCACAATGTTTCCTTTTGAGGTGTCAAATTTGTCAGACTTCCACTTGTTTTATGAGACTAGGATGGAAGATCAGATTCTTTTCAAACTAAGGGGCCTTTTCCACAAATGAGTGAGGGAAAATAACCCAGACATGGTGATTTTTAATAATTCATGTGGTAAGGAGGTTGATGTGAAATGTTGTGTTGTAAGAACATATGGATGAAAATTTTCCAATTGTATTCAAAATGTCATGTTGGACTTATGCCATTTTAGTGGGTACCTATATATGATTAGATGTATTTTGTATGTACTACATGTATGATGCCATGTTTCTTAAGGTTGATATAAAAATCAAATATCCTTAGGATCCAACATAAACATTAATTCTTTTATTTAGAAAAGTTGGTTTACCAAAGTTGAAGTAATTTAGCATCACATCAATATGATTTTTTGATTTAGAAAGGAAGGTTTACCAAAACAATTTATTTTACCATTTTACTGTTCTTTGAGTTCTGAAAAGAATGCTTGTACAAAAGTAAATTTTTTGTTAGAATTGCGATACTATTTTTGTTTTGAAAAAAGAGGTTGCAATCAAAGTCAAAATTCCACTAGTATTTTAATTTTTTTATATTTTGAAAGAAGTTCTTACCCAATTGGAAGTACTTTATCATTACCTTGAAGTGGTTCTAGGTTTTTAAAAAGGAAGGTTTGCACAATTCATTTTTTTTCTAAATTGTAATGTATTTTGGTTATGGAAGAATTGCTTGTACTAATGTCACAATTTTAATAATATTTGGACAATAACTTAGGTTTTATAAGATGCATTTATAATAAGTTGGAAGCAATTTAGAATTACTTCAACGTTGTTTTAGGTTTTAACAAGGAAGGTCTACTTTAACTAAAATATCTCACATTTTTTTGTACTTCAATTCCAAAGGATTCATGTTCTAGAAAAGATATTCACATCATTTCTATGCTATATAGGTTTTTGGATTAAGGTGTGAATGTTTTACATTTTCTCATCATATCATTTTTGTTTTGTGTTCTAGAAAATGGTTGCAACAAAAGTGATGATTTGGCCTCATTCTGGGTGTTCAAGAGATATTTGGACTAGAACTCAATATTGTTGGGTTTTTATTTGTAAAAGGTAATTTTGTCATATATTAGAGGTAAAAATTAGATGTATATTCCCTTACAACTCATGATCTTAACAATATTTTGACATTATTCTTACACATATACCAATAATAGTGAAAATGGATATACTTAACTTAAATAGGTATAAATTTTACTAAAATGTGTATGGATCTCTAGAGTCACCAAACTTAGGATACTACCCTCAGCATACATTCTGGTCAACAATAACCAAATCTATGTTAGGTACAAGGAAGTGACAATATTTTAGGCTAAGGATTTCCCACTTGTATGTGGTATCTGGAAATACTTATGGTATGGTATTTTTTATAATGGGTTGTATGAGGGCTACTGTAACCTATTGGATACCATAAGAATGAGAAACTCTACTGCATGGAGTTATTATTTAACCCAAAACACAAGTTAGGTGAAAACAAGATTCCCACTTTGATGTGTAGGGTTTTAGGTATGAGGAATGACATAACCAAAAAAAATCTGTAAGCCCCATATATAAATCTCATTAAAATGACATAGTAAGAAATGGGACTTCAAAGGTATACCTTGTTGTAGAATAGATCAATGAATTTCTCCTTATAGGGTGGGTGTGTGTCACCATATATAGTACATGCATATAGGTTGACTAAGTGCTCCTCATATAGTTTCTCGGTGCCTATGTCTCTATGGTGTCCATTTGGATGACCAAAATCTCAAAATGTCTTGCTTGAACTAGGAGAAATGAGGAGCCTCTGAGTGACATGGTGTGTTTATTTCTCTTCTTCTATTTCTATCCTTGAATACTGATAACTAGGGCTTCCAATATTGACAAAATTTAACCGAAACCCTAAACATCACACCCCTTTGAATAAGGGAATTGGCATATGGGATTTTAATAAAATCCCAAGAATAAGAGCCATAGACTATTGTTTTGCTAACATTCATTCATTCACTATCTAGTTAGCTAGTTGAAGTAGTCGATCCAATAAATGTTTTTAGAAAACCTTATAAATGATTAGTTGACCAACGAATAATATTACTCAACTACATACTGGACTGGTCAACCATGTAGTTGTTCGAGCTAATTGTCTAGGGGTTATAGTACATTTAGATAGTTAGTTGGTTAATAATTTTAGTTAAGAATATAACATCAACTAGTTGTTGGATTAATAATTTTGGTCAAGAGTATAACATCATGTTGATGTTCTAGACCTCTAGACTATACTCTAGAATCCTCACATCATCATATATTTCTAATTAGTTTGTTAATTGTTTTAGTAACCAATCAAGTTTATAACTTTTTTATTTGGAAAATTTTTATCATAATTATAATTATAATTATCTTCCATTATCATCCTAAGTGTGTGATGGTATAGGTTTCCAATTACATTGATTGTTATATCCACAACCATATTACAACTTCACAAAAAATGAATGGTATGTAGTATTGGTATGTATCCCCTGAGGGCCAATCATGGGATGATTGGTGGGATACATTAAGATTGATTTAATAAATATCAGAGACAAGCTTCCAATTCTTTCTGGTTCAGTCATATGAGATAATGATAGAACATATTGAATGTCTAAAGAATGATAGTACTCAATGGAGTATTCTTCAGGTTGAGGACCTGAACGATGAGATCATATAGATGCTAAGAGTTTGTACATTCTTATTATGTCCCTAGTCAGATGTCATTGTGGAAGGTAGATAGACAGCAATGACACACAAGACTAGATTGTGGTGTTGGTTGATGACATAATCTCATTAGTCATGATATGGAGATATCAAACCAAACACATAGGTGCTTGTTAGAGAAAAAGTGTACCAGACATACCCACCGTGAGTTTGACACATGGAACCATGACGTGGTAGTCACAGTCAGTTCTCACAGTGATGGTGGTGAGTGTGATTCTTTGACCTAAAATCACTACACTCAACACATGTCGTTGGGTTCACTTAGACATCATCAAACACAGCCCTCAAACATGGGTTGTTATAAAGGTGATGATTGGGTGGCTTTGACACATGGAGCTTTTGAGGGGTGAGTGATAGATATGGGATTTGTCCCTCCTGAGGGAGTTTGATATCCATGGACACTTGATGAGTAGGATTGTGATAGGTGTGCGCACACATATGTGAATTAGTATATGATATTGATGTCATACATATCTCCTCCAATCTACTCTGAGATCAACAAAATGAATGAACATTGACATGATGACTGTTCCATGCCTTGTGTTCATTCAAGATATCAGCGAAAAAGGAATTATACATTCACTGTAACACCATTCACGGATTGTAGGATTGAAAGTTGTTCTCGAACTTTCTATTTCACTTGGGTAGCACTGATGTGCGACTAGGCACTGCTCTTTGCTTGTGAAGTCATAAGTGTTATGGATTTTCACTACCAACGTGAAATGGGCCTGCAGGGTCACACACATAGGATTTAACTCGAAAGAGGAGTTTATCCACAAATGATGTTTAGATTGATTACTAAAGGAGTTTAGTAGTTCAATTAAACAATTAATCAATTGATAGCTCAAAATCATAGTGTTCATGGTGTTGGACCAGATGATTAAGAGTATTGGATTGATTGGAACTGCAATTGACTGATTTGTACAGTCTACTGCCCCAACCGATCGGCTCATAGGGTTGAACTGATCGGCTCAGGTTGATGAACCGATCGGCTCAAGTGGTGAGTCAATCAGCTCATGTGTTAATGAAATGATCGACTCAATTGTTGAACCGGTCGATTCATGTGACCAACTGAGATTGTTTGGAAAGTCAAAAGACTCTTTTTGCAAATACATATTTGATTCACTTGTACAAATTTGTTTTGGACAAGGACTAATATTTGATTAGTTGGAAACAAACATGGAAAGTCAATTCGAGTTGGACGAGGACCACAAACCAATCGACTCGTGCTTAAACTGATCGACTCATGCTTGAACCGATCGGCTCAGGTGTGAACCAATCGGCTCAGGTCCCCAACTGATCGGTTCATGCTTGAAACAATCGGTTCAGCTGGCGCAGTTGGTTGTTTTGTGGAAAATCTTGAATCCTTCTACTCCTACTTTAATCCTGCATTGCCCAGGGTAGAGAACCCTGTCCCATGACCCTCCTATATATAGGGGTATTGGGGGCTTCTCAAAGTACAACTCAGAACACCAGTTTCTCTGCAAAGTTGTAGTTCTCTCTGGTTGTGGTAACCGAGAGAGCCCGAGTAAGAGCTATCTGATAAGGGAGTCACAGTAAGGGAAAGACAACTGTAGAAAGGCAAATGGTTGTAGGAGAGTGTCTCGGTGACTAGTACGCCGATAGGAGGGTGTGACTCCTTCCAGTGCCTTGTGTGACAAGGCGATCAGAGTTCTAGGTGGTCAGTGTGGACTACTATAGAGGTGGGAGACTTCTGCCGCTCGGAGGACAGTTGTGAATCCCGATAGTCCCGGTGAAACTAGGAGCTACACAGACACCGTCCAAGACCGGAGGTGAAGGTCATGCAAGTTGCGAGGTAACGTTGCCGAGAAAGGCTCGGGACAAGGTATGTCTCTACAAACCATCCTTCCCATTGTGTTGACGTGATTCCTTTATACTGGGTTCGGGGAGAACAATTTTTTTTTGTTTCCGATGCCTACTCTGTCTCCCCTAAAACCCAATAGTGGTATCAGAGCCACATCAACTACTCTATACTTTAGGATTATCGATGTGATCGATTTTGGTTTGTCCTCTTTATTTATTGCATACGATGCAAATAAAATTGGATTTATGTATGTCCAACCCTAAATCCACAAATCCCAATATACATATATAATATGTAATATAAATGCACTCGATATGCATTTCCCTTAAAGGAGTTTTGTGGTGGATGTATAGCGTGGTTATGGACAATAAACCCTATGTATGTGTGCTTGGTTGAATGTGATTTCTTACATCTCGGTCTACGCACTGATTCCCTATCTCTTATTCCTGATGTAACTCGAGATAACTCGAGATTTCTTTCCTACCTTTGCTCCCCCCGAATGTAACTATGGGTTTCTCAATTCAAATGTAAATAGGATAGAACTTTTATTTCCTGTTATGTCAAAGAACGGAGGACAACCTGACGACAACTGAGATGATCGGTTCAAGGCGTGAATCCACCGGTTCGAGGAATGAGATGAGCGGGTGGTGGCCCTGATGAGATGCACGATGACCAGTGAATCGATCGACTGGAGGCGCAAGCTGATCGGCTGGTGGCACCCAACCGACCGGCCTAATGGTGAGCTGATCAATCATGGAGATGAGTTGATCAAACCCAGAAAGGAAAAGCATTTAGTTCATCTTGTACAGGTTGCATGTGATGTAGACCTAGATGACCGTGATTCCTCTTGGCTCGAGGTATCACATTAGGATGGCCATAATCATCACTTTTATCATTTCACATGTTTTCTATGGGTATAGCATGTATATGATATGTACTACATATTGTGGTGATTGGATATGTATATGTACCGATAAAACCAAATCCCTCATTAAATATTAAAGTTTTAGATGCCTTCCAAATGTGACACACGTGAAAAGCTTGATCGGCCAAGTGTGGGCATGCCCTAGTGTGGTGCACCGTCTATCTCGTGGAAGTGTGAAGGATGGATATGTGGGTCTGTCCTAGCAGGGTGCATATTCATCATGTTGGCTTTTGGTCAAACTTAACAAGGTGACCTAGATAGGATCTAACACCTTGAGGCATGGAGGTGATCATGGCAAGGAGTTGCATATGACATCTTTCAGGAGTTGCATATGATGCAATTGGCAAAAGTTGCCTACCTGGAAGATCTATGTTGTGGGTGACAGCCCTAGGTGGTCCATGACTCAGAGGATTTCAAGATCTTGACCCACTAGAAGATTGTACGCTGCAATCTTCCGAATTGATGGTGAGGGCTATAAATTTGAACAAAAATAGTGGGAGTGATAATTAATTAAAGTCCTAATTATATCGTCAACCTTTCAAATCAATCAAATAAGTCAAAATTGAGTTTTGGACTAAATTGCATATATTTCCTTTTGTAGTACAAATGACAACAAACAACAATCACTTTTCATTGCAATCGGTCCTTGAAAAGAACTAGATGAATGGGACTAACTTCCACGATTGGTTTAGGACATTGGGAATTGTTCTCACTCAAGAACAAAAGCTCTATGTCCTGGATACTCCAGCTCCAGAGGAACCTGCTCCAACCGCACCAAAGGCAGAATGGGATGCTTATAAGAAGCATTCTAAAGAAACCATTGATGCAAAGTGCTTGATGTTGTGCTCCATGAACCACAAGTTGCAGAGACAACATGAGAACATGGGTGTCATTGAGATGATTCAGCATCTCAAGAACATGTATGAAGATCAAGCACGGAAAGAGAGATATGATGTCTCCATGGCATTGTTCAAGTGTGTCATGACAGAAGGAGATCTAGTTGGTCCTCACACACTCAAAATGATTGGGTATGTGGAGAACCTGACAAGACTGGGACTTCCCCTGAGCCAAGAGTTGGCTACTAACGTGATACTGCAATCGTTCCCAGAATCCTACAGTCAGTTTGTGATGAACTACAACATGAACAACTTTGACAAGCCATTGATAGAGTTGTTGGGCATGTTGAGGACAGCCCAGGCACATATGAAGAAGGACAAGCCTAAATCTGTGATGATGATCAGCAACAAGAAAGGCAAGTCCAAGCGCAAGGGCAAGGGAAAGGCTAAGAAAGGTTCTAATGCTAGCCAGTAGACCAAGTCATATTCAATTCTCAAGGCCAAGGGAGGCGTGACCAAGAGAGGCAATTGCCACCATTGTCAAACGCCAGGACATTGGAAAAGGAATTGTCCACTCTATCTAGAAGAACTAAAGAAGAAGGAAGCGACAGACGTCTCCACCTGAAGGTGTCATGAAATAAACTTATAACACTTTTGAGGTATATGATACCAAGATATAAAGTGTAAAGCACACAATAAATGGGGCATGTTTTGCCGCCATAGATAGGAGTAATATAGTTTATTTTCAGCCTTGAAGGGATGTAATAGAGTTATGACTGGTATTTCATATTTACTAATGGATAGAAACACCTTAATTTTTTGCATATTGTATGACAATGATGGCAATTAATAAAGTTGATGTTTCAATCTTTGTGGAAATGCCTTGTTTATCTTGTGGTACTTGGTATGCATCAGATAAAATGATACCTAAAAGTTATTGATAACTCAAACAATGAATTATCATTATCATGAGAAATTCATCTCTAGTTTACATACGATGGATAAATCTAGACTCTTTTGGTTAGAGAACCAGTAAGAGACATGAATCTGTTAGACAAGATTAATTAATCTTCAATAGTGGTAGTGGGAGATTGATTATCCTATTAGGTATAATACATGTGATGTATTTACATACCTATTAGAGTTAATGCTAATACTTCAAGCAGTGTTTAGAGAAATACCAATATGAATATCTTGAAGTGTTCAAGAATATCATAGATGAAGTACGAATTTGGAAAGTGTTAATTCTTGATGAGATCAATGAATGAAATACTAGGACCAAATGTTTGATATCCTTATGAGTGATTATGATAGTGTATCCTAGTGAACTCATGATTAAGGCATGGTGATGTCTAAATCAACAAGGATTCATAATCTAAGGAGTTAGAGGATGATTATCAAATAACTAATTTCTTCTTAAATAAAGAATACCCTACACTAATACAGGAAATTAAGAATCACAAAGGGTTGTGAGTTCTTATATCCTTGACAGATACACCTCGATTATCTATGTGATGAGTTGGTCATGTGATGAGTCAACTATCTAGATGAATATGAGGAACCGGATTTTGAGTTATGGTTTATGACCATTATATCCTAAATGACTTCCATGTGAACCATAAGGTATGACCTTGATGGTAGCACCCATTGGGATGAAATCCATAAGTGCGAATGAGACACATGGATAACATTTTGAGAAGGATGATGCTTGTTGATTGCAACTTAATGACTAAGAGATTTGGCATACAGATACTAAAACCACATTCCAATAAGGAATAAAATTAGGATGTGTACGTGACACAACCTATAAGGTTTATGAATCCATTAATGCAAATGAAGTCTATAAGTTACAATGGACTAATCAATGTGATTGATTGAGTACAAGAAACTTAGAACTGTGATCTTTACTTTGATAATATAGTTAAAGGGTTTGACTGATATGAAAAAGATAAAGAAGAGATCTGTGATTTAGTGGGAGTGTATTTGCATTCCACATGTTGATGAGGAATGAAATGTTCTAGAATGGAAATCCAAAGGGGAAATTATCTTCAGGGAAGATAGAGACGTTTCCTATGTGATAGGAATAGAGATCTATAGAGATAGTTCTCAAAAACCTCTTGCCCTGAAAAGAGAAAGCATACATTGGCAATCTATACTGAAGGGTTCAGTGTGCACAGATTCAGTGAGAGAAAACTTGTCCATGGAGTTAGTATCCCAAGGCCAAGTGTCCAATTCTTATGAAGAATGGGAACACTAAGAATATATATGGATCTATCATGTATGTAATCATCCCATTATCTTGTATGTATGGACATAGCAAGAATAAAATGCATTCATCATCTTGCATGTAGGACATGACAATATGATGTGCTCATCCTGATAACTCATATGTGGGACATGACGAGTGGATGGTTGTCTGGTTCCAGTAAGGGTTACTGGAATACCATAAGAACTTGATAAGTACTTGAGAAGTACTAGTTCTATGGAAATAAGGAAGGGTTCACTGTAAAGATTTACACTGCTGTGAACTTCCAAAAAGGACAGAAAATTAATCTCAAAATATATATGGGATATATAAAAGTGAATGTTTGTTGATAAATGGAAACATTCCAATAAAGCCATTTAAAAGGAAAAGTCGAGTATCCGTGTGTGAGAGAACATTAGTGGATACTATATGGATCTGGAAGTTCATAGAGATGAACTTATAGATATTCTGATCATTGATGACAAGTTAGGAATGATTGGTCATGCAATGTGGCTAAAGGTTAGCAAAGGAATACTAGATCGCATATTACGACAACTCCATCTCATACATGTGACATACAACGAAGAGATGAGAGACATGTAGTTAATACCAACTTTGGCATGGTGTTTCCATAACTCACTATGTTAGCACTAAAGCACACTAACATGTGGGACATGTTTGAAGATCATTAAGAATACGATTTAAGGGTGATAGGCTCACAGTGGAAGTGGGAGTCTATTGGTATGTATGCCCTGAGGGCCAATCATGGGCTGATTGGTGGGATACATTAAGATTGATTTAATAAATATCAAAGGCAAGCTTCCAATTCTTTCTGGTTCAGTCATGTGAGATAATGATAGAACAGATTGAATGTCTAAAGAATGACAATACTCAATGGCGTATGATTTCAGGTTGAGGACCTGAACGATGAGATCATACTGATGTTAAGAGTTTGTACATTCTTATTATGTCCCTTGTCAGATGTCATTGTGGAAGGTAGATAGACAACAATGACACACAAGAATAGATTGTGGTGTTGGTTGATGACAGAATCTCATTGGTCATGATATGGAGATATCAAACCAAACACATAGGTACTTGTTAGAGAACAAGTGTACCGGATAGACCCACCGTGAGTTTGACACATGGAACCATGACATGGTAGTCACAGTTAGTTCTCACAGTGATGGTGGTGAGTGTGATTCTTTGACCTAAAATCACTACACTCAACACATGTCATTGGGTACACTTTGACATCATCAAACACAGTCTTGAAACATGGGTTGTTATAAAGGTGATGATTGGGTGGCTTTCACACATGGGGCTTTTGAGGGGTGAGTGATAGATATGGGATTTGTCCCTCCTGAGGGAGTTTGATATCCATGGCCACTTCATGAGTAGTATTGAGATAGGCGTGCACACGCATGTGTGAATCAGTATATGATATTGATGTCATACGTATCTCCTCCAATCTACTCTGAGATCAACAAAGTGAATGAATGTCGACAGGATGACTATTCCATGCCTTGAGTTCATTTTGGATATCAGTGACAAAGGAATTATACATTCACTATAACACCATTCATGGATTGTAGGATTGAAAGTTGTTCTCCAACTTTCTATTTCACTTGGGTAGCACTGATGTGCGACTAGGCACCACTCTTTTCTTGTGAAGTCATAAGTGTTATGGATTTTCACTGCCAACGTAAAATGGGCATGTAGGGTCACACATATAGGATTTAACTGGGAAGAGGAGTTTATCCACAAATGATGTTTAGATTGATTACTAAAGGAGTTTAGTAGTTCAATTAAACACTTAATCAATTGATAGCTCAAAATCATAGTGTTCAAGGCATTGGACCAGATGATTAAGAGTATCAGATTGATTGGAACTGCAATTGACTGATTTGCACAGTCTACTGCCCCAATCGATCGGCTCATAGGGTTGAACCGATCAGCTCAGGTTGATGAATCGATCGGCTCAAGTGGTGAGTCGATCGGTTCATGTGTCAGTGAAACGATCGACTCAATTGTTGAACTGGTCGATTCGTATAACCAACTGAGATCGTTTGGAAAGTCATAAGACTCTTTTTGCAAATACATATTTGTTTCATTTGTACAAATTTTATTTGGACAAGGACTAATATTTGATTAGTTGGAAACAAACATGGAAAGTCAATTCGAGGTCGACCAGTACCACGAACCAATTGACTCATGCTTGAACCGATCGGCTCAGGTGTGAGCCGATCGGCTCAGGTCCCCAACCGATCGGTTCATGCTTGAAATGATTGGTTCAACTGGCGCAATTGGTTGTTTTGTGGAAAATATCGAATCATTCTACTCCTGCTTTAATCCCGCATTGCCCGGGGTAGAGAACCCTGTCCCATGATCATCCTATATATATAGGGGTACTGGGGGCTTCTCAAAGTACAACTCAGAACACTAGTTGCTCTGCAAAGTTATTGTTCTCTCTGGTTGTGGTAACCGAGAGAGTCTGAGAAAGTGCTACCCGATAAGGGAGGCACAACAAGGGAAAGATAACTGCAGAAAGGCAACTGGTTGTAGGAGAGTGTGTCGGTGACTAGTATGCTGACAGGAGGGTGCGACTCCTTCCTGTGCCTTATGCGACAAGGCAATCGAAGTTCCAGGTGGTCAGTGTGGACTACTATAGAGGCAGAGGCGGGAGACTTCTGCCGCTCAGAGGACAGTTGTAAATCCTGACAGTCCCGGTGAGACCATGAGCTGCACAGACACCGTCCAAGATCGGAGGTGAAGACCACACAAGCCGCGAGGTAACGTCACTGAGCAAGCCTCGGGATAAGGTATTTCTCTACAAACCATCCTTCTTATTGTATAGATGTTGACGTGATTCCTTTATACTGGGTTCGGGGAGAAGAATTTTTTTTTTGTTTCCGCTGCCTTCTCTGTCTCCCCTAAAACCCAACATGTAGCATCACATATATTTCCACCTAATTAATTATACAAGTTGAATAATAACTTCAACATATTTAATGTTATTGTGACTATGTAATTTGTTTGTCTCAAATTTACAGATGGAATTTGAGTCATGTAATCGTCATCTTATTAATATTCAAATTATGAATCTTGATCTATACGACACTGTTGAGATACATGTGAGATCAATATCTAACATTGACTCAAATTATAATGTATACGCATTTTATTTCCTCCCTCATAAAGTGTCTAGAATATCACTCCTATAGGATGGAGAAGTTTTAATTGCATCACTCATAATCATCCACACATGTAAAGTCACCTAATCATTATTTTATGGTAACCCTTATTCAAGGTCACATTGAGTATCACTAAAGTATCTAGAAAAACATGTGATCAATTTAGTGACATCAGGTCTAAGGATCATGATTAGCCTTGTCAAACTGAGACATGATTCTGATTGCCATTTCATGGTTTCCATATATAATTGTCAAACTGGACCACTTCGGTACACTTATTTTATAACAAATACATATATGATATCTAATAAAATGAATAATGAGGCATAGTCATAAATCACCATAAATATGATTGTTATCTTGATTTTCACAATAATAACCAACTATGGGATACGTACATATGATCTCATCTTTAGATCATCAACCTGAAATCACATGTTATTTAGTCATGCATTCTTAGAATAATATTAATTTTAATCATTACCCCAAACTTAAGAAAACATACTAAAAGAATCTTCTTTTCTAAAAACTAAGTCATATATATACACACTACCCCATTACAATCATCATATGACTGGCTCTTTGGGCATACACAACAACATGCTACGGGTACATTTATGGTAGTGAGAGGCCTATCAGATGATCACCATTTAATTTTGCGAGGTTCTTTGTGAGGGAACACCACCCTTAGCTAGGATCATATATCATTAAAGGCATGATATTGACTCTTGCAATTCAAAATGTCAATTTTGTATTGGGAATGTCTTCAAAGGATGCTAGCTTTAATAGTACAAGAATCCAATCCTTCTAAGTCCATGGTGATTGGGTAGGTGAACTGGAAAAGGGAGAAACTCCCTTCTCATGATTATGTATGAGATCCTCAACTGTATTGTGGGTGCATCTTGGAAGGGTGATCACTTAAATTTGATGATAGACATGCATGCTAAAGAGACATTTAGGACTGCATCAATGATATGAATCAAGAAACTATGAACACACTTTGTGTGAACACTTATTAATTCTATATAAAAGAAGAAAGAATTTGGCCTCCCTAGGTGTTTGTCTACTTTCATTCCATTTCAAAGAAAATCACCAATATGTTTCCATTCACTCAAATATGTAGAGTGATCCCATAGCAAACATGTACAAAGTGAAGGGTGGGATTTGATTGAGTCACAATGATAATCTATGACCTCAGACCAAGGTACACCACTTAATTGCTTGTGGGTAAGGTGTTAGGAACCCCTAACTAATTGAGAACTAGTATTCCCTTCCCAGAGAGAGGCACATTATCATTCATATGAAAAATATGTAACATGGGAATCTCAATGTAGTTCATGCACACATCTTTGATTACATAGTAGGCGTTAGAAAATTGTGTCATACATGGAATCATTCTTGGGTGCTCATATGCTCACACCATTCAGGATAAAAATAAGGGGAAAGCAAGGATCTACCTTGGGATGGTATACCTTTAAATAGCTTGCCCATAGTGGAGTTTTACGAAGGCTATCCACACACATTTCTCACTAGGAAGCATCTTCAAACTCAACACTTACCTTGTCTGATGCTGAAAATGTAAACTAGGGGCTATTCTATGGTTTTTGTAGTTTTGGAAACTCCAGGTGACTACATGTCCCTTGATATCCCTTGGTGTTTGGATCTCGACGTAACCTTGCTAACCTTAGTGATCTATATAAATGACAAATGAGTGATCATTTTAAAAGAGGTAGGTGGATGGTTTAGGGTTTTACTAGTAGTGAACATCATAATATTTGTAACTTTTAAAATCTAATACACTGAAATGTTCTAAGGACACCCTCGATGCATCACTTTTCCCAACATTTTGTACAATACTTAGACCGTGGGAGTGTTTCCATTGCATGCCCATATGACCTTTTCAAATAGTTGTTCGATTAAGATAAGATAATGACACATATTTTGTGATGAAGATTGACATGTCAATTATGTGAAGTTACCAGAATACACTAAAATTTCTTAATGAAATATTAGAATTTGAAATTCTACATAATTTCAGGAAACAAAGTTTGGGAGTCCTCATGTTGGGGTCCATATAAATAGTTAGACTATAAGATTTATATCTTTCTGTTTAATGTAAAATTGTCACACAAAAATGGACCTGTGGGTGGGTTAGGATGAAGGAGAATGTACATGATATATGTGAATAAATTTGAGAGTTTTTCCAAAGATTTGGGGAAGATAATGGTGAATGATTGAGTGGGTTAGTGTTGGAGATCAAGCTCCTATGTTTTCTCGATTGTGACATCCACACAAGGTATTCCATGATAAAATATCTATTAATGAGAATACATTTTGAATTAAGGCTTTGTTGCTATTTTAGATTGTGAGTGTGATTGTAGTCCTAGGAGAGACTAGGATCATTACTCAAAGTGTTGTGGCATGATGATCAACTGTCATGACTTGGAATCATTTAAAATATTCGAGCTTATGTTCATTCAAGATTCTCAAGGTATGTTGGATTTATCTATCACTTTTAGGATTGTCTTATCATTTCCTGGCATTTATTGAGTCATATTTGAGGTAGTTAATAGTTTCATATTCAGTTATCTTTACTACCTTATGTACAAATTTGTATAGCTTAGATAACACCTATTTTTCACAACTAACTTTGTCTGGACTAAAAATGTCTTAGATATTTTGATTTGATTCATGATCATTTTGTTATATTATTCTGTTTAGCAAAGAAAATAAATTGATCTAGAAAATGATTATAAATACAAAATAGTTATTAACAAGAAGACCAAGAAAGAGGTGTCATTAAAAACAATGGGTGAGTTGAGAGGTATGATGCAACTACGAAGACATTTTAAAAATTGAGTTTTTACCCACAATCATGCTCACTTTTTGAAAATCCGAAAAACCTTGCCTTCCAATAAGTTCTAACAAAACCTTCCCTTCACTCATTTTTCCTTACACACTATAAACTAAAATGAGATTTATTTCCTTCTACCAATAAGGTTTCATACTTGTTTTCATTTTTTAATTGCATACATTAAATTATATCACTTTAAAAACGTTTTTTGTTCACTAATTATCATATCATCACTGTATATTCCCATTATTGTTTTAGTAACAAAATTTTATGATTTAATCTTGAAGTTGATGAAACATTTCAAACTCGTGTGGTTCGTAGTTGGATACATGCAGAGAAGTCAGGGTTTAAATTAAGCTCGATACATTCTTCTGTTTCAATTAACTAATCCAACTATCATATCAAGGGCAAAGTCAAATCAATATATTTTCAAAAGATATTTACAAGTGCTAATATTTTAACTACCACATGTCATATGTAAAATTGTATCAAGAATGCAGTCTTTAATGTTTGATATTATATTTATTTCCATAAACCATATGTAGTTGAACTTTTCTTAGTTCAAATTTATTATTTTATGACACAAACATATAGTTAAAATCTAGGTTAACATATGTTTGGGAATTGATTTTTGCAAAAGTAATTGGATTAGTCAACTAAGCCTAAAAACGTACTTGATTGTCACTTGGCCCATACTTGGATTTTTAAACAGATGACTAACTCAAACCACCACATGTCTAACATCACTAGATGAATAAATCCATATACTAAAGCATAATACACTTTAGTTACAAAAATACACTTTAATAATGACAAAAAATTCAAGCTTTCATATTCGAATATGTAAAGATCATTATTTTTATTATTTAATAGTTAGAGTTATTGTTGAGTTGGTGAAATTATATTAGAGAAAAAACTAAAATGTCAAATTTTCTGTAAGGACCCTGACCTTCATTTTGGGCTTACCCTATTTGTTTTTCCTAAACCTTGTTCTTGGTTGCTTGCTAATCATCTTTAGTGGTGATTAGGGTTTGCTTGTGCTTAGTTGAGAGTTGGGGGTGCTACTTGCAAAATAACCTAAGATAGGGTTGGAGAGCAAGCTTGTCACCTTGAGAGATGTCTTTCTCTCTATTTGCTTCCTCTAGGGTTGAGAGGAAGGTTTGGGCTCATGCCTTGAGTTGTCTTGGGCTTGGTTGAGCTCTTTTGGGCCTTGTTTTCCCTTGTTTGGGCCTTGCCTTGCTTGATTGAGCCCTGTATCGGGCAAGGGTGCTTTGTGTCGGCCATGGGGTATCGCCCATGGGGGTGTGTCGGCCATGGAGGAGTAGTGTGTCGGCCTTTGACCTTTGTTGACCTTCTTGCCTTGGTTGTGTCACCCTAGCTTGGACATGTGGCCGATCCTTGGTTGAGTGGTGGCATTGCATGTGCATGTGTTTTGCAAGGTGGTGAAACGTGTGGACAAGTGTCCCTTGGTAAGGTGACACCTTGCCTTGGTTTAACCTTGACCCCCCATCTGTATATGCCTTGCCTTTCTCTTCCTTAGGAACCCTTTAGCTCTTTGTTACTCCTCTCTTCCTTGTGTGTGTGATACACCTCTCCCTTGCAACCTTGGTGGTCAATCCCCTTGAAGGAGTTCCCTTCTTCTTCCTTTATCTTGGTGGCCAAACCCTAGGTGGGTCTTGTTTCCTTGGTAAGCATCTTCCCTCTCTCCTTAGCATCTTCTTCTCCATCTTGCCTACTCTTCGGCCATGGTGGTTATGCTTCTTGTTCCTTTTCTTGAGGTGGCCGAAGTAGTATGCTTAGAGCTAGGAGCTTAAATATTGGAGCTTTGGAGCTTGAGGAGTTTGCTTAAGGTAGGTTACATAACTTCTAACCCTAGCTATACTACCTTCTCTATGTTGCATGTTTCATATATGTTGATGATCGGCCATTGCATGTTATGTATCTTGCTCTAGTACATGTTGTTGATCTTGTGGACATAATGAGCATGATGTTGTTGATGTTTTTGATGGTCTATGTGCCTTTACACCTAGTTGGCCGAACCATGGTTTAGGGTTTCCTTGTTGAGCAACACTCTTTTCTCTCCTTGGTCTAGAGAAGTGAGTTTGAGCTCTAGTAATGTGGGCAATACCCCTCGCTCGATTAGGTTGAGAGGTGAGCTTATATTCTAGTTGCTTGAGCAACACCCTCCTCTTACCATGGATTAGAGAGGTGAGCTTTTGGATAGATGATGACCTATGTTGAGGTGGATCCTTATGGTTGCCCGATTTGTGATAGAGGTTATGCAAAACCCCTCTCTTGGTTGTTGAGAGGTGAACTGACCTTCTTGATCAATTAGGGTGTAAGGACCCTGACCTGCGTTTAGGGTTTACCCAATTTGTTTTGCTTGATCTTGGTGCTTTTGTGCTTGCTAATCACCTTTAGTGGTGATTAGGGTTTGGTTGTGCTTTGTTGAGAGTTCGAGGGGCTACTTGCAAATAACCCAAGTTTAGGGTTTTGTGGGCAAGTTTGCCATCTTGTGAGATGTTTTTCCTCTTTGCTTCCTCTAGGGTTGAGAGGAAGGCTTGGGCTTGTTGTTTGAGTCCTTTGGGTCTGAGTTGAGCTTGTTTGGGCCTTGGAGTTCCTTGTTTGGGCTTGCTTGAGCCTTGTGTCGCCCAGTTGCTTGGTGTGTCGCCCAGTAGCTCTTGTTGTGTCGCCCAGATGGCTTGGCTTGGTTGATGGACACATGGTGCACATCTTGGACAAGTGCCTTATGGCTTGCATGAGAGGTGGATTGAGTTGGTGGACATGTGTCCCTTGGGTGGGCGACACATAGCATGGTTGTACCTTGGTTTCTCCTCCCCTTCTTCCTATATAGGTAGCTCTTCTCCTTGCCTTAGTCTCCTTTGGTCCTTTGGTCTCCCCTCCACCCTTGGTGCACGATATCCCTCTCCATCTTGCTTGTGTTGGCCGATATACTTCCTTGGAGCTGAAGTGGTGGCCGATACACCTTCCTGGAGCAGCCTGGTGGACGATAGCTTTGGACCTTGGAGTGCATCTTCTTCCTTGAAGCTTGGAGCTTAAGGCGGGTTGCATAGTTTCTAACCCTAACTCTTTTACCTCTAGCTTTGATCTTGTTATATGTTAGTAGTCTAGCTTAGTTCCTTGCTTGTACATCTTTCTTATGTACCTTAGTGGCCGATATCCCTCTCTAGGGTTTAGGGTTCCTTGTATACCTTGCTTTTTAGGGTTTGTGCTCTCTGTGTTGGAGGCTGAAGATGACCTAGGGTTGGGCGATACCCCTTCCTTGTGGGTGTGTTGGGCGACACACTTGCCCTTAAGTTGAACGATATGGTGATCTAGGGTTTGAGTTCCTTGTGTTGGAGGTCGATAGTGACCTAGGTTGGGCGATAGGGTGCTCTCTCTGGTGGCCGATATGGTTCCTTGGTGGATGATATGTTGTATCCTTAAGGTTGGCCGATACACTTGCCCTTAAGTTGAACGATAGGGTGAGCTAGGGTTTGTTGGCCGATATGATGAGTACCTTGGAGATGAACGATACCCTTCCTCTTGTTGGCCGATATGGATGTCCTTGTGTTGGATGATAGAGTAGGTGCTCTTGTGTCGAGTTATCTCCTTGTCCATGTGGTGGACAATAGGGTCATGTAGTGCCATGAGTGTTAGGGTTGGGCGATAAGCCTTGGGCCATGGTGGCCGATAACCCTAATGGCCGATAGCCCTAATGGACGACACCATGATGGGCGATACCCTAATGGCCGATAGCCATGTTGGGTGATACCCTACCCTATGTGCAGGATGTGTGAGGGCCGATAGGGTTAGTAGTGAGTGTTGGCCGATAGGGTTAGTAGTGAGTGTTGGCCGATAGGGATAGTGTGGTAGTCGATACCCATGTTGGGTGATAGGCTTTAGATGAGGGTTGTGAGGCTATAGTGAGGGTATGAGTTTCTTTGGTGACGGTCCCTCATGTGATGGAAGTGGTTAGCTATGCACCAATGAGCGATGGTGGTGTTTGTGATATCAACAATGTATATGAAGCCTTGCAAACAATAAGGATGCTAATGATAGTAATGTCTATGATGTTAGCCCTCATGTAATTGATGCATGATGTGACCCTTATGCTTAATTGTTAATGATAAAGAAGATGATGATAACTACTCTAGTAGTTTGTTTAATGATAATAATGTTGGTAATAATGATGCTAAGTGACAGTTACATTAAAGGTTGCTTCATGATAAAGATGACAATAGTTGATGACATAGTAATGACCTTGTTAATAATAGTGTTGGTTCTGTATACTTAACATAATTTCTATATACTTTGATTGCTTGTATAACCTTGAGATTGAGAGTAAGCATCAGTATGGTTTGATTAATGATGTACTTAACATACTAGGTTACCAAATAAGTGTAAAAATTGGTAATTAGATTATCTTGAATGATCTTTCATGATAGCGAGCATATGCCTTATGTTGAATCTACGATTATTGTGTACTCTAACCTTGCAGGTGATGTTTTAGCCATGAAAGGGCTATGTGACATATGTAATGAGTAACATTGCTTTGATAATTACTCTATAAGAGTATGCATGTGATATGTCTTTCCCATGATGATGAGGTGAGCCTTAAGAGATAACGGCAGTGCATGATGAGGGTTGAGACCCTGTGGTATGTGATGATCCTTGAGATGGATCTGGATGGTTGGCAAGAGGCCAAGTGATAACATGTGATGTTGGATCCTTAAGATGGATCAGGTTGATATGAATAGATCATAATATAATGTTCTTTACTTTCTGTTATATCTTTGCATGTTATACAACTTGGTTGAATCCTGTAATCCATCTAAAAGATACTAATTAATCACAGTGAAAAATATCATGTAGTTTGCCCTGGCCATAGATCCATCATCGTCAGGACTTGGTGATGGTGAAACAAGTTTTCCTACGGGTTAACCTGGAAGTTCATATTGTTGAATATGTGTAGGTTGCTCCTAGCTTGAAAATGAGGAGGTAAGAGTGTAACTTCGGTTGCAGACTCAGATATGTGTGTAGAGCATGGTGAACAGGCCCATGGCTCAGGATATGTGATGTATGGAGCATGAATGCAATCATGGCTCAGAGCACGGTGATCAGGCCCGTGGCTCAGTTTTACTAGCGTCGTGACCTGTACCAAGGCGGGCTAGAGAATGGGTAGCCTATGGAGCTAACCCTGGGGCTTAGACCACTTCAGCATGTGACTGCGGTCCTTCTTGTGTTGTACTCATGTACTGACCATGAGGTGGGAGGTCGTGGAGTCCGGCTCTTCCATTGACCTTGTATGGCACCGTATTGGGTTTCGTAACCGAAGGTTGGATTTGAACGGTACGGTTCAAATCCTCAGGGCATAATAAAATGTAATACAGTCGTTTAGTATTTACTAGTCATATCAAATATGAAACATTGGTTGAGGCCTTGTTTGTGTAATATTCCATTATACCTTGCAGGTCATGTGGTAATCTACCTTATCTTGATAATCAGGTTATATGGCATTATACCCTGTTCTAATAATCCTGTTACATGTTGATATATCTCATCTTGATAGTCATGTTCCTTTGAAAGACATCTGGTTTTACGCTTTAGTACAGCTGGTATGCTTGCCGGTAAGAATGATCTTGCTATATATATATATATATATATATATATATATATATATATATATATATATATATATATATATATATATATATATAACTGCTTCTGATATATCTGCTCATGTTATAATTGCTGTTATAGTTTCTCTTGCTGAGGTTCTATGGTTGCGGTGGGGAGCTATGTTTCCCGCTGGGACAATTGTTCAATTGTCTCACTCCGCTGGTTTACACCCTTTTTAGGTGGTCGAGGTAGACGTGGTCGTGGTTGTGGTGTTGCGGACGAGCAGCTTGAGGAGCAGTAGAAGGCAAGCGATGGACATGCTGCTGTTTTGGATGTTTTGTAGTAGAGTCTAGAGTCATCCCTGTACTCTCAGGTCCTTGACAGTGTTTTGACGATGTTTCACGAAGATCGTTCGATGATATCTGTATATCCTGCTGTTGGCCGGATGTGGGCCTTTATGTATATATGAACAGGTGGTGAACTCATGTGATGGATGGACAGTTGTTCCTGAGCTGTGGCCACGTGTCAGATCTTGTGTATGAACATATTTATATGACATGTTTCTGTGCAGGATGAGGACTGGAAAGTAATAGTTTCACAATTTATCAGTTTTCCACAATTGGTTTTAATTAACTCGTGTTTTTGATAATCTGTGGTTATGGTGTTTTCCGCACGTTTTCCCGTAACACCTCGTTATCTGTGTGATAATGGGATGTGTTGCCACAAAGCTTGGTATCAGAGCTTTAGGTTCGCTGAGTCTACAGGGGTCTAGGACTAGGTTGAGCCTGTTCTTCTGAGTTTTCCAGGTTATCTTACAAAAATCTTCTGCCCTCAGCAGAAGAAAAGCCAAGATGTCTGGAAACCACGAAGAACATGCTCCTGAGCATAGTGATGCTGCATCGGTTGATGGAGCAGATGGACGGGCACATGAAGATCGGGTGCCTGAGGTCCCCCAACCAGACCCAGCCATACTTGAACACCCTGCCTACCAACAGCTTATGGGGCAGTTAATGGCTACGATGAATCTCATGGTTGAGCGATTACCAGTGCCTCCTCCGCGAGCACAGGTTCCCCATGGAGAAGCATCGGGTATTGGGAAGACCTTTGCGCGGCTTCGCCGAGTCGGAGCTTCGGATTATGCTGGAACGGCTGATCCAGCAGATGCAGATCTGTGGCTGACGAGTCTTGAAAAGGCTTTCCGGATCCTCGACATCCCCGAAGCAGACAAAGTAAAGCATGTTGTCTACCTTTTGAAGGGTAGTGCTGGTCACTGGTGGACCATCGAGGAAGAGAAGCGGCCTGGTGAGGTGATCTGTTGGGAAGTGTTTCGGCGCGAGTTCGTCACCAGATACTTTCCGAAGATGTACCTGGATGAGAAGATCAGTCAGTTTGAGAAGTTGCGGCAAGGAACGATGAACATCACCGAGTATGAAGCTAAGTTTATGGATCTGTTGAGGTTCTGTCCTCACATGGTGGTGATAGATGATGAACGGATCGGACGTTTCGAGAAGGGTTTGAGTGTTGAGTTGACAACCCCTGTGTCTGCACTGGAAAACCGAGAGCGGTTTGCCACGTTTGTGGAATCAGTTTGACGGATCGAGAGGACAGTAAGGGAGAAAAGAGAGTCGGTGTCTCTTAAAAAACCTGCTCAGTTTCAAGGACGAAGGTTTGGTGGCTTCAAGAAACCCAGGTTTTCAGCACCGTCAGTGATGAGAAGTGCTGGTGTACCATCTCAGTGGTCTCCGAGTAAGGGAAAAGGTTATGTTTCTTCACCATCTAAGGCGCACAGCTCAGCTTCGGTGGCAGTGACAGGGCCATCTAGGCCACGAGTTGACAATAGAGCATGTCATCTCTGTGGACAAGTCGGGCATTGGAAGTTCAATTGCCCAAATAGAGATGTTGAAGTGACGCAGCAACCGAGGCAGAGTTTCCAGAAGTCTGAGAGACCACAGCCCAGTGGTAGCAGAGGACGAGGACGCGGTCAAGCGTCTCAAGCTGGATCGTCTGCTCAAGGGAGCAGAGGTCGTGGACAGCAAGCTACAGCTCGATTCTATGCCATGAATCATCCGGAGGCGATAGTCAACCCGCGAGTGGTGACAGGTCAGATGGAGTTATTTCATTCTGATATGTCTTCTTCTTGCTTTATATCTGTTCTGTTGGACCCGGGTGCTACACACTCTTTTATCGCCTATAGTATGCTTGAAAACTGTCATCTACCTGTCAGTTGTAAGAAGGATAGCTTGTTGTTAGAAACCCCTCTTGATGGTTCCTCTTTGCTTCGAGAAGAGTGTCCATCTTGTGTTTTGTCTTTTTCGGGACATAGCATTCAGGTGGATCTGATACCACTTGATATGCATGGTTTCGATGTTATCCTTGGGATGGATACCTTAGAGAAGTATAAGGTTGTCTTGGACTGTGGTTCCAAGCAGGCGGTGTTTGATGTTGTTGGAGAGAAGTGGATCTTCCAGGGAGATAGGAGGATTCTTCCGACGTGTCTGGTGTCAGCTATGGTGGCAGATAGGTTGTTGTGACAAGGATGTGAGGCGTTCTTAGCTCACGTTGTGGATACCGTTGTGGATACCAAGGCGAAAGGCCTTAACCTTGAAGAAGTGTCAGTGGTCCGAGAGTTTGCAGATGTGTTTCCCGAGGAGTTTCCTAGTGTTCCTCCACCCCGAGAGATCGATTTTGAGATCAATCTGGTTCCGGGAACGCAGCTGATTGCACAGACACCTTATAGGATGGCTCCAGCAGAGATGGTAGAGTTGAAGAAGCAGTTACAAGAGTTGTTGGAGAAAGGTTTCATCAGACCGAGCACGTCACCTTGGGGTGCTCCCGTGTTGTTTGTTAAGAAGAAGGATGGTTCGATGCGGTTGTGTATAGACTACCGACAGTTGAACAAGGTCACGATCAAGAGTAAGTACCCATTGCCGAGGATAGATGACCTGTTCGATCAGTTGCGTTGTGCTACAGTGTTTTCGAAGATCGATCTACGGTCTGGATATCATCAGTTGAGGATAAATGCGGATGACATACCAAAGTCAGCCTTTAGGACGAGGTATGGTCATTTTGAGTTTGTGGTTATGCCGTTTGGATTAACCAATGCACCTGCTGCTTTCATGGACCTGATGAACAGAGTGTTTCGTCCGTTATTAGATCAATTTGTTGTAGTTTTTATAGACGACATCTTGATCTATAGTCGGAACCGGCTAGAGCATGAGCAACATCTTCGTCAAGCGTTGACTCTCCTTCGTCAACATCAGTTGTATGCTAAGTTTAGTAAGTGTGAGTTCTGGTTGTATGAAGTGACTTTCTTAGGTCATGTGATATCTTCTGAAGGAGTCAAAGTAGATCCGTAGAAAGTGGAATCCGTTGTGGATTGGGAACAGCCGAAGACGCTGACGGAAGTTCGTAGTTTCCTTGGTCTAGCAGGATACTACCGGAGGTTTATCAAGGACTTCAGTTCGATAGCTCTACCGATGACGAAGTTGACCAGGAAGGATGTACCTTTTGTTTGGAATGATCGATGTCAGCAAGCTTTCCAAAGTTTGAAGGAAAAGCTAACCAGTGCTCCAGTGTTGATCTTGCCAGAATCTGGAAAAGGCTATGTTGTTTTCTGTGATGCGTCTAAGAAAGGTTTGGGTTGTGTGCTGATGCAGGAAGATCATGTGGTTTCTTTTGCTTCGCAACAGCTTAAGAAACACGAGGAGAACTATCCGACCCATGACTTGGAGCTGGCAGCAGTGGTTCATGCGTTAAAGATTTGGAGACACTATCTTTATGGGGAAGTGTGTCAGATCTTTACAGATCACAAGAATCTGAAGTACATCTTCTCACAGCAAGAGTTGAACATGCGACAACGTCAGTGGATGGAGTTGATCAATGATTATGATTGCACTATCGAGTATCATCCTGGTAAGGCGAATGTGGTAGCAGACGCGCTTAGCAGAAAGTCTTCTACTCCCAAGAAGGCACATATGAGTTCTTTGGTATGCCATAGGCGGGACATGTTAGTCTCCTTACGGCAGATGAACGTACAGATGGAGGTTTCCTCGTTAGCTGGACTTTTAGCACAAATGCAAATCAAGCCCACGTTGAGACAGCAGATCAAGGATGCACAGCAAACGGATGATACAGTACAGCTAATCAGATCAGAGTTTGGCAGCGAAAAGCGTGATGGGTTCCATGAGTCCGAGGATGGGGTGGTTTGCTATCATAATAGGATGGTGGTTCCAGATGCTGATAATCTGAGGAAGTTGGTGCTCGAGGAAGAACTCACGTCGATGTATGCTATGCATCCAGGCATCACCAAAATGTATCATAGTCTGAAGGACTTGTATTGGTGGCCCGGCCTGAAGAAAGATGTAGCTGAGTTTGTGGCTAGGTGTGCGGTGTGTCAGCAAGTCAAGGCTGAGCATCAAAAGCTGGCAGGTACGTTGCAACCTTTGCCTATACCACAGTGGAAATGGGATCATATAACCATGGATTTCGTAGTTGGTCTACCCAGGACAACTAGGAATCATGATTCCATTTGGGTGATAGTGGACAGATTAACGAAGTCTGCCCATTTCATACCTGTGAAGACCACGTACACAGCTGAAAAGCTCGCTCGAGTATATGTGGATGAGATAGTTTGTTTGCATGGTGTGCCAGCAATGATAGTTTCTGATAGAGGTCCTCAGTTTACAAGTTGTTTTTGGGAACAGTTGCACAGGGCGATGGGAACGCAGTTGAAGTTTAGTACCACTTTCCACCCGCAGACAGATGGATAGTCTGAGAGGACTATTCAGACTTTGGAGGATCTTCTTCGTGCTTGGGTTTTGTAGTTCCTAGGCAGTTGGGACGTACATCTCAGTTTGATAGAGTTTGCCTACAACAATAGCTATCAGCGGAGCATTGACATGGCTCCCTATGAGGCTTTGTATGGGAGGAAGTGCAGATATCCTTTGTGTTGGTATGAATCAGGTGAATATCAGCTTTTGGGCCCTGAGTTAGTACAACAAACGACAGAAAAGATCAAGGTGATACAACAACAGTTGAAAGCGGCACAAGACAGGCAGAAGTCTTATGCAGACAATCGCCGACGACCCTTGGAGTTCCAGGTGGGAGACAAGGTGTATCTTAAAGTTTCTCCGTGGAAAGGTGTGCTGATGTTTGGCCGGAAGGGTAAGTTAGCTCCCAGATATATGGGGCCTTACCCAGTCTTAGCACGTGTTGGCAAGGTGGCTTACGAGTTAGAGTTGCCTCCAGAGTTGCACAGGTTACATCCAGTGTTCCATGTCAGTATGCTGAAGAAAAGTCATCCGGATACAGGAACAGTGATACAACCAGTTGAAGTTGAGCTTGACAAAGATGTGACTTATGAAGAGGGTCCTATGATGATCCTTGACAGAAGAGTCAAGAAGTTGAAGAGAAAGGATCTGATTCTTGTGAAGGTCCTTTGGCATCACTGTGGCGTTGAGGAAGCCACGTGGGAGCTTGAGGAAGAGATGAGGAGGAAGTATCCCTCGCTTTTCTCTTCGGATTTCGGGGACGAAATCCTTTTGTAGAGGTTTACGGCTGTAAGGACCCTGACATGCGTTTAGGGTTTACCCTGTTTGTTTTGCTTGATCTTGGTGCTTTGGTGCTTGCTAATCCCCTTTAGTGGTGATTAGGGTTTGGTTGTGCTTTGTTGAGAGTTCGAGGGGCTACTTGCAAATAACCCAAGTTTAGGGTTTTGTGGGCAAGTTTTCCATCTTGTGAGATGTTTTTCCTCTTTGCTTCCTCTAGGGTTGAGAGGAAGGCTTGGGCTTGTTGTTTGAGTCCTTTGGGCCTGAGTTGAGCTTGTTTGGGCCTTGGAGTTCCTTGTTTGGGCTTGCTTGAGCCTTGTGTCGCCCAGTTGCTTGGTGTGTCGCCCAGTAGCTCTTGTTGTGTCACCCAGATGGCTTGGCTTGGTTGATGGACACATGGTGCACATCTTGGACAAGTGCCTTATGGCTTGCATGAGAGGTGGCTTGAGTTGGTGGACATGTGTCCCTTGGGTGGGCGACACATAGCATGGTTGTACCTTGGTTTCTCCTCCCCTTCTTCCTATATAGGTAGCTCTTCTCCTTGCCTTAGTCTCCTTTGGTCCTTTGGTCTCCCCTCCACCCTTGGTGCACGATATCCCTCTCCATCTTGCTTGTGTTGGCCGATATACTTCCTTGGAGCTGAAGTGGTGGCCGATACACCTTCCTAGAGCAGCCTGGTGGACGATAGCTTTGGACCTTGGAGTGCATCTTCTTCCTTGAAGCTTGGAGCTTAAGGCGGGTTGCATAGTTTCTAACCCTAACTCTTTTACCTCTAGATTTGATCTTGTTATATGTTAGTAGTCTAGCTTAGTTCCTTGCTTGTACATCTTGCTTATGTACCTTAGTGGTCGATATCCCTCTCTAGGGTTTAGGGTTCCTTGTATACCTTGCTTTTTAGGGTTTGTGCTCTTTGTGTTGGAGGTTGAAGGTGACCTAGGGTTGGGCGATACCCCTTCCTTGTGGGTGTGTTGGGCGACACACTTGCCCTTAAGTTGAACGATATGGTGATCTAGGGTTTGAGTTCCTTGTGTTGGAGGTCGATAGTGACCTAGGTTGGGCGATAGGTTGCTCTCTCTGGTGGCCAATATGGTTCCTTGGTGGATGATATGTTGTGTCCTTGAGGTTGGCCGATACACTTGCCCTTAAGTTGAACGATAGGGTGAGCTAGGGTTTTTTGGCCGATATGATGAGTACCTTGGAGATGAACGATACCCTTCCTCTTGTTGGCCGATATGGATGTCCTTGTGTTGGATGATAGAGTAGGTGCTCTTGTGTCGAGTTATCTCCTTGTCCATGTGGTGGAAGATAGGGTCATGTAGTGCCATGAGTGTTAGGGTTGGGCGATAAGCCTTGGGCCATGGTGGCCGATAACCCTAATGGCCGATAGCCCTAATGGACGACACCATGATGGGCGATACCCTAATGGCTGATAGCCATGTTGGGCGATACCCTACCCTATGTGCAGGATGTGTGAGGGCCGATAGGGTTAGTAGTGAGTGTTGGCCGATAGGGTTAGTAGTGAGTGTTGGCCGATAGGGATAGTGTGGTAGTCGATACCCATGTTGGGTGATAGGCTTTAGATGAGGGTTGTGAGGCTATAGTGAGCGTATGAGTTTCTTTGGTGACGGTCCCTCATGTGATGGAAGTGGTTAGCTATGCACCAATGAGCGATGGTGGTGTTTGTGATATCAACAATGTATATGAAGCCTTGCAAACAATAAGGATGCTAATGATAGTAATGTATATGATGTTAGCCCTCATGTAATTGATGCATGATGTGACCCTTATGCTTAATTGTTAATGATAAAGAAGATGATGATAACTACTCTAGTAGTTTGTTTAATGATAATAATGTTGGTAATAATGATGCTAAGTGACAGTTACATTAAAGGTTGCTTCATGATAAAGATGACAATAGTTGATGACATAGTAATGACCTTGTTAATAATAGTGTTGGTTCTGTCTACTTAACATAATTTCTATATACTTTGATTGCTTGTATAACCTTGAGATTGAGAGTAAGCATCAGTATGGTTTGATTAATGATGTACTTAACATACTCGTTACCAAATAAGTGTAAAAATTGGTAATTAGATTATCTTGAATGATCTTTCATGATAGCGAGCATATGCCTTATGTTGAATCTACGATTATTGTGTACTCTAACCTTGCAGGTGATGTTTTAGCCATGAAAGGGCTATGTGACATATGTAATGAGTAACATTGCTTTGATAATTACTCTATAAGAGTATGCATGTGATATGTCTGTCCCATGATGATGAGGTGAGCCTTAAGAGACAACGGCAGTGCATGATGAAGGGTTGAGACCCTGTGGTATGTGATGATCCTTGAGATGGATCTGGATGGTTGGCAAGAGGCCAAGTGATAACATGTGATGTTGGATCCTTAAGATGGATCAGGTTGATATGAATAGATCATAATATAATGTTCTTTACTTTCTGTTATATCTTTGCATGTTATACAACTTGGTTGAATCTTGCAATCCATCTCAAAGATACTAATTAATCACAGTGAAAAATATCATGTAGTTTGCCCTGGCCATAGATCCATCATCGTCAGGACTTGGTGATGGTGAAACAGGTTTTCCTACGGGTTAACCTGGAAGCGCATATTGTTGAATATGTGTAGGTTGCTCCTAGCCTAAAAATGAGGAGGTAAGAGTGTAACTTCGGTTGCAGACTCAGATATGTGTGTAGAGCATGGTGAACAGGCCCATGGCTCAAGATATGTGATGTATGGAGCATGAATGCGTTCATGGCTCAGAGCACGGTGATCAGGCCCGTGGCTCAGTTTTACTAGTGCCGTGACCTGTACCAAGGCGGGCTAGAGAATGGGTAGCCTATGGAGCTAACCTTGGGGCTTAGACCACTTCAGCATGTGACTGCGGTCCTGCTTGTGTTGTACTCATGTACTGACCATGAGGTGGGAGGTCGTGGAGTCCGGCTCTTCCATTGACCTTGTATGGCACCGTCTTGGGTTTCGTAACTGAAGGTTGGATTTGAACGGTACGGTTCAAATCCTCAGGGCATAATAAAATGTAATACAGCCGTTTAGTATTTACTAGTCATATCAAATACGAAACATTGGTTGAGGCCTTGTTTGTGTAATATTCCGTTATACCTTGCAGGTCATGTGGTAATCTACCTTATCTTGATAATCAGGTTATATGGCATTATACCCTGTTCTAATAATCCTGTTACATGTTGATATATCTCATCTTGATAGTCATGTTCCTTTGAAAGACATTTGGTTTTACGCTTTAGTACAGCTGGTATGCTTGCCGGTAAGAATGATCTTGCTATATATATATATATATAATTGCTTCTGATATATCTGCTCATGTTATAATTGTTGTTATAGTTTCTCTTGCTGAGGTTCTATGGTTGCGGTGGTGAGCTATTTTTCCCGCTGGGACAATTGTTCAATTGTCTCACTCCGCTGGTTTACACCCTTTTTAGGTGGTCGAGGTAGACGTGGTCGTGGTTGTGGTGTTGCGGACGAGCAGCTTGAGGAGCAGTAGAAGGCAAGCGATGGACATGCTGCTGTTTTGGATGTTTTGTAGTAGAGTCTAGAGTCATCCATGTACTCTCAGGTCCTTGGCAGTGTTTTGACGATGTTTCACGAAGATCGTTCGATGATATCTGTATATCCTGTTGTTGGCCGGATGTGGGCCTTTATGTATATATGAACAGGTGGTGAACTCATGTGATGGATGGATAGCTATTCCTGAGCTGTGGACACATGTCAGATCTTGTGTATGAACATATTTATATGACATGTTTCTGTGCAGGATGAGGACTGGAAAGTAATAGTTTCACAGTTTATCAGTTTTCCACAATCGGTTTTAATTAACCCGTGTTTTTGATAATCTGTGGTTATGGTGTTTTTCGCATGTTTTCGCGTAACACCTTGTTATCTGTGTGATAATGGGATGTGTTGCCACATAGGGTTTGGTGCCCGTGTGCTTGAGGTTGAATATGATCTTGTGGGGTTGTGCCTTGCACGATATGACTTTGGAGTTGTGCTGCCCGATAGCCTTGTTTGGAGTTGTACCCTTGGGTGACATACCTTGTTGAGATAGTTATAGTTCTCGACATGGTCTTGGCCGATAGGTTTTGATAGCTTGGTTCCTGGCATAACCTTGGTTTTTATCCTTGTTTAGATGAGCTTGGGCGATATGGTAAGGTGCCCATGATGGCTTTGGCCGATACCACCATGTCTTAGTTGAGCTTTGACTTATATGAAGTGTTGGATGATATGGCTTCATGCCCGACATGCTAAACCTAGATGTTGGTCATTATGATGCTTCGTGGCCATGCATGACACCATTCTCAGGCATCATGGGTACCCTGGCCGATAGGGTTAACCCTCGAATGATGCTGAGACGGTTGCACGATAGGGGCACCTTGGGAGACACCCCTTTGGTCGATATGGATCATGTTGAAGGTTAGCTGATAGTGAAATCTAACTCTAACCCTAGCTTGGTGCACGTTAGACCCTAGGCCGATAGCCATGGTAGTGCTACACGTTATACCTTGGTGTTGGCTGCCTGACACCATGTTAGAGGATGTGTAGTGGTTGGATGATATGGTGGTGAGTTGCCTTAGGGTTGGAAATCCTATCCGTTATACCTTTGGTAAGGGTATTATTTTACCGGGTACACCCTTTGATGAGGGTTGGCACTGCTCACCATGTTAGTGAGGGTTGTAGAGTTTTGGTGAGGGTTCTGATGACCCGGAATGTATATAGTTGATGGTTCTCTTTTAATAATATTATAAGTGAAATGATGTAATCACCTTGAATCCTGCAAATATGTTGATAAGTTCAAATAATAGATTGTGAACCAGGAAGCTTGGAAGCATATGATGTTGCTACACATGTTGATATGATGCATGCATATGGTCACAAGTGTAAGGCATAATATATGCCCATGATTGATAATAATACTATGAATGGTAAAGCTTATGTGTGATGTACTTATGGATGCTTCCTTATACTTGATAGTATAATAATAATCTTGTTAATCCACGATGGCTTCAGTTATCTTGGTGGATGTGTGCACTAACCATGTAGGTATTTCATGTGGATTCATGGCCTGGTCAGAGCTATGAGGTATATGTGCTTTGACTAGCACAATGTGATGATAATCCTTGTTAATGAAATAACAAGTTGATAGGTCTGAGGACCTGATAGATGGCTGAGTGCCTAGCTGAGGTGTTATCCTCTGATGATGAGATAAGGGATGTGTTCCCAGATGCTGATGCATGAGTATGATGCCTTGAGAGGCAGTGGTTGATGTAACAAGGGATTGAGGTCCCAGGACAGTATGATGATCATATTGGTGATGTAATTCCATAAGGTTGTGTTTATACTTTGTTTTGCCTCAACAATTGACTTAAAATATAATAATTAATTATAGATGAACATATTATGTAGTTGCCCTGGCTAAAGATCCATTATTGTCAGTATTTGGTGATGGTGAAATAGGTTTATCCTGCGGGATTACCTGGGCGCATATTGTTGAATATGTGAGGTTTTCCTTAGCCTAAAATAGGATGGTTGAGTGCAGTTGCGGTGCAGACTCAGGATATATGGAGCATGGTGAACATACCCATGGCCCAAGATATGTGATGATGAGAATGATGCGTTCATGGCTCGGATGTATGCACTAGCACCTATGATGAGGTGATCTAGAGATATGGGTAGCTTACGGAGCTGACCCAGAGGCTGAGGCCCTATAAGCATAAGACTGTGGTCTTTCTTAATGATTTGTGTACTGACCACGAGAAGGTGAGGTCATGGAGTCCGGATCTCCTTAGACCGTGTATGGCACTGGATTGGGCTTCGCAGCCAATGGTTGGATTTGAGCAGGGAAGGCTCACTTCCTCAGGGCATAATAAAACATAATCCAGCCGAATAAGTATATCTTACGTAGAGTAAAATATGGAATATTGATTGAGGCCTTGCTTATATAGCTGATCCAATTATACCTTGCATATATGTGTACGATCCTTATATTCTGTGATAAGTTTTTATATAGCTTATCTTGTCAATCATGTTCCATAAAGAATACTTGGTTATATGCCTCCCGGATATCTTAGTAAGCTTGATGGTATTAATAGCCTTGCTCGATATGCTTCTCTTGTTATACGCTTTATCAGTTATCTGATTTTATCTGCTTTAACCTTCTGAGGTTTTATAGTTTCGGTGGGGAGTTATGTTTCTCGCTGGGACTGTGTGTCTCACCCCACTGGTTTACACCCTTTTTAGGTGATTTCTCTAGACGTGGTGGTGGTCGTGAGGTTGCGGCCGAGCAACAAGAAGAGCAGTAGAAGGCAAGAGTTGGACATGCTGCTGTTTTTGTGGTTTTGTAGTAGAGTCCTAGAGTCATCCCTATACTCTCAGGTCCTCAGAGGTGTTTGACGAAGTTCCACGATGCTAGCTGTTGTAATTTTTGTATATCCTGTTGTTGGCCGTATGTGGCCTGTTATGTATGTATAAACATGTGTTGAACTCTGGTGCTAACAGTACAGCTGGTTCTGATAAGCTGTGGACCTATAACAAAGCCTGGGAATGTTTATATAACATGTCTTTCTACATGGTTTGGATGCAAAAGTTCTCTCATGTATGCTTTCCGCAACCGGTTTTAATTAACCTGTGTTTTCGGTAATATGTGGTTCCACACGTTTTCACGTGTCATCTCGCTGTCTGTGTGATGGAGGGGTGTCACATTTTCACTAATCCCATGTGATGAAAATTGTGGCAATATGGGGCTTCTTCAAATTTATTAAAAGAGGGGTTTTTTCTATGGCTTTTGAAAACTGCGAGGAACATTATAAGAAAAACCATACAAATTATAACTCAAAAAGATAAATTATTTTGATGCAATGTTGGGTTTCTCAACCCAAATTTTACTGGGATGAGTAGAATTTAGAATCATGTTGAACCTGAATTATGTAGAATTAAATTTCCTATCAGCTCTGAGGTTGAATAAATTAGGTAATCATTTTAAATGATCTTCAGTTTGTATTGAAATATAAGAGTGCTTGAAATATACTTACTTGAATCCAATTATCTGAGACCAAATAACTAAAAGTACAACATACCGTTGTTAGGGCCCCATCTTCAATGTTGTTATGAGATCTCCAAATCTACTATTCTATCAATCTAAATGTTAGGACTCATTTCCCTCCTGTCAATTGACATGTACAGACATGACTCTATTTCCATCCTATATGGTTGTGTATCATATACAAGTCGATCAAGACTCTGTTTGTGTCCTATCATGTATCATATACAAATTTAGTTTCTACTTTCTGTACCATGACGTCGCCTATACGAGTTGCATAGCTGAAGAAACCTGATAAAATATCCTTAGAGTCAACTTTCACTTAGCAGAAGTAAACTTAACATTGTTAATGAATTGTCTCTATCCTTCTTTGATCCATTCATCGATTATGACTAGAGTTCAAGACTTTTTGCTAGGTAAGCCAGCTACACTCAGTATGTTTTCAGGATCTAATGATATTTGGAGGTCACCATCGTAGGTGGAGCCTATAGTAAAGTAAATTGCATGGGAGCAATCACAAGAGCAGTTTAGTTCATAACAATCTATAAAGATGTAAGAACACACAAAGTTGTTCCTATGACGTTGTATGTCTATCAACTATAAAACATTCTACAGATGCATCAGTTCCCCAATCATCAAGGATAAGCTTTGCGGTTTTACAGCTAAATCAACATTACATTGTCACCAATCGAAGCAGATTTCTCACATATGTATGTCTATCATTCATTGTCGTTACACCCCCTATACGAGTTCTCTAGGATGAATGGTGCAATCTTTAGAAAAGTCTTCCGTCTTACTTTTGACTCCAACCAACGCAATGGACTGCATGATCCTATCTATTCCTATTTATTCTGCTCTTTGTTTGTCATTGATCTATCTTGTCTATCCAAATACTCCAACCGTAAATAGTTATTAAATTATCATTTACAATCTATTTTGTAGCAATTGTATACACTTCAAATGTTGTCTTTCCTACTTTTAGTTAACCCCTCTATGTTTCAATAAAAAATCACTAATAAGGTGTATGTTCAGTACAGTATAAAAGGGACACATGTGAGATAGTAAGTCTGGGACAACATATTTGAATCTGTTTGTAATACTTTCAATTTTTTGTTTTGGATTTGATTTTTGGGAGTATCTCAGAAAATTCTTGCCATACATTTATCCCAAAACCCACTCTAAAAAATTAATTAAGATGTATGTATGAAAGAAACTAAAAGGGACGCAATTGGATTGTAAGTCTAGGGCAACATATTTAGTGCCAACAAATCTGTTGTTTAAGACTTACTATTTTGACTATGTCCCAAAAACTCCTTGTCATATATTTACCCCAAAACACACCCATATAATGAAGTTGTATGCATGATAGTGATTAAAATGGACACATTAGGACAACAAGACCGAGAGAAAAAGAATTGAACCCCTCTATAACATCATGAAATTTTTGTATGTAATTGTGATTGTGCAATGCTATTAGATCCCAGAAAACACACTTGTTTGATCTTGAGCCTGAGCTTTAAGCTATTTCCTTTCTATCATTGGTACTTTATCTAGGATTATATACAAATTCAGCACTCCTTAGACAAAATGATTACCTTCACTAAATGAAATAGAAAATAAAGTTCAAAAGAACATATTTAGATTAAACCCATAATAGAAAGTTACTTTACCCACAATCTAAACACCGGAAGTTAATCATTTTTAAAAAGGTAGAAAACAAAGTTAAAAAAGCCACATAGTATAGAATTTTTAGACTCAATATACAAGTTGAAAGGCTATAGCATGTACTGTGTCAAATTTTAATATTATTATTTTTATGCATTGGAAATTTTTGTGGTGCCTATTCACCATATACCTGAAAAATATCATTTTGAACTAGTGTTTTTAGACTAAGTGTTCTATTTTGAGAATTTTCTTAAGTGGTGCTATTAAGGGAATCATTTTCCTTTAAGAGTGTCAAATGAGTTATATTTCTATAATATGTTTATAACTATTTTTGAAATAAGGTTTCAATGGCTCAATAGTCTTGTTCCAATCACAACCACCACACATCAAGAGACATTGTTTGACTTTATAAAATGATATTTTTCACCATAGGAACATGGTGAATGTTCCATTAAATGACTAAGCTCTCCAAACTATATGAAAGTTATTTTAAAGATATAATATGTCATTGACTATTATGTGAGTTATTCGATACCTTCGATGCATATATGTGAATTTAATATAAAATTTATTTAAAAGACAACAATGTCTTTGGATTGCGATGCATGTATGTGAATTTAAATAAATGAACGTTTATCATCATTTTACACACATGTATTCAAAACATGTAAATTGTAATACTGCATCGTGCCTCTATAGATTGAATTTGGTGTTTATATGAAATTTTTTAAATTATTATTTATCTCTGAACCGTCCATATGCCTGAGGGTACATAGGTACATGTATGGTAAGGGTTTAGATTTTGACAAAATGGGTATGGATATGTACCCATTCTCACTACTTAAATGGAAAACATTATTAGTATGACCATACATGTGCCTTACGATGCTCATTTACATTAAGACTGTGTCCCAGGACGTAGATAATTTCTTTCTGATACTGATATTTATTTATGAAAGAAAGAGTAAGAAAATGAAAAAAATTCTGCTCTTTGGAATTTCAAAAAGTCATGAACCTCATTTCTTATAGTAATGTGAAAAAGTCAATTGTAAGTATGTGTCCTAAAGATTGGTTTTATCGATCAACAACATTGTGTAGACCATCCTATTTTGAACATCTAGATTACATACTCTTCATTAGAAATTGTTTTTGTTCAATAGATGCTTTTGAAATCAAAGTGTGCATTGAAAACTCTTCTATGCTTCTCACATCATGAACCAATTCATGAGTTCCTTCTCCACAATTTTTTCAATCTACTGACCTTTTAGTGACTGCTGATTTCTTCCCATAATCCTAATGCCCCATGATAATTATTTCCTTTCTCTATTCAACATGAGCGCTAAGATATAAATTAAATCTAGACATTTATCCCAAGTCATCAATGTAATCCATTTTATTCTAGGTTACACTTTTTTAAATAAATTGTATTAATTAGAAAATGTTGGCCATATATATTTAAATATTTCTATTTCATATAGTACTTGATGTTCTCATGAATTATAAAAAATGTTAACATTCATTGACTATGAGGTTGGAGTTCCACCAAAGATGTGCAACACAACATTATGAATTAACACAACATCCTGACCCCATTGATGTATCAATAAATTATGTCATTGATGCAGGCAAGGTGTAAAATCATGATATGTTTGAGTCATTAACTCTTTGTGAAACCAGCGAGCTTTTCAAATATCTATGTTTAACTATTTCTCTCTTAACAAGTATGCTATGTAGATTATCAATGAGTTACACATAATATTTACAATTATATAGCATAAATAAATAATTATTACAACATAAATGGAGATATGAATCAATTTCACTCTAACTATAATAAACATGAGGCCTTTGTGAGTATTTACCTAAGTTATGTTTGAAAGTATTTAACAGAAATATCTAACAATTTTTGGATCCAAATAATTGTGCACATTGCTTACCCAAGATTATTGATTACTCATAAAGAATGGTGTATCTCAACAAGAATGGGCCAGTAACCTCCATATTCTAGATAGTAACCATTAATGATATACTTCTAAAAATGTACTTCACTTTTCTAAATACTAGGACAATACTTTATCCATTAAGAACATCATAAAGGTATAATAACAATACATATAAAACAATAAGGAAACAGTGAAGTATGTTATCAATGATTGAGGCATAATCATTCATTTACAACATACATCTATCATTTATGGAATATATATCATTGAGAATTCTATTAAGCATCAACCTTTAATTTGTATATTTTTTCTTATTACTATTTAGCAGTTTAATAACACAAATATATATAATATACTTAGTCCTAGTGTGGTTGATCATCCTCTCGAACCAGCTATTGATCATCGCCATGGTAAGCCATTGCCTCACCAACTATTTAACATCCATATATATTATTATTATTTTATGGTTTTAAAAGGAGCTTTATATCTATTGATACACTAGGGAAAAATCAAAGACCTATTTGTCTCCTATTCATGTTCTCCAATATTATTTTTATGGTTTTTAGAAATAACTTTTATGGAATATATGTGTATACATATATAATATGTTACCTTAATTTTATAAATTCATTTTCTAAAGTGTCGTGTGTAGTGTATGAATATCATATACTTTCAATGTGACTCAACTATGAATATCTAAAAACTAAATATTATATACATTATCTACTAATGTGCAAGATAAATAATTTCAACTTCTAAATTTGAACGCAATACCCTCCCATGCACACTATTATGCCAACCAGATAAAATAACTCAAAGTGGCATTTTAATATACTAATTTTTAAAAACTATTAATTTCAAGAAAGTTCTTATCATAGAAACATTATTGGCATCTATTTTTTATCATTAACCTAAAATGAACCATTGCCTCCCTAGAGTACTAAATGGGTTAAGTAAAAGGTAACATGTACTTATCTTATTTTCTACTCTAAGTGAGTGAACATAATATAACCAAAGTACATTATAATGAGGTAAAAAATGGTCGTAATAACTTAATTAAAAATAAAAGTACATAGTAGGTATAGATAATTACTCAAGATTAAAATGTATTACACCCGTCTCATATTTGTTAGAGACAAAAAGTACTGTCAATATACATTGATTGAAGGGTTTTCTTATGATAAATTAAACCTACATAATAGAATCATTTTATAACAAAAATTAGAAGATAAAGAAGAACAACTACATGTAGAAGAAAATAATAATTCTGAAACAAAATATATACACATGAGTTCATAAAAAATTATAACTAAGTCAATAAAGAAACTGAAAAAAAGTATACCAAACTAACAATTAGGTTAATATTAAAAGATAGATGATGTAAAGATGATTGGATGTGACTAAAATGTAAAATACATAAGTTTCATTTTATAATAATGACTTATTTTCTTCTTAATATAATAGATTTTAAAGCTCTCCATATTTGTGCCCCTCTATTTTGTTTGTATGATATTTTTGACTTGTTACACTTCTCAATGACTTATTTTACATGCAACACACGTGCATTAACTAGTAAGATATTAAATATAAGTATAAACTTATGGAATAGAGGTTTGTTAGCGTTTTGACACTTGAATATCCATTGATTAAAATTCTCATTCATTCTTCTGCTAAAAAGAGTACAAACTATTAAGTTTGTTTGGAAGTTATAGTGTATAGATCATTTGTCTAGTATAGGAATCACAAAAAATTGTCAGTATGGAGCATGCTAGACCTTGAATTAGGAGAAATTGTTAAAGTTTGACATGGTACTAATTGGTTAGTTAAAAGAGAATAGAAACTTAAGAACTTAAGTTCCTTTTTGAGTTCTATGACCAGTTTCATATAAGTTAGGAATCGACTCCCGTGAATTTTATTATGTAACTTTTATGTACTTCTGCATATCTTTATCGCAAGTCTAAACTATTTATTATCATATTTTGCATCAAAAAACCATGTTTGTTACATGTAGGAAGTCCTACGTTCACACTTATATGACAAATTAATCACATGGAAGTTGCTCAAACTCAAGTTTTAGGAATAACTGGAAAACCTACATATCCTCCCTAAAGTACCACTTATCTTGACTCTCAATTTGTCCCCTATCTACGACATCATTCGGTTTCAACAATATATAAACAACCTTTTAAATATTTGAAGGGAAATAGTAGCATGCAAACGCTGTAATCAGGGAAATGGTAGTGATCAGGGCCTTGTGGGTGTGGGGCGGCATCTGATTTAGGAAAAAACGGAATCGTCGTTTGTGTCTTTCCCGTCAAGTGTGTAACTGTGACAACCTTGATTTTACTTTGACGAGAAGTAGTAAGACAAAACTGTTAGAAGTATTGACATACCGGGATTATGCGAAGCATCCATATCACTAGTGCAATGACAAGACTATGTCAACGTCTCCAAGTAGCAAAGGACAATGATGCAGTGAACAGCAAGCGGAAGCGAGATCCCTTAAGGGAGACAGCAAGCGGAAGCGAGATCCCTTGAGGGAGACGAGCGGACGTCTCTTTGGAATGAACGGGTGTTCAGTTTATCTTTCCTTAGGATTCTCCGTTAGATGGATTGTTACGGGATGAATCTCGGAGAGAGACCAAAACCCATATATATAATATATTTATTGTCTCTCTTTCCATCATGAAGAGACACGGCAGTTTAGGGGAACCGCCCAACCCAATGGATGCATCCCTTCAGGAAATACTTAATAAATAAATAACTATTATTTTGGGCCACACCAACGGGAATATCTTAACATTTTTCCACTTGGCCCAAAATGCCATGGCAATCATATTTATTCATTTACATTGATCCATTAATATAAACATGTATACATAAAAGTCAGATATGAGTCATAGTGGTTGATAATCATTAAATGAGTACTCCCTTCTATGCACCACAATATCTAAACATTTTATGTATAGTGATATAAAATTTATGAATAGGTTGACCTCAAAACCTATTTCCTTGGCCCAACCTGATGTCAAAATCGACATTCTGTTATAAATAGTATTTGAAACAGAAATAGCGAGTCATATATGTGATCACACAATAAATATTACATTGCTAAATCACATTATTCATTACACATCAAATAACTTTCTCAGAACCATATTCTTTACATGAGATGTATACAATCATGGAGCTAGCCCTTTAGTAAGAGGATCTGATATCATGTGTTGTGTACCAATGTGATCAATCTGTATCATCTTGTTGTCAACTCGCTCATTGACAACATAGAGTTTTATGTCTAGATGTCTGCATGCCGTTGTGCTTTTATCATTACTAGCAAAAGTGACTGTGGCTTCATTATCACAATATATCTGTATTGGCTTATGAATTGAGTCAACAACTTTAAGATCTTGTATCATATTCTTAAGCCATATCGCATGTGATGATGTTTCATGGCAAGCTATAAGTTCAGCTTCCATGGTAGATGAAGCTGTAGTCTTTTGCTTAATACTTCTCCATGATACTGCACCATCAGCCAATAGGAAGACATAGCCTGTTGTAGACTTCCTACTATCTAGACATCCTGCAAAATCTGCATCTGAATATCCCGTAACCTCAAGGTGGTTTGTCCTTCTATATGTAAGCATGTAGTCCTTTGTTCCTTGCAGATAGCACATCACTTTCTTCACAGCTCTCCAATGGTCCATGTCGGGGTTACTTTGGTAACGACCAAGCATTCCAGTAGAAAAAGCAATGTCCGGTCTGGTGCATATCTGTAGATATTGTAGGCTCCCAACTGCAGATGCCTATGGTATTTTCCTCATTTCATTCCTTTCTATATCACTACTAGGACACTGCTTGGAGTTAAACTTATCTCCTTTAACTATAGGTGCAGGTCCAGGTGAACAATTTCTCATTCCATACTTCTCTAAAACTTGAGATATGTAAGATTTCTGGGATATACCGAGTATGCCCTTAGCTCGGTCCCGATGTATCTCAATACCAAGTACATATGAAGCTTCTCCCATATCTTTCATCTCAAAGTTAGAGGAAAGAAATTCTTTAGTTTCATTTAATATAGCAATGTTATTACTTGCCAGTAGAATGTCATCCACATAAAGAATCAATATTATGAATTTATTCCCACTGACCTTGAGGTATGTACACCGATCAACAATATTTGGTTTAAACCCAAAAGTTGATATAATGGTGTTAAATTTTATATACCATTGTCGGGATGCTTGTTTCAGTCCATATATTGATTTCTTCAATTTGCAAATCATGTGACTTCTACTATTATCAATGAAACCTTCTGGTTGTTCCATATAGACTTCTTCAGATAAATCTACATTTAAAAATGTCATTTTCACATCCATTTGATGTAGCTCAAGATCAAAATGAGCTACTAAGGCCATGATTACCCTAAAAGAGTCCTTTGATGAGACTAGAGCAAAGGTCTCCTTATAATCAATGCCTTCCTCTTGTGTGAAACCTTTAGCAACTAGTCTGGCCTTGTACTTCTCTATTTCACCATTTGAGTTCCTTTTGGTCTTAAAGACCCATTTGCAACCAATAGGTTTAACATTCTCTGGCAAAGGTACAAGGTCCCATACTTGATTTCTATCCATGGATATCAATTCCTCCTTCATGGCATCAAGCCACTTAGAAGAATTTTCACAATTTATTGCTTGTGAAAAAGATAAGGGATCAATATCTTCAAAGTCTAAATTTGGCTCTTGAAGGTATACAACATAGTCAGATGGAATGGCATGCCTCCTTGATCTGGTTGATCTTCGTAATTCAGCATTGGGTTCTACATTTTCTGTAGGCTCTTCAGGTTGTCCTTCATCATGAACACAATCAATTTGTTCATTTACAACCTGACTAGGAGCATGATCTACTTCTGTTGGCTCATCCACTTGCCAATTGTTCATGGGAACAATAATTGGATAGCTTATCCGAGTTTGACTAGGTGCATGTGTGACAACACTATCTTGCACTTCATCAAAAGTTACATTCTGAAGCAGATCATTCCCACTGACTTGATGATCCTCCAAAAATCTAGCCTTACCAGTCTCGACTATCTTTCATGGAAGAGATGGACAATAAAACCTATATCCCTTTGACCTCTCTGGGTAACCAATAAAGAAACCACTAGTGGTTCTTGGGTCAAATGCCTTCTCATGTGGATTGTAGATTCTAGCTTCTGCACGACATCCCCATACGTGCATATAGTTCAAGGATGGCTTCCTTCCTGTCCATAATTCATATGGGGTTTCTGGACAGACTTGCTAGGAGCCTTGTTTAATACATGTACTGCCGTCTTTAAAGCCTCACTCCACATTGTAGAAGGAAGGAATGAATTACAAAGCATTGCATGAACCATTTCCTTGAATGTTCGATTCCTTCTTTCAGCTACACCATTTTGACTTGGCGTTCTTGGCATTGTATATTGAGGTAGAATACCCTCTTCTTGAAGGAAATGTGCAAATGGTCCCTTTCTTTGTCCCATCTCAGTGAACCTTCCATAATATTCGCCTCCTCTATCGGATCTAACTATCTTAATCACCTTACCCAATTGTTTCTCCACTTCAATTTTAAAGTTCTTAAAGGCTTGAAAAACCTCACTTTTGTCATTTAATAGGTAGAGAAACATATATCGTGAATAGTCATCAATAAAGGTTGCAAAATATTTTTCCCCTGTAAAACAAGGTGGGAATGGTCCACTAATATCAGTGTGAATTATTTCTAATGTTCCATTACTTCTCTTTGCACCCTTTTTTGAAGTGTTGGTTTGCTTAGCCTTTATGCATTCAACACATGTTCCAAAAATCAGTAAAGTCTAAAGGCCCTAAAATGCCTTCCTTCACTAATCTTTCGATCCTCTCTTTAGAAATGTGTCCCAACCTTCTATGCCAAAGAAGTGATGATTTCTCATCTAATAATGTGCGTTTATTACCAATAATATTATGCTGGACTGTAAAAGATTGCTCAAAAATAGGGCTTAATTGAACTTGATAGAGATCATTCATTAAAACACAAGTACCAACTAAACTAGAGTTTTTATACAATGATAGTTGTCCATTTTGAAGAATGAAACTATAGTTTAATTTATCTAATCTAGAAACTGAGACTAAATTTCTACTATAATTTGGTACATAAAAAGTATTTTCTAAGTCCAGCAACTTTCCATTATCAAGGATTAATCTGCATGTACCAACGGCCTTTACGCGAGAGCCCAATTTATTTCCAGAATAGAGGACTTTTTCACGCTCCGTTGGTTTCCTTTGATTCAGAAATCCCTGCAATGTATTGAAAATATGCACAGTGGCACCAGAGTCAAGCCACCAACTATATAAAGGAACATTTGAAAGATGACATTCATATGAAACAAGAGACATTATACCTTTCTTTTCCAACCATTTCTTGTACTTGAAGCACTCCTTTTTAGCATGTCCTTTCTTACGGCAGAAGAAGCATTTCATGTTAGCCTTACTTCCCCTGGCCTTGCCATCACCTGGCTTGGACACTCCACCTGAGATAGGAGTAGTTCCTTTCATTTTTCCTTTACCCTTCCGATTATGCTTGTCATGGGTGCTTAAATGTGCAGTAGGCACCCCTTCATTCTTGAGTCTCTCTTCTTATTGAACACACATGGCCAATAAATCATTTATTGACCATTTTTCCTTTTGTGTGTTGTAAGAAACCTTGAATGATCCATATTGACTAGGCAAGGAAGTTAAAATGAAATGAACAAGAAATGCATCAAAGATGGATAACTCCATCTCATTGAGTTGTGCGGCAATGTCTCTCATCTCCATGATGTGTTCACGGATCCCACAAGAACCATTGTACTTCATAGAGCACATCTTAGCCATTAAGGTGCTAGCCCTAGACTTACTAGAAGAAACATATTGTTCTTCCACTGCTTTTAGAAAATCTTTTGCCAATTTAGAAGTAGGAATAGACTGTCTAATATGCTTTCCAACATGTGCTTGCATAAGAAGCAAACTAAGCCTATTAGATCGTTCCCACTTATCATAATTGACCTTTTCTGCAGCAGTACTTTCCTCAGTAAGTGGTTGTGGTTTTTCCACTCAGAAAGCTAAGTCTAAGTCCATACATCCTAATGTAAACATGACCTTTTCTTTCCATTCATTAAAATTTGAGCCATTTAGAGTAGGAATGTTGTTGTTTTCACCATACAAGGATGAGGAAATAACTGCAATAATTAAAATTTTCATATTAAACCACAACTGAAGTATAAAAGTAACTTTATGAGGTCTACTTTATTTACTTTTATAATACTAATCACAAATAGCCATTACAAATTATCTTTGGATAAATATGTAACACTGAGTAGGAGTAGTTTCTTTAACTGAGTTAATCTCACTTAACAAAATAACATAACATATGGTTGTGAGTGACATAATATTTTTCCTTTGGGATAAGCATTATATCAATGAGCCGACCAAAAAACATTATATCAATGACATACATATGCTAACCAACTTAACTTGTATAATGCCAATAACAATGATAAATTTTAACCAAAATCATTGTTTTCAAGTTAAGTTGAATGTAATGTTACTTAACCATCATGTGAATAGTTTTCATCACCGTATGAATATACTTACTTTGGTAAGACTAAACATAATGTTGAATGTACTAGATATTCACAATTTGTAACACTAGCATTTATTTAATTAGTGTGACCTTTATGAATTTAATGTGTTCTTTATTACCAACTGATTTCAATTTGGTGAGACACATAAGATATACCGTTTGAAGGCTGAATTTACAATTCCAAAATCAAGTCCATAACTTGATAAACAAATTCCATGGATGCTTGACATATCGACAACAGTTGACCATATCAAGAACTGATATCTGAATTTATTTAAGTCCAACAAATCAATGATGAATTTGCATGTGCCGCACATGTTTATAAAACTTGTACTACAAACACATTGACCTCAGTAACCACTCATCGCCGTACAAACAACATAGTAGGGGTAAACGAGAAGCAGTTGATAAAGCTTAGTGAATTTCATATTTGTTTGGTTCCAAGCAAACTTATATATGGCATGGATGCATAAAATTGCAGATACGTAATGGCGACTGCCAACATAAATTGCAACGACGATGAACAACCGACTGCGTTCCAACTTTTCTTTGTGGTGCAGTTTTGGCCTGACATCAGTGAATAATAGTTGACCGAGACAGATCACTGTTGTGAGGAAAACGATAATGATCATCATCGCCTTCGACGCAACAGGTGAAAATCGAAACACAATTTGCAGTTGAAAAAAAATATTGAAGCAAGGCATTGATCCAAAGTTATTTTCAACACATGTGATAGTCGAAAGATATGCAGGAAGGTAATTTGTGTTTCGGTGGGACTATTCTGAATGAAGTAATTTTAGATTTTGTAGATGTCATCTAAAGCATACACAACCACAAAATTCCACCGAACCGGCAGTCCCAAACTTCATTAGTGTCGTTCCTAACATCCTTTTGCAACAATCGTCATGGGAGGTAGAGGAAACCGAGAGATCGCTAGAAGCGTGGTGAAAATAACAATGCTCTGATACCATTGTTAGAAGTATTGACATACCGGGATTATGCGAAGCATCCATATCACTAGTGCAATGACAAGACTATGTCGACGTCTCCAAGCAGCAAAGGACAATGATGCAGTGAACAACAAGCGGAAACGAGATCCCTTGAGGGAGACAGCAAGCGGAAGCGAGATCCCTTGAGGGAGATCAGCGGACGTCTCTTTGGAACGAACGAGTGTTCAGTTTCTCTTTCCTTAGGATTCTCCGTTAGATGAATTGTTACGGGACGAATCTCGGAGAGAGGACCAAAACCCATATATATAATATATTTATTGTCTCTCTTTCCATCATGAAGAGACACGGCAGTTTAGGAGAACTACCCAACCCATTGGATGCATCCCTTCAGGAAATACTTAATAAATAAATAACTATTATTTTGGGCCACACCAACGGGAATATCTTAACAAAAACTGCACAGGTAAAAGATTCAAGAATTCAGCAAACAGAAGAGACGGGGAGGTGACAGAATCCAACCCACAAATGATTAGGAAACAAGACACCTGTCTGGCGTTGGTCCACAAGGTCTGGTGGCATATTCATTCATGGTCGGTTCTAATTCTCGACAGGGAATGCAGTGCATGGTATAATTTTGTAACGAACAACATCTATTCAACCGAACATTGTTCAATTCAGGCAGAAACAACCAGCACTGACAGTTGATCATATGTCTCATATGAGTAACAGAACACTTGCAGAAGAAGCAACCAACAGACAGGTACTTCATTCTCACGTGAATAGCGGTCCAAAACATGCAGTTACCCTACCAAGCAACTAGAAGAAACAAATGATGTACATGTCTTCCCATGCCACTTGAGCCGTTAGGACGTGGGAGCATGTGCGCGTAAAAGCCCACAGGATCTCCTTCTTTAATACTAGTGATGGAACAGAATGTCAAACCCCAGCAGAGGATCAGAATCAAAGCCAACCCATGTCGATCTACTTAGGGAAGCTGACGAGGCAAAAGACGCCACACCACCGTCGGCTTTGTTGTAAAGCCGCGTAGTCCAAAATCAGCAGATAGGATTATCCTCACTTTGTCGTCAGCATGTCCCCTTTTCTTTCTCCTTTTGGGTTCCTTTCCTCTCTTGCTTTCATGATAAGGGTCCCTTGTGCTATGTCATCTTCCATAGGACTGGGGGAGGCACACAGCGGCAGCGGTTGCACTTTCCCGTTCTCCAATCCGTTTCTTGTTAGAGATCCAACACCTAAAGGAAGAGCTAGCTAGACCAACCACCAATTCGTCGTGGTATACAGGTGGGTGTGCCCTGTAATCTAGTCAGGACTCGTCATAGGCTTAGTCATGTTAGTTCTTGCGTCTTTCAGAGTGGCAGGTGAATAAAGCTTGTGCGGTGGAGGGGTCGAATACTAGGGTTGTTGGGCAGCATATGACCTAAGCCTTATCCATTGACGTGTACTGTGGAGTCAATGAGTAATGTTGTTATTGCAGAAATAAAGCGGTAGCTGCAGGTGCTGAAATCGATTTGGATGCTATGTCAGGCTCAACTTCCCATCGTTAGGCGTCTGCACCTGGACATCATCCAACGGTTGATAGTTGACCCTGAGGAGAAGATCTGACAGCAGAGAAGCGACCAACTGTGGACTTAGCAGGGTTCCGTTCATGTTACAAGTTTATTCATTTAGGAAGCATGGAGTCAACTTATGGAATGTTGATCAATGCTGATGTACGCTCCTCCCTCTACTTCTTCTCCTCTTTACCTTCCCTGTAGCCGTCGACGTCCAACTGCTGATGGATATAGTGGTGGCATGCGTGATAGCCGGTCCAAATCTTCTATGCCCAAAGTTCTATCCCAGCCTCTGTGCCCCCAGTAACTGGCCGACACCTGTCTCGGTTACGCTTCGGCTGCATTCGGCCAGCGTATATTACTCGGCTCTCGGCTCTTGACTCAGACTACCCGGCAGCAAATAGACCGAAAATTAAACCAGTCCCTTTGCGGTAGACTACCCGATCTACTGTTTACATCGTTTCTAAATGCACAACGGCCTTTTAATTAGCTGGAGGTAGAAAATACTAAGAGGGAAGAAATATTTGATAGTAGTCACGTGAAGCCTGCTTGGTTGTAGGTTGTTGCAGACTTCGTCACGTGCTCTTTACAAATCGATGGATAAAAACTCATATAATCTATTTGTAAGTCGGTGTATGATGTTTTGTGTGAGTCTTAGTCTCTATTGAGTTCGGGACCGGAATTATGTAGTCGAAACTGGATTAGTCAAAAAATCTGTGATTAGTCTTATATGAATTCGCTGTTTTGTTTGACAACTCAGTCTCATTGTAGGTACTAATTAAATTGGATTGGCTTTGGTATCAATTTTTCAGTGGTGTATATAAAATAAAATTACACATAAGACAGCTAAATTCAGATTGGATTTCATAATCATGCTAATAGAAGGAATGAGTTGGTCCAATTTTTTCTAAATAATCAGTATAGAATTGGGTTGTTCAAAATTTACACCTACGTGGCACAAAAGAACATAGACCTAGTCCCGTCTTGAACCAAAATGACCCTAGTCTTTTAAAAGCATACCATTACTCAACGATCTTCCGTTCATATTTTACTAAATCTAAATACGAGAAAATAACGTCTTTTTTAAGAATAATTTTTTATTAACATATACATTCTAAGAGTCTTGTCGCAAGGTTCATCATCAATATCTTAAACTTGAAGCATTCATCAACATTGACTGCCTTAAAAATAATATTGATACTTTAGAAAATAGAATAAATAAATATTTGATATTAGGATGTTAGTATCTTATGAATTAGCAAAAAAAAGTTTATTTGGGTGCTAATTTTTTATTATTCTCGATCTTTTCATGCTCAATGATATCATAATCACACCCATTGTCTTCAACTTGAGTGATACTAGAACCATTTGCCTATACAAATAGGAAGTGTTACTAATACATGAACAAATAAGCAAAACTTAATAAGATATGATAGTGAATGCAAGTGAATAATGTGACTTTTTTATTACCTGTAATAAGAGTGACATCATGCTCCCATGTTCAAAAGTGTTATTACACATCATGTTTGATTCAAAATTCTTTTAAAAAAATAAAAAATAGTTTAGTTTTCTTCTCCTTGGAGGATATTTTATATGTAATTTGATTTATGTATAAAAGCAATGCATCTATTTACCTGTGCAAAATTAAGATTGTCATAAATAAAATGTGTTATTTGAAGGTTGTTAGACACAATGTCTAGTGGAATAGATTTGGAACCGTACAAAAATAAAGATTTTATGTTATCATAAAATGTTAATCATGATATAGAAGACATGACATTTAATTTTCACATTCACAAAACTAAATGGTAGTATTGAATTAATGGTCTTTTCTATATAAATATAAATGGTATCTAATGAGTCTGTTGTTTTTTTCACAAATAACAAAGAAACTAAAGGAAATACTTCAACATAAAAGTCAAATATAAAATATTAATGAATACTTGTGGTTGTATATAGTCTGATGGAAGATAATCATCTTCATACAAAGAGATTAGTTCACTAACTTGATCACATGCTTTTTTATTTTGTAGAAAAGTAATCTTTTTTTGCATTACAAACATACTTCATTAATAATGAGAAAACTCTAATGTATACTTCATACCTTTTCTTCTTATTGATTCGTTGCACGACCCCTCTTTGTACATGCTTTTTCCAAACTACTCTTCAGTCTTTTTGATGACACAGACGTCAACTTTTTACATTTTATCCCCTTTATGCTTTTGTCTATACCTTGTTGACATGAAGAATTATCAACATTGTTGTCATTTCTTTTGTTACATACGACCTTTGTAGCATCATGATTGACCTCAATTTTTTTAGTTCCTCTTGTACATCCTTAAAAATATTGTCATGGTTTCTCAATGCCATTTTATATGTATCCTCAGATAATGCAGCTCTAGTAGTTAGTTCAACATATAGTTGAGATAAATGCTTGTACCTACTTGTTATATCAAGTTTCTCATCATGTGATCTAGAAAGAGCATGAGTTTATCCATGAATAAATTTTGCATCTTTTGTCCATCTCAATAGTATGAACTGATAGGTATCTTCTTCACATTATTGATTGATATAACTTTAAAAGCATGAGCACATAAGATCTCAATGAAAGTAAACTTTTTACAACTGCATTGTACTAAATAATCTATTGAGTCAAAGACTACTGTATGGCAATGGCTCTTCTTAGGCGGAGTAACAACATACTTTGTAACAGATTCATGACTATTAAACATATGTAACTCACAATCCCATGTCAACCACAATTGTGAATGGAACATCTTAAAAATAGAAGATGTGTTTATCTCAGCAGCATGCTTCAAAATCCCAATAGGATGTAGTAAAGAAGGGATACTTTGGCTAGATTTAAAGTCATCTTTTAATTCCTCATAACGCCTGTCATCAATTAACCTTTCAAAATGTTCAAAAAATCACAACAAATCTTACTGGTAGCCAATATATCTTTTGACTTGGCTATTCGTACTTTCTCCCCTTTTTGTACTGGACATGTCTGCACCAAAAGTTTCTCTTCCATAAACTAATTCTTATTTTACTTTAGTTTCAAACTGTCTTTTAAGCCAAGAATTCAATTGCAACCCATACTTTTGTATCGTTCTTTCCCATGCTTCTAAAAACTCAACTTCTTCATCATAATCGTATATGCAACTACTAAAATCTTAAGAAAAAAATTTGAACTTTTCAAAAACATGAATTAAGTGTTTAGCTGCATTTTGGTACATGTGCCAAATACACAAGCGATGAATGGTATTAGGCCATTGAGAACTGACTACCTTTGCCATTGTAGGATCTTGGTCTATAAGAATAGTTTTTGACATTTTTCCTGCCATTGCTTTTGTAAAAGTATCAAACAACCAAGCAAATGATTCAGAAGTTTCATCATATAGTAAGGTAGCCCCAAAAATTATACTTTGTTTATGGTGATTAACACCCACAAATAAAGCCAATGGACGATCTTCTTTATTTTTCTTATATGTGGTGTCAAAACAAACAACATCCCCAAATATCTCAAAATCAAACTTCATTTTCCCATATGTCAAAAAGATGTTAGTCACGAGATCATCAATATGAACTTGTATTTCATACAAAAAACTAGGATCATTAGATTGCATATTCTGCAAGTATTCTAAAACACCACCTGTATCTCCCTCTCTAATTTGCATTGACCTTTTCTTGTTTAAATAATTATGATAGTCTTCTGCTATGAAGCCTAGTTTTTCTCTACCACCAACTCTTTTAGCCGTCAATGTTATACTTTCTTTAGGAGCAATCCCAGATTCATCTGCCAAGTCAGCTTCGAAGCCTTGAGTCATTGAAATATGTCTTTGAGATCTCAAAAACATTGCTTTTCGAGGGGAAACCACTTGATGTGTATGGACATGATTGAAATGTACTACATTGTACTTTCTAGTAGGTTGTATAAATATCTTCATATGTGTTAGACAACCAAACCTTGTCTAATTACAATGCTTTTTAACATTATTGTCTCTCTTATCTTTCTTCCGACGACCTTCACATGAACAAAAAAATATTCTATCTCTACAATTACCCATTGCATCATTGTGAAACTTACTCTTTCTAATACTAAATTCCATACATTTAGCATACTCATTATAAAAGGTATTGGCTGCTTGTTCAGATTCAAACTCCATTTTGAGTTTTGGAATTTTTTCTTCATCTATATTAGAATGAGATTGTTCTGCTTGGTCCAAACCGCAACTAACATTAGGTGGAGTCATGGTCAGGGGCGGAACCAAGGGGGGGCGGGAAGGGGCCATGGCCCCCCAAAAAAAAATAAAAAATTAAACATACATATACATATATACACATATATTTGTAACTTATATTTATAATATATATAATTTATGACACCTAAAAGACACAAATGTGAAAGTAGTGTATTAGTTTGTAACTGCACTCAAGTACCAAAGGTCATGGGTTCGATTCTTGGTGTGGGCATTATGCACTTTTTTGGCAATAAATGCAGAATACAGTTACTATTAAGACAATGTTTCACATATAAAGACACAAAATTGAACATGGTGTAGCGGTTGATATGTTATTTGATGTACCAAAAGTCATGAGTTCAAACTTTTCAATGAATATTTAGTTTTTGGCCCCCCCAACATATGGGTTCTGGTTCCGCCACTGGTCATGGTGGTATTTATGGTATATGACTGGTCATGGTCTCTGTTGGGAGAATGATCATGAATCAAGTTTGAATGACAAAAAGTCTGATTCTCCAAATGATTATCTCCATCACCCATGCTATAAGAAATGTAAACATAAACAAAAATTAATATTTATTCATTATGACATGCATTTTCATTACAAACTAACCACAACGTCTTGTGCTATAGAATAGTGAACCTTGTTTGACCATCAGAATTGAGATAGCTACATTGATAAACAACTCTAAAAGAAAAAGATGATGACAGCATATGCGGTGCCATAAATTTTGATCATTTAACATGCATGCGATAGAAGTTCATGCAAGGCAGATCAATTTCTTATCACTAATTGTTTGCAAGTATAGAAATTGTATATTAGTACTTCATTCTGGAGCAACTAGTCGAGTAAATATACCTTGGTCAGGTACTGGGACTTTGCGTCATACCTTTGTCTCTTTTCCCAGAAGAGGCACCACACACTGTCTGTAACAATATGCAACTCTTCGCAGACCCTTCATGCAGAGTTCACTGGGACTGTCGTCTAGAAAAATGCATCTACTGTGAAAATCACATCTGCCTTCGGAAGTTGTGTATCGACTGAGGTTGGGTATGTATGGTTTCGTCGAAACTTTTGACCGGTATGTTTTTAGAGGGAGTAATTTAATTTTCAGTCCATTTGCAGTTGGGTAGTCTGAGCCAAGAGCCCAGAGCCGAGAGCCGAGAGCCGAGTAATATACATGAGTCGTGAGACTGGCAAGTGAAACATAGCCGAAGCATAATTGAGATAGGTGTCAGCCAGTTACTGGGGGCACAGAGGCTGGGATAGAACTTTGGGCATAGAAGATTTAGACTGCGTGATAGCGGTGGCAAAAAGGTGTTGGAAGGGGAGGATGCAGAAATATATTGGATAAAAGAGGAATATGTGGCAGTTTGAGTAGGGGTGGACGTAGTACAGTTTGGTTCAGTTTATTACTAAAACTATTAACTGAATGATATATATTGGTTTGTGAATCTTTCAAACCAAATCGAATAGTTGACTAGCCCAAAATCAAATTAATTGGAACTGTTACTTTGTGATTTGGCTCTGTTAGTTTGATTTCAAACTAATATATGCAAAACTCTAATGCTCTATATTATGTTTTCTATTAATAATTAACCATTTTTATTATCTTAATCAAGACATCTAGGATGATAAATAATTTTTATTAAAAAAACATCGTGTAGATGTTGGTAATATAAGAATACAAATATGAACTTTAAGTAGAAATTCTCAAACTAACTTTAAATAAGTATGTCTTGTACTACCCAGTTTAAAATTTTATAAACCTTAATTTATATTATTTAGTATTTATTTTACACATTAACTCTAAATTTTAACCTAGATAAGTATTTTTTACAATATGAGTATATATGTAGTTAATATATACATATATATTAGTTCAATTTAGTTTGATTAAACTGCATACTCAAACTAAACCAAACTATTGTTTCATTGATTCAAATTTTTCAAAACCAAATCAAACCATTCCTGCATGTCTGTTCAATTTGGTTTGACTTGGTTGTGAGAATATTGGTTTGGTTTGGTTTTGTGACCAACATCTAAGACTTCACTACCCGAAGCTTTGAGATCTCATGTATATGCAAAGTAATGCTCACCATAGGATGGGAATCGATGGGTGAACATGGATTTTCTTAACGAGAGATGTATATGTCACAGTAGGTTATCTTTTAATGGAAATTACCACAATAAATGAAGAAGAAACACTAAACTAAAGGCAAATGTATTCCTAGGAAACGAATATTTGAAGAAGCATTATGTACGCAGTTTGTTTTGCAAAAAATGTTGTATAGCCTCTTAAATCATGATCTGCATGGAACTCATCTTCTTACAAGTACTGCAATGTCAAGGACTATAAGTTAATAGTGAATTGAAGGAATTTACTTCCTAAGTTTTGTATACTTGAAGAATTTGACATTTTTTATTCTCCTAGCTTGTTGGAAATATAAATATGAGTCATTATAAAGTTAGAGAAATTACTGACCACTTTGTGGTCCTCATGTTTGGCTCTTTTAAAATTCATGAATACTACATTGAAAAGCAATTGCCTAAAATACCATAATCAAGTACGATACTCCATAAATAATATTAGAAAAAAACTTGATTTGTAAATCACGCAAAATCAGAGAAAATGGACTGTGATATTAGATGGTATAGGTTGCAATAAAAATGAAGTGAAAATGTTTGTCTAGTAAAATGAAATCAAACTTGTACATTTATCACACTGTAACCGACGCTACGTAGACACGACGGTTTAGATTGTAATAGTTATACAGAATGACTAAATTTTTATAGGACTTCAGAACTTTCGCTATAAGCTACCTCTTAACAGTACATTACTTGATAAAACAAATTTACGTGATCTATTTTTCAAATAGTATATAATGGCCCTACGTTGCTACCACCTACTCGTTATATCAAAGTTATCACTTCAAGTCTTTCGAAAACAAACATTGTAATTCATCTTAATCTGTGACACAACTTATTGATCCACAAAACATTATTAAAAGTTATACGTCACATGGATATTATATATTGAAGTCATACAAAAAATCAGGCTAGTATCTTCGCTTGCATAAGAGAGTCAGACCATGGTAGTACAAATATCCTATCAAGGAGATGAGCCAAGACCATGAGGATTGATGTTTTATCTGTAGCTTTCTAATTATACTTATCACTTGTTCTTTACACCATAAACATATTATTTCAGTATAATCTTTTATTATCACCACTTTGAAACAAGGACATTAAAAGATTTTTGAAAGAGTAACATACACTTACAAATGAATATCAAATTATTAAAGAGAAGGAATACACTTAGAATCATACTTTCTATGTTCTTAATATATGTAGCAATTTATGCTCTTTTGAACTCAATGCTTCTACTTTTTTTCAACAATTTGGGCAAAATTGTCTTCATCATGAATAGTTTTCTAACATTTCCTTTTGAAGTGAAATCAAATTTTTATATTTGTCTTGATCCATGCATTGTGAATCTCAATGTTCAATTGCAAACTAGGAACTCCATCCTAACACATGTCTTAACCAAATGTCCACCATGATCAGAACGTCTTAAAGGAAAACAGAGAGTACAACCACAAGAAGAAGAATTCATATATATATAGATGCATGGTGAAGCATTCTATATCTGAATAAATAATGATCATATTATAATGGTATTCATAATATCATGCTAAATTATACAAAATGGCTATTATTTAGCATCCATCACTTATCAGATAGAACTTCATTAATTATTAAAAAAACTATAATGCACATCACTTTGGAGCTTGATTCCTTACCAAATAATTACAACACAACAATTTATTACCATGTTTGAGTAGTATCTTATTATGCATATTCACCTTCATGAAAATAAAAACAAACAAGACGGGGAGGTAGTAGCTCGGTGGAGTAGGAGTTACTCCTCAAAGAAGGGATCAAAGTTTGAATTCCTTATGGGACACCTCAACAATCCTTTGTCCCATCACCCAATCTAGCCTTTTTGCGAGTTTAAACACTCCCCCCAATGTGTAGGTAGTTGGAGGGGGAGTTAACACTATTGAGGGGTGTTTCACGATTGGGACTCATCTTCGAAGGTGGTCGCATATCATCAAAAAAGAAAAGAAAAACATACAGACACATCTTTTCAACCTTCAATATTTAAAATTCAATTTAGCCATCATCTAAGGAGAAGAAAGACTAATACATAAATGAACAATGAGTTACCATTGCATGTCGGTCCTAGGTTGATAAAAAATATATATTTGAATAAAGTTCAAATTCTTAGATGACCATTGGGCTATTTAAAAACTAGATGTTTAAGGTGTCTCTAGATAGATTTGGTAGTTGATATGAGGCATACCTATTTCAATAAACTATACATTTTAAGGGTAATTGTATGGTACATATAACTTCCAGACACGAGACTTCAATGAGCTCTTACTGAATCCTTCCATTTTCTCAATTTCTCCACTATATTCATATACTACTAGCTGAATTGTGCCTATAAACTAACCTATAATCATTGTTTATATTTGAAATTTAATCAATTTTGAAGCTAACTTTAATTATTTTCTTTAGATATTAAATAATCCATATCAACACTAGACATAGACATCTTGACATTTAATAATTTCTGATTCTTATGATAAGAAAATCGTTATTCAATTATCCTTGAGACCTTATAAGTTATGGCCACTAGAAAAATTATTCATGTTATATCCTGTTGTTTATCTTCTGAAATGTGGTGAAAGTAGAAAGGAGAAACTTAAGTATACTTGTATATAATAAAATTTTAAGTAGAAAGGGGAAACTTAAGTAGACTTGTATATAACAAAATTTAGACCAATACATGTGCACGACCTGAAAAGTAATATGTTATGCATTTATATAAGTTATAACATCTTTAAATAACCATGAAGTTATGAAAACAATAGGGAAAATTAATTGAATGATTAAGAAGTCATATGGATGTCAAATATAAGAATTATACTTCTGCCTTGACAATGACATTCAATTCAGCATCATCTTGCACCTCCTTCTTCAAACTCTATCACAGTTTCTACATAGCATTGCAATGTGTACTAATATTGCTAGAAGTCTATCACAATCTCCAATACGCTGGTGGAATAGTATTAATTGAGCTTAAGGGCTTGTGAGATAGATGGGTAGTGTTAATCATAGAACTAACGGCAATACATGTTAAGCAACCATGCCCAAATGTATTATAATATGCATGCGCTTAAGTATTGCATGCATGAAGTAAGAACCCATAAAGCGTGCACGAGCTACCTAGATGTCACCGTTATATCCTTTCTTATCACAAATCTGACAAAGGTCATCGCCTCTTTTAATCCGGATACTTTGAGTGGAACACCACTCATCATTACATGAATACAACTGTAGATAGTATGCGTATGATAGACAATGACACGAGCTCAAAAGCCTCTTTGAGCGCAGCACATTATCTTTATATCCTTTTTTCCAAGACAGTGGTTGGTCCGAGCGATTAATGAAACAGCGATCCCATTGACTGGTGCTAGCTGCCATGCATTAGTTCATTTAAATAAGTAGCTCATATTGCTATCAAAAACAAAAAGTAGCTCATATGGTATTCTCTATCACCACGTTAATGATAAGGCTTTGGTCAGCGAGTGCAGATTTGCTGTTCTCAATATGAAGAGGAGCACGCTGCTCCTTTTGTGATCCACGTTCACTTATTGTGGCCGTTACAATCAGAAGATCAGGATTAAAACGAGTAGCCACATGGCATTTGATGGTGTGAGGAGCAGCCTGCTCCATATATAACCAGGTACAGCAAATCCTTGGGGTTGGTCAGCACGGTACTTATCCATTCATTTTTATTGCTTTCACTTTACTTCTTGCGTGGGTTGAGAAATAGTTTGGAACTAGTATTCTGATATCCCATAACCAATAACATCCTTCCTGTATACGGCATACATGAAGGAAATTGTTCATCAAATGCTAGTGTGAGGAAGAATCTACCACTGGAAAAGCACCGGTTAATGTCCATGTCCTACACCTCTTACCTTTAGATGTTTACATCCACGTCCACTTCCTTTCGCAGCGTTTTGCTTGTGTAGGATGTTCTTCATGCAAACTTCCTAATTTACCTTATCCTAGTTGAAAACAGACGTAAAGTCTTCTTTATGTAGGACTGCGTTCGTATTGACACTTTAATTTCCAAATTACAAGCTATAGCAGGGCTTAACATGACGCCAAGGTGTAGCCATGTGGGATCACTCTCTTCCAACGAGGCAACGAGATAAATAGTTGGAAATTGATCCTAGGGAGGAAAATTGAGTTGCACCTGCTTTATGATACGCATTCTTTAACAAAGGGAAGATTAACCGACATGACCATTGGGATTGCACATCTAAACCCACAAGAAATGTCACTTGCATTTACACAATGATTTTGAGCAGTACGTGAACATGGATACAAAAGAGACAATAATAAATATTTATATGGGAAAATAGTCAACCTAGATTTGACCTAGATCAAATTCTTTGTGAGACGTATCTTCGTAAGAGATGACATGAATTATTTTTATTTTCATCGGCTATGCCTGATTTATTAAAGACTTGGAAGTAATGCTTTTTTGTTATACTCGGGACGAATGAGACTATGTGATTATTATAGAAAAGATCCAAAAAGTACTAATACCTATAATATGCCTGGTTTTAGTCTAATGAAGCTCAATCATAAGTACTTTCTAGTTAGATTATCAATGAGGGATAATAATATCAATACTACATACAAAGTTCGTGCCCAATTCTCAAATTGTACCTCATTGCAAATTAGTATGAAGTTGTTTCTATACTTCAAGATGAATACTATGAAGAAATTGGGGCAGGTACATTTTGCAAAATTTTCTTATTTATATCATAAAATTTTTCTTGAAAGATAACCATGACAGATAGTAATAATGAAGATTTAAAAAGAGCTTTGATGGCAAGTTAACAAATGGATGAAAGGTGGATATGATGAACATATGAACCTCTAGGGCATAACATACATTACATGTCATGAAGAGAGTAGGAAATAAATAAGAAGAAGAAATTAAGAACATATATCAAAATAATTTGGATAGAGGGTCCACCAAACTGATACATTGTATGAGGTTGACGAAAATAACCAATGAAGAGGTTTGCGACAAGAAGCAATTGAATAACAACATGTATACCACGAAAAATGGGAAAGATAATTGCCACAATGTTACAATAACCCAAATACCACTAAAATAAGATAAGATAATATTAACATTGCTCTATATCCAATCAATAGAGATAAATTTCATACTTACACATCCATCTGGGTTGTGATGACATGAAGTGGGTAGTTCAACTATAGAAAGGAACTGACATTTGGAGGTAACTCAAGATAAACTTATAAACCAAGGCAGGGGAGGAGGTGTTGATATTCACTTAAGGAATTGCAAGGTAACTTCTTCTACGACCCCATTTTTAGCTGGTAATCCATGATTTGAATAATCCAATGTTCAACTTTAGTGCTTAATACAAATTTTTGATTCCTGTTCAGTTTAGCATGCATGATAACCTTCTTATAGCAAGGGTTAGTGGAAAAACCCTAATTTAATATAGTTAAATATTGGGAACCCCTATTTCCCTATAATTAAGATATGATCATAGATATATATCAGAATCCAACAACTAATTCATCATCTAATTTATTACAAATTAATTAAGCCTGAACTTGTCTTTGTGAACTGCATTAATATGTAAATGATATGCTTAATGGATTGAATCCTTGATTGAGTGTTAGAGATGTCATACAACATATAGAAGCATATCTATGAATGTTGATGTGGGATTATATCAGTTACCAAAGAATTGAAATGTATCAAAATGTTGATCTAGGTTTTTTAAAAAAGACATCTGACTTGTGGTATGCTCAGAATGACTTGTAAAGTTGGGAGAGGTAGAATTGATCTAACTAAACTAGTTTATACATACTATAGGTGGAAAACTATCAGAAGTCAAGTGAATAGAGTAAACCAAGTGACATTTGTTAATCTAGTGAGTCTAGCCGACTATCTTATCTTCACCTACATAATTAAGACCAATTTTCTAATACTGCAAATAGAAGTGAGGTAGATTAGGAATGTAGTACTTTGATCACTGGACTAGATAGTGAAGAAGCCGACCAACTATTTGCCTTGGCATGCAAATTATGAATTTTATGTTAAATGAGTCATTGTCAAACTTTTAGACCAAATTTATACATATGATTTGATCTTTAGATCATCATTCTCCTTATCAACTATTTTTAAACATTATAGTTCACATGTGGTTGTTTTGAAGAAAATTTCCAGAAGGAGGTGTTATATATGTTTGTTCTTTATTTTGATACTATATAAGATTAATTGTTCAGTGAGTAGATGTTTCCTTACCAATTTACTACATTTTATAGTAGCAATTCAACTAGAATATATTCTATAAGCCATTACATTCACACTTTGATTTAGTTTTTGATCAAGTGAGTAAAAACTTGACATGTTCTAGTCATAGGACATGTTGTTAATATGGGTCTTTTACATTTTCATATTTGAGTCAATTACAATAACAAAATCAATAAGTAGATTATATGAGATGAATGTGTATTTCTCTTAAACATTAAAATGTATTCAAATAGTGTTGATTTTAAATTCTTGTACTACCCCTATTATTTTTCAATAAGTTGAGACTTACTTGTCAATTATTCATACAAAAGGATATGTCTTAAATCCTAAATTTGATGGTAAGTAGTGATAAAAATAATAAAGTAACTATATGAATGAATGTTTCTATCCTTGTACAACATTCATGTTATACTTTAATATTTTATTTATCCACATATGATTATTAGAGATAATTTTTCAGTCTTTGTGGGTTTCATTTTTCTTACTCATATTCATGGTGAAATGTAAATAGGAAATAAGATATGGATCCCTACTAGACAATGAAATATTTAATAAATTTGAGTAAGCAGTGCAATGATTGCAAGGAGTTGCATTGTTAGTCATGTGTATCATTGGATTGTAGAAAAGTTAGTAGTGGGTCATGTAGAAGATAAAAATGTGAAACCCATTAGTAATTGTTGACTCAAACACCATATATTATTTCCTTGGAGGTCTTCATATGGAAGGGAAAATAGGTGATTTGGCAATGTAGACAAGAAGAACATCACTTGGACTGAGGCCTATTTATCATGAACCTATAGTTACTTTGTTTCCTACATATAGCATGCAAGCATCATTGTTGTGCAGGTACCGATGGAACTAGTAGTACAATTCAATTCCTCATAATTTACAATAGTTAGCACGCCAATCCTAATGTAATTGCTTTATGTGGATATAGTGGACCTTTATCCCAATCACCATTCTTGAGTACCCAAGACATGAGATCACATTATTGTAGAAGATATTTAGCTATATTTAGGCTAGATGTGGCAACCTCATTATAGACTAGGATTAGTCCAGTTAGAAGTATTTAGGTCCTTATTTATGCCATACAATTTTGCAACACGTAATGTACTAGAGTATTTCACTTGTATTGTCAATACTATCATGTTAGGGACAAAGTGAAATACAAGAAATTCAATTTTAGAAATGGTTGAAGCCCGACACAAAATAGTTTAGTATGTATAGTAAATAAACATATGATTTAGTTCGTTTAATTTGGTGAATTGTATAACTTGTATAATTACATGAAGTACCTATCATGCAACATTCAATTCCACCAATTTCCTTATTACTACTTTCATTAATGAAACTACCTATATTTTGAACTATTTGTATAACTACATTGAGTTGTTACATAGATATACTATTTCATGGGAAAATATCTCACCCCTCTACTTACAATTTTTTACAGGTCATGAAATATGTGTGGATACTCCTATTGGAGAAACATCACCAGCCATGCACATGTCTACAGTCGAAGCCCACGTCTTCCGCACAACAGGAAACACCTAAAGCAGATTGTAACGAGTCAGCAACTCCCTGCAACAAATATGGATCTATAACAACAAGTGTCCCTTAGATTCAGGATCTATAACAGCCTGTACACGTTATCATGTAGCTTACGAGTCCAAAGCATTGTAAACAATGTGTATACATATAAGAGATAAAGCACAGCAATAGGTGTGCAGTGTTCATCACAAGTAGCCCTCTCTATTCTTGATATGGTATCAGAGCCATGGCTACCAACTCATCTTCCACGCCCTTAAACCCCAGCTCCCCTTCTGCAGACTCTTTCCCTGCCCTTCCTAACAGCCATCACCTTAGTCACTACGTCTCCATCAATCTCACCGCTGCGAACTACTTGCTCTGGAAAATGCAATTCACACCATTTGTACGTAGCTTCGACCTCATGTCCTTTGTTGATGGGACTTCCATCTGCCCATCCCCTTTCATATCATCCCCGACTCCTAGTGCCCCCTCTTCCTCCACCACTTCACCTGCTGTCAATCCTGACTACAGAGCTTGGGTACGCAAAGACCAACTCTTATTAAGTTGGATTCTTGCTTCTCTCTCAGAGGATGTCCTTCCAGAAGTCGTTGGAGCAACCACCGCCTGTGAAGCCTGGTCTGCACTGGAAACAGCCTACGACTCCCCCTCCCACAAAAAATGGTCTAATCACCCAATATGTGACTCATTGTCTATATACCTTCCTTGATGGCTTTTTTAGTTTAACAAATGCATTACCATTTGGAAAGGGGTTTGGTTTAGTTGAGATTCTATGTTGGGAATGGCATAGGTAATCTTGGAAACACTTTACCATAAGTGGTATGGATATGTAAGATACTAAGATACACAGATGAATCACATTATTTAAAGTAATTTAATTACTTTCCCTTGAGAAAATTACCTACCTTTTATTCAAAAAGAATGGAAACCAAACCAGATCCCTCACACCTCTCCCTCTCTCTTCATTGTCATTCTCCTAAACCTAGTTTTATGCTTGGGACCTATATAGTAAATCATAGGAACCCATGCTTGAGAGGTAGGAGGACCTAGTTCCTAGTCTACTTCAATTAACGAGACTCCTAGAGGAGGTCCAGACACCAGCAAACCCTTCTTTTTTTGTGGGCATGAAGCATACATGGAAACTCTTCCAGCGCCTCTCATGTTGCCTCCATCAGAGGTACTCAGTTCCTCCTAGCACAAGGGATGATACAGATGGTAAGAGGTGGTTTCTTAGAACTACAAACGAGCCAAACACCTGTGTAGGATCCCACCTTCTCTTGTGTACCCGACTCTCGGCGGTGTTGTAGTAGCAAGAGAATGTTGCCATGTCCCTGTGTAGAGAAAGGAAGCCATCAGGGATAGCACTCTGGTGAGTCTTGTTGGGGGCGGGCTGCCAGAGAGAAGGGGGGAGACATGACTGGTGGTTGGCATCTCTTCCCACCATTTGAAGGGCATCGAGGAGGACATGGACGGTAGCTTCGTGCAAAAGGTTCAGTATAGAAGCAGTAAGTCGAGGGGAGGAAGACGACGATAGAGAATTCATTGTGTTAGGTTTGTAGTAAATCGGCTGGGTGAGAAAGGAAAACCTATTAGCGGGTCAATTCAGTCCCAACAATCACTCCCACCTTAATCACTATAGGGAAAAATGGGCACAAAGTAGGAAGTGGAAACAAAAATTTATCTATCTGTATACCCCATAACAACAAGATTGCATCAACAATTATGTAATGAGAAGGATGGTTGAACAAGTTCATACCCGGTCCTAGAGGAAGTATAGGGACTATAAGTCATTCTAGTAGTGTAGCACTCCTAGTTACATTGGGACTCATCTGCGGCAACTCCTAGTCTTTACCATGGGCATCAAACTTGGGTGGCGTCTACATTGGCTCCTCCACGAACTGTCGATTGATGTTGTGCTCCTAGCAATGGGAAAAGGCCATCTCACCTTTATGGAAATCAACATGGATCTCCAAAACTCCTATGATTCTACTAGAACTGACAAGAAGGACTTGTCCCTCCCATTGGTGTACTAGTCACCAACTTGCTCTCCCACAATTGTTCTCCCTTACTATCCCTTTGTTTATCGGGTAGGAATTGCTCAGGTTCTCCAAGTTACCATAATCAAAGAAGACAAAAAATTGTTAGAGACAATTGATATGTATCTCTGGGAAGCCCCCAGTACCCCTCTATTTATAGGAGGGGTTAGGCTCTAGATTTGCAGGCTGTGTGGGAGTGGCAGGGACTGAAATTTCCATGAATTCATTTCACTATCACATGTGAACCGGTCCGTTCATTGGTGAACTGGTCGACTGGAAATGGAGTCAATCAATTCACTCATTGAGCCAAATGTTTCACATGTTTCCCAATTACAATTTGAATTGACACTTTGTTTCTAATTAATGCCCAACATTAATTTCTTGTACCAAAAAATTGAACAAGTGAAATGATCAACTATTTTGATGATTGTGAAAATCACCAGAAGCTTCACTTGGCATGAAAAAGTTGATCGGTTCACCAGGTGAACATGTTGTCTAACAAACCATAAGTCGATTGGTTCACCAATTGAGTTGATCGGTTGGTGTCATGACTTATGCAGAATACATCCAATTCAATTCCAATTCAACCTGACACCCTAATCAGTCACTCCAATACTTGAACTTGATGGTTCTGAGTCCAGTCACTTAATTGGTTGTTTAATTGAATACCTAAACATCTTTAGTAATCAAATTAAACATCATTTATGGATAAAATCCTCTTATAGGTGAATTCCTATGTGTGTGACCCTATAAGTCCCATATCACATTGACAATGAATGTCCATATCTGGCTTACAACATCATAAGAAAAGAGCGGTGTCTAATCACACATCAGTGCTACCCAAGTGAATTGAAAGTTGGAGAACAACTTCAACCTACAACATGTATAAGGTGTTACAGTGATTGTATAATCCTTTGTCTCTAATATCTTGAATGAACTCAAGCCATGGAATTGTCATCCTCTCAATGTTCCTTAAACCTAGAGCAGACTATGTGACCTCAATATCATATATTGATTTGTATGTGCATTTGCATGCTTTTTTCAATCTCTCTTATCAAGTGTCCAAGATATCAAACTTTGTTAGTAGGGACAAATCCCATCTACGTCACTCACAGTCAATCCCCATGTGTCACATTTACCCAATCATCATCATTATGGAAATCCTTATTCAAGGTTATGTTCAAGTATACCAAACGACATGTGATGAGTGTAGTGACTTCAGGTCTAAGAACCAGAATCACCACCTTCACATGAGATATGACTATGACCACCATTTATGGTTTCCATGTGTGACTCTCAAGGTGGGTTTGTTCGATACACAATTCTCTAACAAGTATCTATGTGATTGGTTTGATATCCCATATCATGACTGATGAGATACTATCATCAACCAACACACACTCCAATCTTTAGTTTTCTACTGTCTATCTTCATTCCACAGTAACAACTGACCAGGGGCATAATAAGAATGTACATACTCTTAGCATTTGTATGATCTCATTGTTCAAGTTATGTACTTGAAGACATACATCATTGAGTAATGTCATTCTCTAGACATTCATCATGTTTCCTCATTATCTCATAACTGAGTTAAACATAATGAACTGGAAGCTTGCCTTCAATATTATTAATCAAATACTTTATGTAATATGCATCACAATCATCATATGATTAGCTCTTTGGGTATACATACCAATAAGACCAATATATGTTCCTTGGGCACATTATATATGGAGGAACCACATCCATTGAATCTACCAATGTTGAGGCTATTTGAGAATGTCCAACACTGAAGCCCCATCTGAGATTCGCAATTTCCTGGGATTGGTCAGGTATTACTGGAAATTCATCAAGGATTTCTTGAAGACTACTTTTCCCCTCACCATGCTCACTTAGAAAGATGAGAAGTTTGTTTTCTATGACATGTGCACAACACAATTCGAGGAGTTAACAGAAAAGCTTACCTCGTCCCCAGTCTTAACAATACCTTCGGACAATGATGGTTTCGTCATTTACACTGACATATCAAAGATGATCTTAGGATGCATGTTAGAGTAAAACCAGAATGTTGTCAGCTTTGTCTCGAGACAGTTCAAGTTGAATGAGTTGAATTTCCCAACTCATGATATGGAAATTGTAATAATCGTCTATGCCTTGAAAATTTGGCGACATTATATGTATGGGGCTACCTTTGACATCTTCACTGATCATAAGATCCTAAAGTGCCTATTGACTCAGAAGGATCTAAACTTAGAAAAATGGTGTTGCATGGAATATTTGAAGGATTTTGACTTCACCATATCCTACCATCCCATTAAGGCTAATGTAGTATTCCATGCCTTTAGTCATAAACATCTTAGTTATGCAGCTAGTTTGGACACCCAATGGAAGAGACTAGAAGACTTTGATAGGTAGTCTCCACAACCATTGATATATAGAATTCATTTGTCTCATATCCAAATCATATTTGACATGTTAACTGAGCTTATAGTATCACAGTTAGTTAGTCTAGAGCTATACAACCTAAAGAGTTTGATGGCAAAGCCTCAAAGACACCTCTCAGTGGGTGTGGATGGTGGAATACAATATAAGTATTGTATATGGGTTCCTGAGGATTCACCTTTGCAAGCTCCCATCTTGTAAGAATCTCATGGACCAATGTACATTGTACATCCTAACACCACTAAGATGTTCAAGGACATGTAGTGTATCTTCTGGTGGCCAAGAATGAAGCGAGACATAGCCTCATATGTGGCTAGTTATCTTACGTGCCAGATGAAGAAGGGTAAGCAACAGTGACCCAGTCAGTTACTACAATCGATTGAGATTCCTGAGTGGAAACAGGACCATATCATGATGGATTTTGTGGTGGGTCTTTACAAAACAAAAAAAGGACATGATGCTCTATGAAACATGGTGGACCACCTAACCAAGTCAGCACATTTCCTTGCCCTACAGATTACTTCCAAGGTGTCAGACTTAGATGAGCTTTGCATTATAGAGATAGTCCATTTGCATAGTGTTCTGAGTCCTATTATTTCTAACTATGATGATAAGTTCACCTTCAAGTTGTGGAAACAAGTTCGTGAAGAACTCCACATAAGGTTGAAGTTTAGTACAACCTATCATCCTATGATTGATGGTCAATCAGAAGGTATGCCCCAAACCCTAGATGATCTATTGAGAGCATGTGTTCTAGATTGGGGTGAATCATGGGAACAATACGTAACTGTTGTTAAGTTTTCCTACAATAATAGTAACCAAACCAGTATTGGGATGCCTCCATATGAAGCTCTTCACAGGAGGATGTGTCAGTCACTGGTTCACTGGGATGATGTAGGTGGAGACGACCTTGATCAAGTCATAGGAACTATAGTTATATCTTGACAAAGTCACTTCAATCAAGTAGAGGCTAAAGAAATCCCAGGATCAACAAAAGTCATATGTTGATGCAAAGTAGACAGATCTACACTTTTTTGTGAGAGATCATGTGTATATGAAAATCCCACCCCTCGGTCTATATCTAAGAATAGAGGAAAACTAAGTCCTGGATATGTGGGTCTGTTCAAGGTTATAGAAAGGATTGGAAAGGCCTCTTATCATCTAGCTTTATAGCCTTAGTATAACATGATGCATGTGTTGATCAAAGGACTCTAGAGGGGGTGAATAGATCTAAAAATCACTTAAACCAGATTCATTAGACCTTAAAATTACTTCAAGAAATAGGATTTCATATATGGAATTTGATGTTCAACTAAACATACATAGCAAGGATAATAGATATTGAATGAGATCAAGAATAAGCTATGTAGAGTGGTTCCAAACTCCAAACTAGGAGAATGTACATCACTACCTAGAGAGGTCAAACCCTAGGATTTTGCAACCATTGCATACTTATATTCCATTATACAAAATACAATAAAACCTTCCACTTGTTTGGAAAGGATACCTAGCCTTCCTTTTTAAGTACAAAAAGGAGATAATAAACCTAACAAGGTCTTACCTATCCTTGGAGCAAGAGTCTTCAACCTCTACAAGGGCTTACCCACTTTTGCAACGGTATGGACACCTTAGCCAAGGATATCCCCTCTTACACCAAGTCTTCCTCCTTAAAGGAATTACCCACTCTTCTGAAGGATCTTTAGCCTTCACCTCCTCCTTCACCTTTGAAAAGCTTTCACCAACTTTTCAATTGATTAAGGGGTTGGGAAAGGGAAGATCGGAGATCTATACAAGAGTAGAATGGAGTATCTCTCTCACACATAGCCTATCTAACTGATAATGACATTATGATTAGTGAATAAGAAAGAGAAAAGGGCTCTATGTGGACAAATACACTCATCTATAGCTAGGAGCAAGGTAGGAATATTTGGGATGAAGCCCAAGGGTTCCTATGTATAGTTGAGGGTGTCCACTAGCCACTAGAAGAACTTGGGGATGAATTCTAGTCATTTGGGGTATTGGAACGAATCTACTCTTGATGTTTGCAATACTACAATGGCTAGAAACACTTTTTATGCACACTTTGTACATTGTAGTTGGTTGAGTTTCCATATAGGTAACTCGGCCCATAGCACCATTTGACAAACTAATTTTGAGTTTTCGTCCGAGTTTATCCTCGATGAAACTTCACTGATGGCTTAAAATCACTTTGTCTATGTAGATTGTCCTTTGAGTTTGACCTGGGACAAATTCGGGCGAACCTGGCAATTTCCAAGACCCATCCTAGGTGCCAATCAAGTTTCTAAGAGGGAAACTCGGCCAAACAGACTTCATGTAATGCATATTGAAAATTGACATTAAAGTGCTTAAAATTTTGTTTTAAGTGATCCTAATTCTTTCTCATCTTAATTACAAGTCATAACATCAATATAAAATATTACAAAATCATCCTTAATCATTTAGGGTGTTTTCCACAAAATTGCATTTGTGTTGACTTTTTCTTGTATTTGATAAAGCTAGGGCTTGATTGAGTTGATCCCTTTCATGTACCTAATATATAAAATCATTCACAAATAGACTTATTAGATACATATGAATGGAATGGTTAAGTCATCATTAAAATATGGACATCGTATATTTATTACATCAACATTCTCCCCCTTTGAAGATGACAACCATTCCTCAACATATTTAAAAGGACTTAGAATTTCAACTTTTACCTTGTGAATTGTAGAGAGATACATGAACGAACAATAGATATTTCTCCCCATCAATTCATGCTTACCTCTTCCTATAGTTAGTTTCTCAAAAAAAATAATCATATAACATATATACTATTGAGTCATCTTCATAGTCACATGATATTTCTGAGAATTTACTAGAAAAGGATCACAAATCAATATGCACTTAGCTCATATATCCCCTGTAGTACTTGATCTCCATTATCCCCCTTTGTCATTTCAAAAGGGAAGGGGGTATAAGATCTAAAAAGCACAGGTCTTATCCATAGGCACAAATGATATAAGCAACCACCATAAGCAAGCACCAACAAAAACAAGAGAGAGTAACTCATACCAGAGTCATAATCAAAATATGGAAGCACATACCCAAAACTCATAATATGTAACCAAGCATAAAGTTGAGGTACATATAATCATATTACAAAAAATGAAGATGTTCTCTCTAGATGAAAACTACAAACCAACAAAGAAAAGCAACGAGATATGAAAATAGTTTGCCCAAAATACAGAGCCCAAATGTTTGGTGCATGAAAGTCTACAAAAAGAGATAAATATGAGCACCCTATAGACCTAAGAACTAAATGTTTATGGCATCTATGTCAATGGCCTCGTCATCATCAGGTAGGAAGTCTTCATCTCCATCAGAAGGTACATGAGGTTCAGCTGGGATATCATCATCACCATCTCCATCATCATCAGAGCCATCGTCACCATCATCACCTTCATCCTCATCATCCTCATTTACCATCTCCTCATCCTCTGGAGGTTCAAAAGAGCGAGTAGATAGACACTTGGCATGTTTCCCCATACAAGACATACCAAATGCAAACCATGCATTTGCTTGCTCAAAATTGGGTGTAGAGACCCCATCAAAGCCACCAAGCAAGGTGGAAGTATGTCCTGGAGAAAGAGCAAGTAGTTGCGAGGAGGCAGCAGGGGCAGGTCCACCATAAGAGATAGGGGGTACAATAGGAGTAGCATGGTGCAAGTCTAGGTAGAACTGACTGTATGCATAGGAAGCATAGTGAGAAACTGGGTAGGGCTGGTAGGTGGGGTAAGAATGGTTGCATGACAAGTTCATGTTTAACATTATTTGAGCTAGATCTTGGTTTAGGTTCTTCTGGACCTATAGGTTGTATGTGTATTGGTGCATCATGTAGCCCATGAGGGTTTCAGTAGACATTGAGAATGAGGCACAGTCAAGTCTAGGAGGAGGTTGAGGGGCATGGGTTGAGGTCGAGGCATTTGGTGTGGTAGAGGAGGTGGGATGAAAATACTTTTTGATAGTGGTTTCACTAATGTAAACACCTTTCCTACTTTCCTTGTAACAAAGATCATGGAAAAGGGATTTTTTAGTGTGATGAAAAAAAAACACAAATCAAGTTTGAATAAGGTGGGTGGGTTCCACAAATATTTTTCCCAGAGTGAAAAAAGGTCACATGGTGGAGAATGTAACATGCCCATTTTATGTTAGTATTATTAAGGAGACACTACATTAGCACAACAGTGTTTTCTGCAATATCCATTTGGTTTTTCTTTGGGTAGATATTATAGTTGACTATAAGTGAAATGAGGTGAGGCTTGATATCAAGCGAGGAAGAGGGAAGGATTGCTTTCTTCCTTTAGGGAACCTCAGGTTTCTTTAAGAAGTTATGGATTTCGGGTAGAATAAGTTCAGGTTCAAAATTGTGGTACAACTTCTCAAGGTCAATAAGGTTAAGATATTGGTGATAGGTGGTCAACTATGTGTATGTGATGGTGGTACAAAATAAGTAATAATTCACGGAATCCTCAAAGATGGAAAACTTGGTACCTTTACAATCATGGAGGTAAGTATGACTTGTTTGTTAAGGGGTGGCACAATAGAAGTGTAGTTCCACATGAGATTAGCATAAAGTTTGTGGACATATTTTGTTTTAGAAATAGAGTTAGTGTAGCACAATTGCACTACAAAAAAATGTGCCAAGGTGTTATGCATTGAACACAGTAGCAACCTCATTCATCAACTCACTCTGAGATTCAAGCAAAGAATGAAAAGGAAAAGGATTTCTAGGAAGAAGCTACTTATACCTATTAACTATTTTAGAGGAGATGAGGAGGATCCATCAAAGGAAATGACCCAAGAAGAAGTGGACGATGAGGGTACTCCAATTTGGCATGTCCTTTCGCATCGGTTTGAAGCCATGGAAATGAAAGGAAACAAAATGGTGTCAAAATAAAGATGATGGCAAGTGGTACAAGTCATACGAGAAGTTGGGTCAAGGTGGGGAAGGCCAGCGCAGTTGATTTGGGGCTATAGAAGGTGAGGGAGAGGTTTGTATAGTTGTAGAGTTTAAGGACAAACAAGAAAGAAGGGCTATTGGTCAACTTTGATCTAGTTGAGAGGGAGAATGTTGACTGATTGCCGATATATTATCTTCCCAACAATGTTGTCAGTCAAGTTTTAGGTTTAGGAAACTTGGCTGACACCGTGGTTTTGTTATCTTTGGCTTATTGTCAATCGAGTTTCTCCTAGAATAAACTCGAACGATAGGTCACCCTATCCAAAAGATAAGAAATTTTATTCCAGGTGACTGTAGTGCTATATAAATTTATTTTTATAGTCTATCATGCATTTTGAACATATTTAGGCATTGTCCACTCATCGTTGGATACTAAGTTGTGGTAAAAAAAGAATTTGTGAAGAATAGGTAGAAAAAACAAAACAAGGCATATATAGCACAAACAAGTCTTAGATGAGAAAATAAGTGAGCAAGAGCATACATGTATGAGAACATCTAGCAAGAAGGCATGTTATTCTCATCTAGAGAAGTAATAAGAAATTTTGGTCTAATAAAAGTAAATTTCTCTCTAGCTAGAGATTTTGTGAAAATGTCTGCAAGTTCATGTTCCATGTCTACATGAGTTATATAGATATCCTTTTTGGCAATGTGGTCACAAAGGAAGTGATGATGGACCTCTATATTTTTGACTGTACTATGCAATATCATATTGTAGGAGAGATTGATTGCACTAGTATTATCACAAAATATAGGAAAATCATCATAATGAACATTAAAGTCTTGGAGCATTTGCTTCATCCATAGGACTTGGGCACAACAACTACTAGCTACAATGTATTCAGCCTCAGTAGTTGAAAGAGCCATTGTGCTTTGTTTCATCGAGATCCAAGAGACTAAACATTGTCCTACAAGGAAGCAAGTGCCACTTGTGCACTTTCTATCAATTAAGCACACTGCATAATCCTCATCACTATAAGTTGTAACAGCAAAGTCCCTTGACTTGGGAAACCATAGTTCAAAATTTTAGATTTTTGTTAGGTGCCTTAGAATCCTCTTAATCATGCAAGATGGGTTTCTAGGACTTGATTGAAATCTAGTTCACAAGCCAACACTAAACATGATATCAGGTCTAGAGGTAATGATATATAGCAAGCTACCAATCACACCTCTATAGAGCTTCTTATCAACATTCTCACCTTCCTCATCTCTATCAAGTTTGGTGTTGTTTGACATGGGAGTATCCATTGTCTTATTGTTCTCCATCCCAGAATGCTTCAAGAGTTCACTTGTATATTTTTCTTGGTTAATGAAGTTTCCTTTCTTTATTTGTTTGATTTGGAATCCAAGCAAGAAAGTAAGCTCCTCCGTCATACTCAACATATATTTTAATGATCAAAAGTTGCTAGAAGTGTGTTTAAGAAAGAGGGTAGAATAAACTTTTCCCATGTTATATCCATTGTCTAGAAAAAAGTTCTTTAATGTCACTACCAACCTCTATGGGCTTGTTTGAGTCCATAGAGAGGTTTTTGTAACTAGTAAACATGGTTAGGTAGCTTATCATGTACAAAGATGGGAGGTTGAGCCACATAGACTTCCTCCTCTATTATACCATTTAGAAACACACTTTTAACATCCATTTGGTATAAAAAAAATTATATAGCTAGCAAAAGCATGTAACATTCTAATAGATTTGAGTCTAGCAACAGATGCATACGTTTCATCAAAATCAATACCTTCATGTTGATTGTATCCTTGAGTAACTAACCTTACTTTGTTCCTTACCACTTTGCCTCTTTCATCGACTTACTGTGGTACACCCACTTGGTGCCAATGATCTTTCTATCATGTGGTCTTGTCACTAAGGTCGAGACTTTATTTTTCTTGAACTGCTCTAGCTCCTCTTGCATAGCTAGGATCCATTCATCATCTTTAAGAGCTTCTTTCACATTCTTGGGCTCAAATTGTGAGATGAAGGTGTTGTCGGCTTGATCTTTATTAAAAGCATCCCGCTTTTTCACCCTTTCAAAAATATTTCCTATGATGAGCTCTTTAGGAAAATCTTTTGTGAAATGGGGAGTTGGATCCTTCTTTTCTTCTTTTTTCTCTTCTTCATCAACTACCACCTTTTTTTCCTTTGTCAATGATGTTGAGCTCTTATAATCTAGGAATCACCTCATCTACAACATCATCATTTACAATATTCTAGGAAATAGAGAGGTTAGTTTCAACAAATTTAACATTGATAGATTCTTATACTTTAGACAACTCAATGTTAAAAACTCTAAATGCTCTACTAGTAGTGCTATAGACAGGAAAGAAAGCCTTGTAAGATTTTGCATCAAACTTGTCAAAAAACCCTTGGTGTTTGAATCAAAACAAGGACAACCAAAAACATGAAAGAAATCGATGGAGGGATTTCTACCATGCCATAACTAATAGGGGGTTTTCTTTAGAGAAGGATGAGTGAAAACTCAATTTTGCACAAAACATGAATCACTAACCGCTTCAGCCCAAAACTTCTTTGAAGTATCATACACTAGAAGCATGGTCCTAGCCATTTCTTGTAAATACCTATTCTTTCTCTCTACAACCCCATTTTGTTGAGGTGCATACCTTGATTCCTTACAAAACTTCTCAAACAACTCATTTTCAAACTCACCCCCATGGTCATTATGTATAGAGATGATTTGACAAGAAGCTCCATTTTCAAAAAGTAGAGAAAACATTAAGAGTATCACTTTTTGAAAATAATAAGAAAGTCTAAGTAAAGTGAGAAAAGTCATCAACAATAATGAGGCAATACTTGCTAAGATGAAGCAATTGAGTTCTCATCGATCCAAATAGATCAATGTGAAAAGTTCAAGAGCTCTTTTGGTGATAAGGACTCCTGTAAATTTAAAGGACGATTTGGTTTGCTTTACTTCTATACAAGGTTGGCATTCCTCAACCTTCTCAAAGTCCAATTTCATAAGTCCTTTGACCAATTTCTTTTTGTTCAACATCGTCAACTAATACATATTTACATGACCAACCCTACGTTGCCATAAAGATATATCACTTTATATACGACAAGGCATCCACCAAGAATAGGCTTATGATAATCAAGAACAATAACATAAAGCTTTCCATTATTATTTTCCTTATATATAACATTGTAGGAGAGGGAATCTAGAAGCAAGCATTTAGGTGAGGTAAATCAAATAAGACACCCATTATCACATAATTGGCTAATAGTAATTAAATTATGATGTAGGACATCCATAAGAAATACATTATTGATTCATAGTGAATCACCCACATCACCATCACCTATAATTTCACCTCTTTTGTTGTCACCAAAAGTCATCGATCCTCCTTCTTCTTTGTGAAATTGTTGAACTGGCTTATTTCACCTGCCATGTGTTTGGAGCAATCAATATCAATAATCCAATTTCTATTTACCTATAAGAAAGGAAGATGTCGATGCCCAATTCAAACCTTGGGATCCATAGTTAACTTGGGGAACCATTTCATCTTTGGGTTGTTCCCCTTATGTTTGTATAGACAATAAGTAGAATAATGCTTGTCACTCTTACAATGTGCACAAACCATACGTTCTTAGAGCCAGATTACTCTCCATGGAATATAGGAGGTTCCTTTCTCTTTTTTTTACCATTGCCTTTCTTTTGGGAGCTACCTCATATCCCAAACCTCTTTTACCATTTTTTTTGGTAGAGTGATATAGAACGTCATTGAGCGACGTTTTCCCTTTGAGGAACTTTTGCAAGGAAGTTATAAGCATGTGATTATCATCAACACTAGCTAAATCGTCTTGAGCATGAAGTGTGTTAGCCTCTACATAGAGGGCTTTAGTATGATAAGATTCTCTATCAAGAGTTATACTATCCACTTCATTACTTGGAAATAAAGGTCTAGAAGAAATGTCATTAATTTTAGCAAAATATCTAGTATTTTCATTCCTAAGCAAGATAAGCTCATAAAGATAGATTATATTTTCATCCTTAATATTATCACAAACATGTACAAGATCATTGAAATTGGCAACAAGTTTACCATTTTCATTTCTAGTCTAAATAAGATGATCAAGTCGATTTTGGCTCTCTTCTTTAAGATTGTTCATGTTCTTAAGATAAATCTAATTCTCTAGCTCAATGACATTATATTGCAACTCAAGATCAATAAATTGACCTTGCAATGAATTAATACTATCAATATGGACTTTCTCATTTTTCCAAGAAAATCTATTTTAGCATACAAATCATCAATAATATTTTCTATCCTTTTCTTATATTTTCATTTAGAATAAGAAGAATGGTAAGCATTAAGCATATCAATGAGGGATTATTTAGATAAATCATTCAAGCTTACCTCACTTACCACACTTACCTCACCTATGTCTACACTAGTTGAGGCCATGTGAGTAAGGTGGCATCCTCCCTCATTGAAGCTGTAATCACTAGAAAAAGACTCTTCACATGTGGCATGGGTTGCATCTTTGCTTCTTCTTTCCTTCATGTCCTTACTCTTGTAATAGGTTTCCTTCTTGTAGTCCTCCTTCTTGCAGCTACTCTTGAGGAAGGACTTCATTGCCTTAGGACAATCATTCTTGTATTGTCCCTTTTAACCACACTCATAGCACCTTAGGTTAGAGGAGGAGGAGGAATTTATTTTGAAGTGCTTCCCCTTGGTGTAATTAGATTCATGATCACTAGGGGCTTCATCTTCACTTGAGGTGGGAGTAGTCCTACAATCAAGTTGATGTCAAAGAACAATGGCCTCCACTTGATCTTTGAAGGCATTTTTACTTCATATTTTCTTGAATACTTCTCCCCAAGCTTTTCTTCTTCTTTCTTGTCAAGTCTTGTCTTATAAGCTTGAAGGATCCTAGTGAGCACTTTGGTAGCTATGTCACTAAGGCTTCTTATTTCTTCAATTGAGGTCACTGTGACAACCTAAACTTTCTCACTCCTCTCATATACTATTTTTCTCTCTTGTTACTAAAATGACTCAAATGGATATTGATTCAATTGTTGTAGTATAATGATTTTTCAATTTGATCACATCGATGATCAATTTCATAATGTGTGGCTTTAATTTTCTCTTTCAAGCTAAGTTTCATTCTTTAATGATTTGCCACTTTACAACTGAAATCGAACCTCAAAATCATGATCTATTAGTTTTCTCACAAGTACCATGTTATATTGGACACAATTGGCTTTCCAATGGCACAAAAATCGTCTTAATCAGACCTTCAAAGTCCAAGTTATGAACCATTAAAATTCGGTAATATTGCATGTGTTTTAATTGAATATATATGAGCCTTACTGGGACCAATAAGGGGTGTGTGGCCCAATAGCCGCCACCTATGCTTCCAAACCCTAATTCTACCTCCTTGCTTGGTTTTTAGATCACCAATCTAACATCTGATGGTTCCCAAGTCACCATCTACCTTGGTCCATATGTACTGTAGTGGGTCCGCTTTGGAGCAACCAATGACCTGCTATTCTCAACCATTTTGAACAATTGAAATTCTAAAAATTTTGTTGTATCTTTTCTCTCCATTTCCCCATCTTATTTTCCCCTCTCGTACCCTAGGGCACCCGTGATGCCTCCTTGTTTGGCCTGTTCATGTGCGGAAACTACAGTAGTAGCCACGGTGACCCCTCTTGGGTGCGATGGCCTCAGCATCCCACCGACCTAAATTAGGTCGTACTCATCTTCACAGAAGGGAGTTGAGCCATGTTGACATCTTACCAATGCCATGGGGCCAAAGTCCCCTCCGCCCCCCTTTTATCTAGTGAGCCATGTCGGTGAGGACTGACGTTACACCCACGAAGGCGTGATGGGTGAGACGGAGTGCAACAACCTACAGATGCATGGGGATCCATGGTGAAACTAGCTCGAAGGCCAAGATCTTCCCGAGTTCACCCTTCTTGGGCCCCCTAGCTTCTACCATGTTACTGCCAGCTCAACTAGTACATGTTGACTGTGGAGCAGGGGTGGGTGCATCCCTGTTGTGGGATCGATCATCTAGGGCCCTTGTCAGCCCCAAAATTATTCCGGTACCTTTGATCAAATCCCTATAGTTCTCAATACAAAGTATATAAAAATGATAACTTGTAGATCCCTAATCCAAAATACATGAACCAATATACCAAATTGATGTTCTCAAAAAGATCTATAGACTCTACATCCTCATACTATTTTCCTATTTTGCTAAATATGTAATCTGTGACTATATTGACCACATTAAATGCATAATTATGATTAAGTTTAAACCTAGGATATATGTATAGCATACTAAACATCAATCAGTGACACTTATACACTTGTGACCCTAATGAGTGTCCTAATCATCCCAATTTCTCTTGAATGTCCATATTTGTTTAAGTGACATGATTTTAAGCTTTAATGAGGTACATTGTCCTTTTGATGCTAATAATGCTACCTAAGGATACCAAATGCTTAACCAATCATGTGATCAATAAATTTAAGATTTTGGAGCCCTTGGGAAACCTTATGACCTCTCTCATACTGTTGATGACCTAAGATGCATGAATTTGACCCCTTTGTAGTGTTTTTTGAGAATATCTTAATTTAAATGTGCAACCTTGGCCCCTGATGACATCAACCCTCTTATATCCTTGAAATTAGTACCCCTATGAAGTTTGAAGACACTTATGTGCATGATCTCCCTAATTGGTGCTATGATGTTACATGTGACTCTAAGTCCACTAGTGGTGACCTAGTGTGGCACATATGACTTGCTTTCCTTTCTCGCGCTCTAATCTTATGTGACTATGGTTTTTATGCACTCTCTCTGATTTAACTTGAATCAATTATTGTTGTTTCCTCTTGATGTGGGTTTCCTACCTAAGTCACTTGTTGACATGGCACATTGATACTTGGATGTATGTTGATATGTTGATACCAATGTTGGACTTTGATGTCTTGACCTTTGGGGACATCCACCTATATTTGATTATGCTCTTTATACCCATACCTTGATGATCCAAATCACCTATTCTGTTGGACATCTTGACTTGATAAGATACGACCCTTCTTGCCCTATTGTGACTCTTATGACCTAGTTATGCACAAATAACTCAAAGCTTGCAATGTCCATATGAAACCTCGAAATGACTTGAAACTTGAACCACACCTTCATGATGACCTCTTGATTAGTAAAAGATCATCTAATGAAATAATAATAAACTATGAACCTAAATCGGATAAAAACCCTAATATGAAGCTAGTTAGGGTTAATGATGAGAATCTAATGCATGTATGTAATCTTGTAATTAATCAGGTGTTTCTTGTGGCTAGATGGTCATGGATAAGGTTATGTTATGAATCTTTGAATGAGGTACATGATTTAATAATTATATGACTATGGATTTCTTGTTTGAAATGTGATACATATGTATTCTTGTTTACTTGCTCAAATATTGCCATGTAGTACCCTAGTATTGTACTCGATGTTTGTCTCGTACAATTTTTTACAACTTGCAAACATAATATAGAAACTCCATTATACAAACCTCTTGCACCTGCCTGATGTTTTTGGGTAAGGACATGAGGATGGGCATCCCACTTGATTTATCAAGATAGGGCACATCTTTGATAAAAGGGTTAGCTAATCTTGAGAACATCATATACTCTTCCAGTGAGAAGTTGTACATAAAAGGCCTTACTAATAAATGATATCGATGAATGAATAAAATGATGGTATAATTGGAGTGAAATGACATAAAAAATGTGATCTCATTTTTCTAAATACTTAACTCATTTATTTCTTATTCATTACTTCAGCAAGTCTTTTCAAATTATGCAAAGCTTATGTATATGTATCTTTTAGCCTTGTACTCGGCACCTCGATCGTGTGGTTGATTTTCCTTGTTTCACATATTTTATAGGTTCAGAGATGGCTAGAAGGTGATGGGCTTGCTGAGCTATGTCATGTATTCTTGTTGTAAGATCCTTAGTATACATGAGCAGACTTGTAAAATTGTACTCTTGAATATGTAACTAAAATCTTGTAGTACATAATATTGCTTAGTAATACTTGTTAATTATTGTGATTATGATTGGTGCTTTTATCATGTTATATGTTCATGTATGATAAGCATTTCATGCTTCTACATGGGGTCTTTGTTATTTATTTGGTTCATGGGGTGGGGATTCTAGTTTTGTGATAGTCACCTTGGATTTCTACCTCTTAGGAAGAGACCTGTGGATTTTGGAGTTGATAGTGTCTTGATCCATGGGTTGTCCCAAGGAAGAAAGTCCATTGATGATGGTGTTGAGCCTTGAGTACATCTCGGCCACTCTCTCCTTGTTTCCCATCTTGAAGTTTTCAAGAAATCCCTTGAGCATGTAGACCTTGCACTCCTTGACTTTCTTGGTCCCTTCATATTTGATGTAAAGTTTTTTCCATATCACATGGATTGTGTCCCAAGAAGAGATCCAGTTGAACTCAGAAAGAGTGAGGGATGCATAAATTATGCTTATGGCCTTTGCATTAAGTTGTGCCTTCTTGCATGTATCTTCATCCCAAGTAGCTACATCTCCTGAGGCCCCTTGTATGGAAGGATAATGGACTTCCACATGTCATAGCTCATTCATTGAAAGTAGAACTACATCTATCACTTCCAATGAAGGAAGTTTGTGTCATCGAAGATTGGAGGTCTCATGAAGAATCCACCCTCATAGTTCAGATAACCTAGAAGTCTCGTGCGAGAACTAGTCAGAGAATCCACCCTCCAATATTGGAGGTCTCATGGAGAATCCACCCACCAAGATTGGAGGTGTCAAGGAGAATCCACCCTCCAAGTCTCGTTAGAGAACTTCTCAGAGAAGACCATGGATCTAATACCACTTGTTGGATCAAAGGGCACTAGAGGGGGGTGAATAGAGACAAAAAACACTTAAACAAAATTCATTAGATCTTCAAATTTCTTCAAGAAATAGTATTGCAAATATGGACTTTGATGTGCAACTAAAAATACATAGAAAGGATGAGAGAGATTGAATGAGATAAAGAACAAGATATATTGAGTGGTTCCAAACTCCAAACTAGGGGAATGTATATCCACTACCTAGAGAGGTTAAACCCTAGGATTTTAGAACCATTGCATACTTATATTCCATTATAAGACATAAAATAAGACCTTCCTTTTATAGGGCAAGGATACCTATCATTCCTTTTTAAGGACCAAACGGGGCCAATAAACCTAACAAGGTCTTACCTATACTTGGAGCAAGATTCTTCAACCACTAAAAGGGCTTACTCACTTTTGCAATGAGATGAACATCTTAGCCAAGGAGCTCCCCTCTTGAAACAAGTTTCCTCCATGAAGTTGTTACCCACTCTTCTCGAGGATCTTCAACCTTCACCTTCTCCTTCACCTTGGAGAAGCTTTCATGAACATTTCTCTTGAGAAAGGGGTTGGGAAAGGGATGATTTGAGAGCATTACAAAAGTACAATGGAGTATGTCTATCACAAATATCCTATCTCACTCATAATGAAATTTTGATTAATATGAAAGAGAGACAAAGGGGCTCTATGTGGATAAGCATACTCAACTATATCAAAGAGCAAATAGGAAAATATGGGATGAATCCCAAGGGTTCCTATTTATAGTTGGGGGTGTCCACTAGCCACTAGTCATTTGGGGTGTTGTAATGAATCTATTTTTGATGTTTGAAACACTCCCATGACTAGAAACATGTTTTGTGCACACTCCGTGTAGGGCATTCCGTTCAGTTTCTATAAAGGTAACTCGATCCATAGCACTTTGCAACAAACTGATTTTGAGTTGTCGACCTAGTATATCCTAGATGCAACTCGAATATGGCTTAAAATCACTTTTTCTATGTAGGGTGTCAGTCGAGTTTGACCAAGGACAAACTCCGTCGAACTTGGCAATTTCCAAGACCCATCCTAGGCGTTGGTCAAGTTTCTAGGAGGGAAACTCAGTCGAACAGACTACATGTGATGCATTTTGAAAATTGACATTAAAGTGCTTAAATGTTCATTTTAAGTGCTCTTGATTTTTTCTCATATTAACTACAAGTCATAACATCAATACAGATGATTACAAAAATTGTCCTAATTCGTTTAGGGTGATTTCCACAAAAGTTCATTTACATTGACTTTTTCTTGTATTTGGTCAAGATAGGGTTTGATTGAATTGATCCTTTTCATGTACCAAATACCTGAAATCAATCTCAGATAGACATATTAGATACATATGAATGGAATGTTTAAGTCATCATCAAAATGTGGACAATGTATGACTATTAGGTCAATAGTATGACGTGCTCCATATAACCAGTCTGAAGCACTATGTGAAGGATCTTGCCCATGTGTTGAACATGAAACCTATAGAGCACCAAGGAAGGTTGTCATACACTAAGTCACCGATGATGATCTTGGATTCCAAGGTGAAATAGCTTAGAAATAAAAATATTGAGATGGTAAATGTTCTTTGGAAGCACCATCCTGAGGAGGAAGCCACATGGGAGCTTAATACAGACATTGAAAAGCTTCACCCAAACTTTTTGGACGACTAGTCAAATTTGAGGAATAATATCTTATAAGAGGGAAAGGATGTTATAACCTAAATTTTCATGATTTTATATGTACATGGATGCAAATAATATATTGATAAAGATGTATGAGGAAAGTTGAGTCTTCTATGCTTTATGTGATGACTTAGGTTTATGATTGAAATTTCTCATTTAAAAGGGATTTTGACTATTTTACTATTGCCAACAATCTGTTAACAATTACTGGCTAAAGATAGAGTCAAAAATTCAATAGTAATGGAATTTGCAAACGTAATGGAGAATTGGTGATTAAGGAATTTTTTAGAAAATTCTATAAAAGGTATGCATGATACAACTAATAGGTATATTTCAATCCTAGCTTGCATACAAAGGAATAATATACCTAAATAGGTTTGGTATCCAAATTTTGATAAGAAAAGAGTTATTATGTGCCTTAAATAAATCAAATAAATCAATAAATTAAGATACAAGAAAAGTTCTTTTAATTTTCATATTTTTCCACCAGACCTTGCCCAGACTGAGATTTAGGTATCAAAAGGTTTCCCTTCAAATTTTTAGATTAATTGGCTAAAGGAGGAGAGAGATATGCAACTATGTAGTTTCCATGAAGTGAAAGGATTGATAAAAACAAATGTAATTTGTTACATTTTAATGCAAATTTGGAAACTAGGGCTTGGCCTCTTTGATGTCACGTGCACCTCGGTGATCCTTATATCTTGGATTGACTATCTAGATATCATCACCTTCCTCATGTCTAAATAGGAAAACCAAGAACAACATTGCTTCTTTTCATTTTTTAATTCCCTCTCTCCCTAACCCATGTGATCACTTAGAAATTCTCCCAATGAATTTGGGAGGTGGTCCCAAATCTAAAAAACCCTATTTTTACTCACTATGGACATTTAAGGGAACTTTTCCAAATTGTGGACCTTAGTCGGTGCCCAATCCTCATAGAAACACATATATAAAGGGATGGAAATCCCCTGAAAGGCTAGTACATCCTTCATGAGACCCAGCTTGACTCAAGGATCATACCCATGCTCTCAATTTGATCACCATCTTTTTCATTCCCTCTCACTTCCTCCCTATGCAACACAGAAGGAGACCCAACACTTCCCCCACTCTACTTTTGTTCTCTCCGAAAATTGAAGTTGTCACGGTGTCTGGTGAGATAAGGTGAAGGAGTCTATACCCTTGCCTTCCAATCATAGGTCCCAATGCACAAAGTCAACACCTATGTTGACTCAACCAAGAACACTGCTCACGAGGAGAGGACGGCCAAGGTTGAAGACAACTTAATGCAAATGGTCTATTCAACCCCTGGAGATCTCGTGTTGATGTAAGGGTTTTTATGTTTGATCTTTCTGGCCTCCACATCATACTAAAGAGGGAGAATGTCGATGGGTTTACGTACCACCCCTTTTGCTTCTATCCCTTGGGAGGATAATATCACACTTTGCTCTCAAACCCTCATCTGAGCGGGGAGTTCAAAGGGGTTGGGGGTGAAGCTGGAGGATTGTTGCCAATTTATTCCCGACATTTCACCCTCTTTTTCTCAATTAGACACGTGCGTGCGGACCACTGGCTTGGCATGAGACACCCCCATAGTGCACCCCTTTATCTAGTCAGTCTCCTATGTGGCAGGACCTAATTGCTCCAAAATGTTTTAGCTTGCAATAATTATAGAAAATAACTGGTAGATCCAAATATAGCATATATATATGATTTTGATAAAAAAAATGTAAGGTATCCGGTAAATCTAGTTTCATCATCTTATTCAATCATGAATTCCAAAAGTACTTGAACATGAAAATTTTAGTAGTTTTAATGCATAGAAACCCTAATTTCATGGAATGGATGGTCATAACTTGATTAATTGATCTTAATGGATAAATTCTAATCTTTCGATAGAAAAGTATATCTTGGAGTTAATTTAGAATAAAGAATTCACATGTAACCAAAATTAGGGTTCCCTAAGATGAAAAAACTTCAAATATGATAATTAGGGTTTGGGAAGCCTAACCTAGTAAAACCCTAATTTGACCCCAAAATCTTAACTTAGTGCCGAGGTTGGTCTTAATGGGTTTTTTTAACACACTAGTAATATTGTGGTGTTATACATCAAACTTGATTGGTCATATCTGCTCTTGTTTACTTAGACATTAAGTTATCTCTAAGGAAAGGTACAAGGTTACATCTATGAATACTCACCTTATCAACTTTTGTGGTTTTCCAAAGTTTCCCAAATGGATCACAATTAAACTACTAGTTGTTTATTTATTTCATGCAATATATAAGGCCCATATGAGTAACACTATATATAAGCATAACTTGCTTGATCCCAAAATAGTGTATCTAAATAGTGAAAAACACTAGAGGAGGGGTGAATAGAGTTTTAAAACAATTTTAATAATTATTGAACTCAAACAACCAACCACAAAATATTGGACAAGGGGACAAGGATTTAGAGTGGTTCCAACTTTAGCAAATACTAAAGTTGTCAGTCCACTACCCGGTTTCTTACCCAACCGGGATTTGGAAAGAATTTAATTTTATTACCTCGCAAGGACTTTACATAAAATTACAATTCTCTCCCTAAACCCTTCAAGCAGCCTTCACCTAGAAGTAATCGCACCAACCTTGAAGCAGCCTTCACCTAGAAGTAATTGCACCAACCTTGAAGCAGCCTTCCTCCTGAAGTAGCTTCCCGTTGCAATAGCCTTCTTGAAGTAGCTTCCCGTTGCGATAGCCTTATTGAAGTAGCTTGAAGTCAACCTTCTCCTCCGAGAAGAACCTTCTCCAATCCGCAGCCTCCAACCCTAGGAGTAGCAAGGAGAATACAAAGAATAAAAGGAACAAGAAGGAAAACAGAAATTACAACTTATCCTTTTAAGCACAAGGCTTGATTTTCCTATATCAAGCGTATTGATCTCCTAACTAATGAGCGTAGAAGTGTAAGTGTTGTGGAAAGTAGATGCTAGCCTATAGGACACGAAAATGGAGCAATGGGAATCAATAGCCAATGTTGGAATTGCTCTATTGCTCAAAACAGATTGCCAATGAGTATTCAAGCTCAAGTATAGCACAAGTGTAGCTTGGTATACTTAGGTGTCCTAAGGCATGTCCTATTTATAGGAATGACCTACAAGTGCTTAAGGACGTTCTAGACACTTTCTAGGGGGTTCTAAGTGCTTAACTAGCCGTTAGGTATAAGTTAGGTGAATTAGTAACGGCTAGTTGCTTTATTCTGCAATTGCTGTCAGAGTCCATCTCGGTCGACAAATTGTCGACCGAGATACCTACTCGGTCGAAGTTTTGTCGACCAACAGGCTCTCTGGATCAACGTTCATTTGCAACTGCCAACTACCTTGTCAGCTGTGTCTAACGGCTACTTTGGATCTTTCTCGGTCGAGAAGATTGTCGACCGAGAGTGTCTCGGTCGAGGCGTTTGTCGACCGAGATTGATCCTGTTTCAATGTTTCAATTTAGGCACTAATTATATGTATGAGTGTGCAAATGTGATCCTATTTGAAGGGAATGACTTATCTAAATGTGGTGTTTAGATAGGGAGAATCTAACGCTTGATTTACATGCAATCTAAGTACTTGTACATTATATATTTGTACAAGTTTTTACAAAGCGATTACATTGCATGAAAACATAAACATGTAAGCATATGGATTTCCCTAGTTGCTTTGTCATCCACCTTAATCCTGCACACTCAAGTAGCTCGTTAGATCAATAAGAATGAAATGTTTGTCATAATCAAAACAAAGGGATTTATAGATGTCCATTTAGCCAACAATCTCCCCCTTTTTGAAGATGACAAACATTTCCTAAATATGAAATAAGGAAGTATAAAGCATGTGAGTTTCATACCTGAAGATTACCTTTTGTAGCCATTCTTGTTTTGCAAGTGAGTGCTGGCCAAGATGTTATGAAACTCATTTATATTTTTGATTTTATATTCTTTCTCCCCCTTTGTCATTTCAAAAAGATATCAATGTTGAATATTTTATATTTCATCTCCCCCTTAATTTTATACTATGCTCCCCCTTAGATAGATATTCTATTAAGAACATGGATTTAATGTCATTTTTGTCTAATTTAGCCACAATTTGTTTCTCAATCATTTGCAAATGATGTTAAGCCTTGAAATGATATGAGATTCCCTTAAGCTTATATATTGATTTCTCATCTATCAAGGGATGTTAAGCCCTAAAAGTCAAATGAGAAAAAATGTCTCCATCCAAATGCAAGGGATGTTAATCCTGATTTGTTTAGAGAGTTCCTTTAAGATATATCATTTTTATGAAATTTATAGATGTCTTCATAACCAAGAGTAAAAATACTAAGGTCGTAACAAGCTTCAAAATCTTTTTAATCAAATAATCAAATTTGTTTGTATGAGCTCCCCCTTAATCTTACCATTAAAGCAATTTAAAGCTTCTTAGGTCACAGATGATTTTAAATTTTGATTTTGACCTTTATCAAAAGTATACTAAGATTAAGTATAATAAAATGATGTCCAAATAAGCATTTTGTCAAAGCTTATTTTAGGTCGTCCTTGACTACGACCATAGCGCCCCTTGGCTAAATTTTATTTCAACCAAGAGGCAAAATCTGAAGATTTCACATGTGAAGTATACATTTTGCAGGTAACTTAAAGAGATATCAATTAAATTACTTTGAATAAAACCTATTATGAATTATGTCCTTTTTTTTACTATGAGTGCATAAATCAAGTCCTATTTCTATTCATATTAATCATGTGATTCTTTAAGAAAAGACATATATCCTTGAAGGCATGAATGATATCTCAATTTCTAATAGATACCAATTGAGAAATTCTTTATTTTATGTTTTGCAAACCTTAAAGTTCTTTTTCTAAGCAACAAATCACCAATGAATCATTTTTCTTGCCTATGTATCATCAAGGATCCACGCATACAATAATCATTCTCTATTTGTTCTATGTAATATAGCATCATCTTTATGAGCTGAATGATAAAATAGTGAAAGCATATCCATGATGTAATGATAGAACAATAAAATGATAATTCCATGAAATACAGTGATTGTGATCATTTAAACTAAATGCCATAACACATGATTTCTGTATAGATAGACCAGGAGATGCTTTAAAAAAATCATGTAAAACATTATAAAATAGTGATTTCTAAACATGATTTTCAGTTTTACCTTATTTAGAGGATCAATCAAAATGATATCATTTATATTCAAAAATGATCTTCAACATGTTTTGCATGTAAAACAGTCATTAACAACAAATAGATAGCCACTTGATCAATCAAATTATTCAGTAATTTTACTGCAGACTGAAAATCAGTGATATGCTCGGTCGACAATTTCTCGACCGAGGTTCACTCGGTCGACAGATTCTCGACCGACAAAGTTTCTGGAATGTTTTCAGAACTGTTAATTTATTCCAAGCAAAATACAATTATGCAAGTTAGAGCTCGATTGTGTTGAGATATGACATTTGTATATCAAGAATCAGTTTAGGTCAAATCTCAACTAGTTAATTTTGAGCTACTAAGTCTTAGGAATCCAAGCTAAATCATCATTCTTTTTCTTATATGGGCATGAAAATGAATGATGTCCAAGACGCATGCAATAATGACAACTAATAGAGTCAACTTCATTTCTCTTTCTAGGAATTGTGTTCCTAGGTACAAACATAATCTTAGTCTTGGATGCTTTAACTCTTTTGGGTTTATTTCTCCTTGGATCATATCCTAATCCTCTTCTTCCATTATAACTAGAGGAAATTTTCATAATATTTTCAAGCATGTCATTTCCTCTTAACTCATTTACATTTCTTTGTAACTTAGCAATATCATCCATCTTCTTATTTATATCTTTCTTTGCTTGATCTAAATCGGATACTAGAGAGTTTCTTTCTTTGACAACCTCATCATAATCTAAATGTGAACATAGAAGAGGTTGTTTATGAAGATCATTCACTTGAGTTTGCAAGTTTAACTTTTCTAAGGAAAGAAGATTGAAATTAGCTTCTATCGATTTTAACTTAAGATCATAATCTTCATTTTCCTTTTTGAGATTTTCATTTTCGGATACAAGAGCAAGAAGTTTAACATTTAAATCATCATTTACTTTATTTGATTTCTTAAGTTTCTTCTTGCACTCAATATATTTCTCATGAGTATCTTGAAGACTAGCAATTAGATCTTCTTTGGGTAGATCACAAAGACTTACCTCTTCTTCGTCTTCATTTGTTGTAGCAATGAGGCATTCTACCTCTTCTTTTCCATCATCACTATCATCACTTGAGTCATCCCATGCAGCTTTATATGCTCTTTCTTTCTTTTTGTGAGATGATTTCTTCCCTTTCTTGAGTTTTGGACAATCACCTTTCATGTGTCCCTTTTTGCCACATTCAAAGCACCTGGAAGAAGAAACACTAGAAGTTTTATTAGTTTTAAAACTTTTATATTGCTTACCATTTACAATGAGAGTTTCTTCTTCACTATCATCTTCACTTGTGTCATGAGTGTCCTTGGTTGATGCTTTGAATGCAATGTCCATCTTTTTCCCTTGTTGACGTTCACGTTCTCTTCTTTCTTCCTCTTCTAAAGTTGCCTCATGATCTTCTAGATTGCCAATGAGTTGCTCCATTTTCAGTTTAGTGAGATCATTAGCTTCTTCAATGGATGTCACCTTGGGCTTGTATTTGGGAGGAAGTGATCGAAGTACCTTTGATACCTGGTCTTCTTCAAGAATGGTTTTTCCTAAGGCATTCAAACCATTATCAATAGAAGAGAATTTTGCAAACATTTCACTAATGGATTCATTCGGATCCATACGAAAGTGTTCAAACTTCTGTTTAAGCATACTAATCTTAGAATTCTTAACTTGAACTGTACCTTCATAAGTTATGGACAATCTGTGCCATATTTCATAGGCTGTTTCACAATTTGATATTCTATTAAATTCTCCTACTGAAATTGAACAATAAAGAATACTTACAGCCTTTGCATTAATTTGAGCCGATTTTACCGTGTTTGCATCCCACTCTGCATATTGCATTTGAGGAAGCTCGTATGGGGTTGACACCATCCTCCATAAGTCCCAACTGATGCCTTGGAAGTAGAAATGCATCCTTCTCTTCCAATATGTGTAGTTTGTTCCATCAAACACTGGAGGCCTAGCAACAAATGTCCCTTCAAGGTTAAGGTTGTTGAGCACCCCGTCCCCCATTCTTCAAGACCTTGTTAGGGTTCCTTGAAGCTTGCTCTGATACCAATTGAAAAACACAAGAGGGGGGGTGAATAGAGTTTTAAAACAATTTTAACAATTATTGAACTCAAACAACCAACCACAAAATATTGGACAAGGGGACAAGGATTTAGAGTGGTTCCAACTTTAGCAAATACTAAAGTTGTCAGTCCACTACCCGGTTGCTTACCCAACCAGGATTTGGAAAGAATTTAATTTTATTACCTCGCAAGGACTTTACATAAAATTACAATTCTCTCCCTAAACCCTTCAAGCAGCCTTCACCTAGAAGTAATCGCACCAACCTTGAAGCAGCCTTCACCTAGAAGTAATTGCACCAACCTTGAAGCAGCCTTCCTCCTGAAGTAGCTTCCCGTTGCAATAGCCTTCTTGAAGTAGCTTCCCGTTGCGATAGCCTTCTTGAAGTATCTTGAAGTCCACCTTCTCCTCCGAGAAGAACCTTCTCCAATCCGCAGCCTCCAACCCTAGGAGTAGCAAGGAGAATACAAAGAATAAAAGGAACAAGAAGGAAAACAGAAATTACAACTTATCCTTTTAAGCACAAGGCTTGATTTGCCTATATCAAGCGTATTGATCTCCTAACCAATGAGTGTAGAAGTGTAAGTGTTGTGGAAAGTAGATGCTAGCCTATAGGACACGAAAATGGAGCAATGGGAATGAATAGCCAATGTTGGAATTGCTCTATTGCTCAAAATAGATTGCCAATGAGTATTCAAGCTCAAGTATAGCACAAGTGTAGCTTGGTATACTTAGGTGTCCTAAGGCATGTCCTATTTATAGGAATGACCTACAAGTGCTTAAGGACGTTCTAGACACTTTCTAGGGGGTTCTAAGTGCTTAACTAGCCGTTAGGTATAAGTTAGGTGCATTAGTAACGGCTAGTTGCTTTATTCTACAATTGCTGTCAGAGTCCATCTCGGTCGACAAATTGTCGACCGAGATACCTACTCGGTCGAAGTTTTGTCGACCAACAGGCTCTCTGGATCAACGTTCATTTGCAACTTCCAACTACCTTGTCAGCTGTGTCTAACGGCTACTTTGGATCTTTCTCGGTCGAGAATATTGTCGACCGAGAGTGTCTCGGTCGAGGAGTTTGTCGACCGAGATTGATCCTGTTTCAATGTTTCAATTTAGGCACTAATTATATGTATGAGTGTGCAATTGTGATCCTATTTGAAGGGAATGACTTATCTAAATGTGGTGTTTAGCTAGGGAGAATCTAACGCTTGATTTACATGCAATCTAAGTACTTGTACATTATATATTTGTACAAGTTTTTACAAAGCGATTACATTGCATGAAAACATAAACATGTAAGAATATGGATTTCCCTAGTTGCTTTGTCATCCACCTTAATCCTGCACACTCAAGTAGCTCGTTAGATCAATAAGAATGAAATGTTTGTCATAATCAAAACAAAGGGATTTATAGATGTCCATTTAGCCAACAAATAGATGAATACATGGAAGTTATAATGGTTACCCCCAGCTAGTGGGTATGCAATTGAAATACTCCCAAAGAGAGAGTATAGCATTATGAATACTCCATCAAGTGTGAAAGAGTAGAGATTATCCCAACTAGTGGGTACATCATAAAAATATTATAAGCGAGTGAGTATGACATTATGAATACCCCTAACGAGTGGGCATACCACAAAGATTGAACAAATACGGGTTGAGAAGTTATAATAGAAAATGAAAGTTTGATTATATAATGTTAATTGTTGCTATGGTTGATTATGTTGTAACAACAAAAAGTGAGTATTTTATTTCCTCCAAGTACTCAGTATATCTTGATATACTGAACATTTTTTGTTTCATTTCGTTTTAGGTTAATCTTCATTATCTGAAGAAATGGGCTTCCAGAGAAGATGACACCAAAAAATAGTTATATTTATTTCATTTTGCAAATTTAGTTTCCCTTGCCATGTAACTCCATATAGGGGATTCTATCTTCATATTGTTACCAAACTCTCTTCAATTCAATGGAATTTTTAATTTGTATTTGTTATTTGCTAAACCTTGATCCTGCAAATATGCTAACGACCCTTTCCCTCTTGGTACACAATAATTTGGGATAATAGGGGGAGGGGTCATTACAATTATTGTTTTTATAAGTGGCCTCCAAACACTTTTCATTAAAAACAAACCTTTTGTCTTTTCTAGCAATTTGTAAAGGGGTTTGGCAATTGTTAGAAAATCTTGAGTGTGGGGTCTACAAAATTTTGCATGTCCTCAAATAATATGAACTTCTTTTGCATGATTTAGCTGCGGTAGTATAAAATCACCTCTGTCTTAACTACCTATCCCATTGAAAAGACTTAGTGTACCAGCATAACCCCCTCAGTGACCCTTAGATGGAATTTTTCCCAATTTAGCATTAGGCATGTTTCTTCACACCTTTGTGATATATGATCTACACTCTCTTGACATCCGTCAAAAAACTTCCCATATACCTAGAAGTATTACATGATAACCTTAGGGAAATGCTCCACCATATTAGCAAAGATGGCAAGCATACACCTCCAAATAGTAGTTGGCATGTTACAAAGAACAAATGGCATTCGATGATAAGAAAATTTGTTATAAGGGTAGGTGAAGGTAGTATTCTTATGGTCCTTAAGCTATATGAAAAATTGGTTTTTCCCTAAATGGTTAGAAAACAATAGTATGTGTGTTTGTGAAGTCACTCCAAGATATGATCAATGATGTGAAAATGATAGTAATCCATCTAGTAGTTGTTTTCAAAAAGAAGTACTAAATAAAAATCTGCCACCCAGTTACTATATAAGTAGGAATTAATTCATTCATAGAGTTGGTTCTGATGGTAATCCTACACATTCTTGGGAACTATATGAGTAATACTCACCCATGTACTATAATATATTAGATAAACAATTCATGTACTAAGGAGTTTGACTACCTCTTCCTTGACAATTTCCTTTATGATGGGGTTGAGTTTAAAATGTGGCTACATAACTGGATTCACTCTCTCCTACCTTATAATCTTATGTTGGAAAAGAGTAGGATAGATGCCATTTGTGTATACGATGGATCACCCCAAAAGTTCCTTTGTGCCTATGCAAGATATGCATAAGTTGAACCTTTTGACATCTACTCATGTCAACAAATATGATGACAGACACAGTCTTCTTCTCCCAAGAAAAACATGCTTCAAGTTGTTTGTAGAGGTTTCATATCAAGATCTAGAGGAAACTCTAATGAAGTCTACAATCATCATATTGGCATCCCCAAGTCATAATGAAGATGGGTATAGAAAGTAGGGAGTGCAGCAAGCATTTGTGCACACTCTTGAAGATCAGATTGTGATCCATCCTCCACACTCTTAGGTTGATATGCCCAGCAAAATTAATATGATACTTATTTTTGGATTTGTAAATTTTCAACATATGTCTATGGAAAATGGACCTCCCATTGATTCTCTCCTTTTATAATGATCCATCCTCCACACTCCTATTGGAACATGCATTGACTTGGCAAAAATTGTTTTTCTGAGCATCTATGTAGATATAACATGGATGGATGCTCAATATATTTCACAATAAAGGTGTGGAAGTTAAAAGTGTCTGCGTTTATCATCAATTCCAAGCGGTGGTTGCATTGAAAAACTGACCCTTGTTGGTGCACCTGAGGATGGTTTTGAATTTGTATAGGATCGTTGTTTTCTAAATATCTTAGAGTTGAAATGAAATAGTTTCTACATTTGATCTTACCTTATATTATGGAGGAGGGCATGCATTGAGAGTATAGAAAAGATATAGGACCAAGTCGGGATAGGTATCCCAGATGTTGAAGAAGGGATGGTCACTCACTATCCCTTGGCATGGACAAAGACACTAAATGTTACCGGTGACTACCATTTGCTCCACCAACGCAGAGAAACATATCCTTTTGTCTCCACTAATATGTTTCTATGGTTTTTATAGAACTCTATTTGCTAACTACTAACAAACATTGTGTGAGTTGGCTTTAGTATTAGACACACATTGTTGTTGTAGATTTTAAAGAATATTGTTGTGAGTAGAGGAGGAGGAAGCAGTCTACTTTTGTAGTCACTTGAACGACATCAATGAATTTGGTGTTTATGAAGAAGACTATAACAAGAAGGCCTCTGTGATAACCTGGTTTCCCTGTTATTCAATTTATGAACATCTTGACTCATTATATGCTCTAATATACTCAACAACCTCCCTCATCCTCAACTTGATAACTTTAGTCACTTTATGATCAATGGATGAATTGATTTTGTTGGATATCAAAATCATACCTATATGTGACTCTAATTTGAGTTTTGAATAAAGTGTCATGATTTTTACTTATTATCCACTTTCAAATCAAAGTTCAACCACTCTAATGGACTCCTATTGCTATAAAATGTACATCATGTTATAAAAGATCCAATTGTGAATCCAACGGTTCAACATTCGCCTCAATCTGACCCTCATAGCTCAAGATATGGCCAATTGGATATTGCACTTTGATCTTTGATTTAACCTTGTTTTATCCCTTTTTAACCCTTATTGGGCCAAAATGTGGGGTGTGCGGTTCAGCAAAGGGGTTCCCTCCTTTATCACATCAACGATCCTTATGGTTTCTCTACGCATGATCTCAGCCCTCCATTCTTGTCCCATGGATCTCCCTCCCTGGTCTAACGACTAGGGGGTCATCACCTAGCTTTGTCTGTATTGTAGTAGTTGCTACAGTAGGCTCCTTTTTTGGTGGCCAATAGGCATCAATTATGGATGATTTTGATCAATTGAAACATGTCTCAAATCTGCCCCGACCCACTCAATCCTTTCCCTATCCTTTTCCTTTCTCTCGCATTCCCTAGTTGCATCTATGCCCTCCTCCTTTCTCCCCTTTCTCTGCGGTGCCACCTCCACACCCCCTTCGGGCGTTCTCACCTTAGGGATCCTCGGTAGCCAGTGAGGATAAACTCGCAGCCTCATGTCATACCCAGATGACTGGTCTCGAGATGATCAATCCCCTATTTTTCCAGCATTGCCTTGCTCCGGTGAGCAACTGTTTGGGTCGTCACCGCAAACAGGATGACCCGCATAGGAGAGTGCAAGAGAAGAGTGGTTGTCCAACCATTGATCATGATAGAATCATGGTGGAACAAGAGTGGACGCCCCAGATTCACGGTGAGTTCAACCCTCTCACCCTATTCCCCTAGTGGTTGACCCAGTCCCTTGACCCCTGGCATGTACCTCACTAGCGTGTCTGCGTGGCCTAGGGTGGACCAACACTAGGGGGCACATCAGTGCCACTCGGGGGTATGGCCCTCTCACTTCCTCCCTCTCTTTCTTAGTTCCATTCTTGATCTTTTAAATAGTATATCTCCTCCTTCCTTGGGCCATTTTGTTCATGCTATATTTGAATATTTACCTAGAGCATGAGGTGTGTCTAATAGGACTGGTTTCAAGACCTAATTCGGCTTATAGTTCTACTTCCTTGCTAAAATTGCTATCTTTTGGTTTCTTCATGACTTATGTCATATACTGGTAAAATTTGTTCCTTTATGACCCAAATCATGATGGTAGCATTATATCAGTAACTTTATCAACTTGTTATTTCATGATTCGAAATTTATGTATCCTTGAACCATAAAATTGATCTAATGTTGCCTTTTCCTAATTTGGACCTATATGCAAAAGATCCTTTCTTTTATGGTATTACTTGGTCAAGTGTACTTTCTAGGTTTGTGAATGCTCTAAATCAATAACTTTCACCCTCAAATATAATCATTTTGTATCATGATCCTTCTGGGACCGAAATGATGACCTTGTGACACTTAATGTATCCTTATATGGCCTTTTGTGATGAATGTTAAAATTTAAGATTTCAAAGATGTCTATGTAGCCTTGAAATCAGTATATTATCATGACTTGTATCCCTATTTGTCTCGTGCAACATGCTTGTACACTCATGTGTTAAAAAGCCCTAATGTTGACTTGATAAGTGATCTAGTATGAATGTTGATAACCAAGTTGCTAATCTTATGAAAACCTTGCCCCTTTGATCACCCTATTATATTATGGTCTCCAATCAGTATCTTGGGTATGATTATGATACCTAACTCAAGTAGACCTCATCTATACTCTAATGGTGACAATCTTGCATGATTATGACTCAAAATGACTAGTTTGACTATTTAATGCTTACATTGATTAAATCATGATCAATCCATATAAAATCACGAAACCATAATCTTATGATCCCTAATCTTAGTTGTGATGTGTCACTTTAAGAGCTAATGAACTCATAACATACTACGCCGCTTGATAATGCATATGCATGACCTAGTTGAGATATTTTTAAATCAATAATAGAAGATATGATACATAGACTTAGTGACACATCCAACCACCATGATCACAATTAATAAGACCTAATCTTGATGATATTAACCCAATTGTACTCACTTGTAATGTCAGGATCTCCATGATGATTCAATTTCCAAGATCTAGTCCAACTTGCTATATATGGTTTTCTTAATCAAAGCATTAATCTTGTACTCTACTCACAAGGTACGCTTACTCTCTTGACCCTACTATGGTATTGGCTTGTTTGTATGTATATGAATGATTGGCTAGTTAGTTACTTGTTTGAGCTATGTGTTCCCTATGATTAGTATGTTCATTTTGCTTGAAATATGTTGAACAAACCTTGAACATAATTAAATTTTTCCATTATGGGCACGTTTGTTTTGTCGTAATCTACTAGATTGGACGGCATTCTTACATCTAGTTGACAAAAATTTATGTTTGTTTCATCGGTGCTACAAAAAATGAAAATCCTAGTATTTTTGGTAATGCAAGAAGTGTTGCATTCTATTTTCCATCTGAAAATTATTGGACGTCGTTGTCCTGCTACAGCCATTGTTGTCTCACTTTGGCCAACGTGCTGTGAGAAACTTTTCGGGCGCGTGACCAATAGATTCATACCAGTAGTCCAAACATAACACATGAACAACACACTCATAGGATTTCGAAGGTTGTTTCTAATATAGGATTAACTTAGTACAAGATTTATTTAAATCCAATTAGATCCAATGAACCAAACATGCCCTATACAAACCTAGTGTACCTACCTGTATTCTTAGGGTAAGGGCACAAGGTTGGGCATCTAACTTAAGATGTCAAGATAAGGCAGACCATGTTAATAAAAGAGTAGCTAATTTTGAGCACCCTTACAGACCCTTCCAATGGGAAGTTGGTCAATGGACATAATATGTTGTTGAGTATAAAGGAAATACACCTAAAATATGCTTTGGATAAAAGAATGTTGTCATTTGTTCTCACCTTGTTTCTTCTTCTTTCTTATATGATGTTTCTAGCCAAGCAAGTTTTATACTACTCCTAAACTGTTCACATACCTTTTCATAGCGTACTTAATGCTTTAGCATTAATATGTTTTGCTTATCAAATTTGTAGTTCCAAATGAAGATCTATTGAACTCAAGACTCTAAGCTCTAAAATGAAATACAAATGGGCATCCTTGAATCTAGAAATGGATACCTGTTTCTCTATCACCTTTTGGTATCTTGTTATGTTTTGTGTTACTGCTTTTACATATATATTGCATGTGTGAAATATTGTGCCATTCTACGGACGGACAACCCAGTCCACCCGCCTTTAGCTATGTAGCCATTAGGAGTATGGAATTGGGGTAACAAATGGTTTTGTGACAGGCTCTTAATATCCTAGTTGAGTGTAGATGAATCATGCACAATTATTATTAAAATGGAGGAGAAAGGGTGTGCAAAGAACCAAACCCTAACCCCTTCTAATATTTTGGTTGAATCCTTAAACCTTTATAGATCCACCTTGTTGATGCAAAATCATGGCAGTCAATACATCCATGGGTCATCATGCATATTGCATGTTTCCACTTTTGATGACATTGATTGTGCTCATCAATATGCACTACCTTAGATAGTCATGTTGAATAATATGTCAATGCATCAACACATCACATTGATGCATCAAGACAAACTTTAAATCCATGATGTGGTCCTCCTTTATGCCACTAATAAGGAAGGTTGATGCATCAACTCAAATTATGGAAGTTTCGTGCCCTGTCATCGATGGAATAGACATATAGCTCGATGCATAGACCTATTTTTTATATTTTTTGTATTTTTGACACTGAGGTTGATGCCATGAAACCCATAGTAGATGATTTAACCAACTAACCATCCACCCATTCATAAGATTATCTAACATATATCATATTAAAAGAAATTAATAACCTAAGTTACCAACCGTCTAATCATGGAAACAATATAAAGGATCAAAATCATAATTAGAAAACAACAAGATACTACTAATATTGGGTTGCCTTCCACAAGTTCCATTAATATCCTTGACTAAAATGTGATGCATGAAGAACTCAATCAGTCTCATTGAAGTGAAGTGACTTTGGATCTTGAAACACTTTCCCTCTTTAGTAGTATATCGAACTATGCCCAGGGGTTTCAAATGTTTGTATCCAATCTCTATACCATCAAAACCTCCATGTGGATACACTTTCACAACTTCAAATGGTAGGCTCCATCTAGATCTCAACATCTAGAGGTGAAAATTCAACCTAGATTTGAGAATCAACATTTACTATCCCAGGTGGAATTCTCTATGAGAAATATATCATGGATCTTCATGGTCTGCTCCTTATAAATCCTCAAATTCTCATAAGAATCTAAGTGGAGGTCATATAGCACATTGAGATGGAGTCTTCCATAGTTTGTTCTTGGATGTTTATATTCAAACTCTTAATCACCAACATGGTTTGTGCTCTGACTCCACTTAAAGATGGCAAGTTTTACCATACACTAGCATATATGGAGATGTTGACATAGGTGTATAGTAGGTAGTGTGGCATGCCCATAGTGCATCTTACAATTGGGTGCTCCAATTGATGTAGGAAGTGGATACTATTATTTTTAAAGTGTGTTTAATCTCACTATTAGATACCCCCCCTTTCCCTTGGGTTGGGGTTCACAAGGTGTTACTACCCTATGCTTGACCTCGTATTTACCAAAACAAATGGTGAATTGATTATTTGTGAAGTGTGAACCACCATTACTGATAAGTATATTTGAAAACCCACCCTTACTATAGATGTCATACTTCACAAATTTACACACAATGTGGGCATCGTTTGTGGCAGTTACAATTTCTCAAATCCACTTAGTCACATAAGCAATTGTGAGTAAGATACATACATTTGAATTGGAAGACACAAAGGGGGCCTTCAATTCAAAGCCAAAGACAACAATGACTTCAAATTCTTGTGAAACTTTGATGGGCATTCTTGCCTCTTGGATATATACCATGTATATTGACAAGTGTTGCAACTAAACCCAAAGCTATATACATCCTTAGATAGATTTAGCTAGTAGAATCCACACTGAGACTTCTGCACTAATCATATGCCCCAATGGGGAAGGGAATGATAGTGACCTAAGATTCTTTCAATCTCCCACTAGGCACACACTTTCTAGTAATTGCTCCTCAAAAAATCTTACAAAGAAGTGGGCCAAACAAAATATTATGCTTCTTTTTTATGATCAATCGACATGCCACACACCACTAGATCAATAATTTACTAAATGAGAAACCAAGGATATATCATCCTTGTTTTAAATAGTGTCTTGTTGAGAAATTTTCACAAATAAGCACCTTCAATCTCTACTATAAATGATTTATACTCATGGATGAGAGTGATGGAATGCCCCACATTCTCATCCCCTATCTTATCCTTGACCTAGATGTCAATCTTTTGCAATAACAAGATCCACCCAAAAAGGTAGGGTTTTAAATCTTTCTTTTACATTGATTATTTAACTGTTGCATGATCTATCCATAAATGTACCTTATCCGTATTAAGAGTTTCCTAACTTTGTCAAATGTGAAAACAACGACTAGCAATTCTTTCTCGATTGTGAGATAATTTAATTTTGCATCATCCAACATGCAACTCATATAGTAAATGAATGAAAATACACACTCTCTATGATGCCCTAGAACTGCCTCAGTTTGTAATTAGAGGAGTCACACATCATCTAAAATGGTTGGCTCTAATTAGGAGAAAAAACTATATGGGAAAAAGTGAGTTTATTTTTAGAAGTTTTGAAGCCTCCAAATACTTATAAATAAACAAAAACTTGTGTATTTATCACGAATTAGAGTGGTTTGGAAATTCTTGAAACATCTCAAATGAAACATTTATAAAATACACCATATCCTAAAATACTCCAAACTTCTTTAAATAGTTGGGTGGTAGAATTTCTAAAATAACCTTTATTTTAACCATATCCACCTCCATCTCTTTAATGAACACCTTGTTTCCTATCACAATCCCCTCACTCACCATTAGATGGTATTTTTCTCAATTACTAACTAGGCGAGTTTCTTTGCACCTTTGTAACATGTGGTCTAGACTCTCAAGACCATCCCTCAAAAGATTGCACATAGACCTATAAGTATTCCAATGAAACCCCAAGCAAATACTCTACCATATCACTAAAGATGACAAATATACACATCCAAAAATTGGTTGGTGTGGTATAAAGACCAAATGGCATACGACGATAAGAAAAGGTGCCTTAAGGGAAGGTGAAGGTATTATTATCCCATTCCTCAAAATCTATGGAAATATGGTCATACCGTAAATGGTTAGGAATAAAAGAGTGGACATTTGGAAAGGTATTCCAAGATCTAATGCATAAAGCAAAAAGTAAGTGATCCTTCATGGTGGTTGTGTTATAGTAGTAATCAATGAAAACATGTCACTTGGTTACAAAACAAGTAAAAGTTGACTCATGCCTAGTTGGATGTGATGATAATATCCCCTTCTTGGGAACTACTTGAGCCAGACTCACCCAATTACTATCTGATATCGGATAAATAGTGCATGTGATATGGTTTTTGATTGGATCTTTCTTGACAACCTCCTTCATGATGGGTATGAGTCTACAATATTGTTTCATAGCTGGATATTCACAATCATCCTTTCTAATATTATTTTACCAAAGAGTAGGGTAGAAGACTTTCATGTTTGATAAGGTGTAAGTACATGATCTTACGGCCAATATTTTATAACAAAATTATATTCAGAACATATAGACAATCATTTTTTCATTCATGTCATACATCAGAGTAAATGAAATCTAAACTACTTAGAATGAAAATACAACGTAAAACATTAAAACAATATAGATAGAATCAACATAGGACATCTGCTTTATGTCACTTCTATGTCTTCGTGGATCACATGTCCATGAACATCCTGAAGGAAGAACACACGTATGGACAAAAGAGAAAATGATCAGCTAAAGCTGATATTAAATCTAATTATTGGGCTATTACAATATGTAATGGAGATTGAAGATATTAATGCAATCAAAAAGTAAGACTATACTATTTGGTGGAATATTAATATCATGTAAAGATGGATTCTAAATATTATAATTACATTATCAATTTCAAGTAAGGAAAGTATATCAAAAATCTCTATGGGAATTTTGTTGTACCCAAAATTTCAAGTAAGGCAAGTAAGAGTTAATTCATTCCCAGAGTTGGATGAGATGATAACATCCCCTTCTTGTAAAATACATGTATCAGACTCACCCATTTACTACCCAATATCGGATAAATAGCGCATGTGTAATGTTGTTTTATTTTCTCTATCTTGGCAACCTCCTTCATGATGGGGATGAGTCTATGATATGGTAAAACACCCATCTTCCCTCCCTCCTCAATTATAATCTTATGCTACCAAATAGTAGAGGAGATGCCTTTTACGCTTTTCATGGTCTAACTACATGATCTTAGGACCCATATTTTCATAGTAATATATTCAGAATATATAGACAATCATTTGGTACATTCATGTGATGCATCATAGTCCATTAAATTAAACTACCTAATATATAGACAATCATTTGGTACATTCATGTGATACATTATAGTCCCTGGAATTAAGCTACCTAAATAAAATAACTACAATGTAAAACATTAAAAACTAGATATATAGAATCACTACAGGACATCTCTTATATGACTCTTCTATGTCTTCATGGATCACATGTCGATGAACATCCTAAAGGAAGAACCCACACATTGACCAAAAGAGAAAATGGTCAGATCCAGTCATTGAGCTATTACAATTTGTAATGGAGATTTAATATATTAACACAATCAAACATATGTTAGTACTATTTGGTGGAATATTTATATATAAAGATGGATTCTAAATACCTTAGAAAAATTATATTACAAGTAATTCAAACACATCACAAAATTGAAGGTGGAAAAATATTTTCGAAACATTCAATATTTAAGTATTCAAAATATCAAATTTTCCATTGACACTTTCATATCATATCTAGGATGGCTAAGTTCAATGTGTTCAACCATCTAACGATGTTACCACTTGTTGTTGTAACCAATACTTGGGAAAAACTAATCCAAAACCCATCATGCAATTGTCGGGGGATGTTGCCATCTAAAAAAGTAGACAAAGCTCTAGTTCATATTCATATTAGTGTCAATGTCAATATTTAGATTATTCAATCAAAAAACGTTAATGATGTGCAAGTATTAGTAGAGACTAATTTAGAGGCAAGATATAGTATTAAACTTGCAAAGCATGTACAATAGCATTAGCCTCCATAACCATTGTACATGTTTTGTATATTACATGATCTATTTTTTTTATCAAACCTCTAGTACATTATATGCTTAATAATTGATTTTTTTAATTACAAATTGCATATTCTTACTTAGTGGTTATTAGTATTTATCCATTTTATATACCATAGAATACATAAGGGTAATAAATCAAATTGGTTACTGGTATGAATAGGTTTTGTCTAAATATGTAAATTATCATGTACTACTTTTCTTGGTATGTCATTATTAATTGTTTTCTTTTTTGAAACTAGAGCCATGTGGATGTAATGGGACTTACAGGTGGAGGGTTTTTGATATTGATTTTTTGTATAATTGTTTCTTTCTAGGCGAGTAATTCAAAATGCCTCGTCAATCTCTCTACGATCAGAGTCATGATGCCATTAGCATCTTCAATATCAAATGGGTAACCCAAAAAATAGTACTAGCTATAGTATGATGTTTCTCTGAGAACACATCACCACTTCTAAGGCAAGTCTATACTATAACATCTAGTTAGAAGTGTGCCCTTGCCATCAAAGGAAGAGCTTCCCTTGTGATACATTACGTAAGGTCTATGGAGTGGTAAGAAAGTATGACATCCAAGTCAATGAAGTACCTTATAGTTTTTATCAAATAGAGCAAGCAAGTCTGATGGTAAACCTCGTCATTTGTAGGTTGCAAGAGTAGGAGTTATGGGGATGTTTCATCTCACAATAGTGACAACCGATCTCTTAACTAGGTTGCATACATTGTGAGTTTCTCAGAGTTTTATCATTAATGGAAGTCTTTCACAAGAATTGGAGGAGTTCGAATACTTTTTGCACATTGGTACTAGATTTTAAGGGAGAATAGGTAACCAGTGTCCAAATAATGTGTTGGTTTTCTCCATAGCTACTATAGGTTCAATGATAGGAGACCAACCAGTTAGATCTTTAGTGTTTCAACCACAATGTGAATGAGTTGTTGTTGGGATTATAAGTTATTTGTCTATGATTTCTAGCCTATTGGATTTAAAGAGTGGGATGGGGTTCGAGGATGGGTTTCAGGTTGATAATTCTTGTCATTGTAGGTTGAAATATAGAAAGTACCTTTTTGTGATAGTGTTATTGTCTTCTGGTTTTGTATATTGGTGGGGTTGGGGGTTTTGATGCCTTAGAAACGTTTTATTACTAATAGGGAATATTATGAGTAATTAAACAACAATGTGTGATGTGGTTATCTGAGGCATGAAGACCATTCAAGGCCTTGTTCCATTATCTTTCTTCGATATATGGATAATGGCGGGTCGTGTGTTTAGGGTTAAGAGTCATTGTAGTGGATATGGCCCACTAGGTGAGGGGTTTTATCACAAAGACAATGTATCACATATTAGGTTACTAGACATAGGAGAATAGGGTGATGAGGATCCTTTATCCCATAACTACCAGTAAGACATTACTAGAAAGAAATGCAACTTTTATTCATGAATTATTTAATTTATTTCCTATTAAAATTGTGATAATTCCCCATTTCCTGATCACGTCAAGATTTTGTATCTCCTAAAGAAATTTTTGATTTCTCTAAGATTTTAACCATGAATATAATACTTATTAAACCAAATTCTAGAGATACTAACACTATTATTTGTGATTATTATGTGGAAAAATCAATTACTTTATGAACTAATTGAAAGAATATTACTTATATTTTCTTTTTTTCTAAAGGCAAAGTTCTAAAATCAATAATATTTGATGCATGCATGGTGTAATCATTACAGTGGGACTCAAATATTAAGAATTTCACTAAATAATTTCATAGTGATTCATGAAGATAAATTGAGGGGCTGCTTTGCAAATATTTAACAAGTGAGGATAATATAATTTGTAACTAATATGTTCATGTGGGAACTAATTATTATCAAATAACATGATAATTAATCAAGCTAATCAATTGAGGATTAGAACAATGTATCACTTTATATATGAACTCAACTTTAGGGAAAATTATGAATTACAACTCAAAATAAATTTTGTACCCAAAATTCAATATGTTACAACACGAGACCCCTTAAAGAGTATTTTCCATCAAAATACTCATATCCATTGTCTATTATGTAATTCTATACACACCTTTAAAGGTTAAAACTCATCCAACAATCTAAATAGGTGTATAGGGTATGTCATACCATATCTAGTACTCTTCAATTCTTCTAATGAATCACCATTCACTAAAGTATAGACTTTTAGGGTATTCACACTTATTCATGTGACCACATTAAGGGTTTTTCAATAACTCCTTGATTGTAACATTGCTTAAGGAAGCATCATAAATTTTAGAAAACTAGATTTCTTTGTTCACAAAGTATGGTATTGAAAATAATCCCTTGAAGGGGAAACTTTTTAATTTAAAACCAAAAATGGTCCAATTCAAGGTGATAAACAAGTCACAATCATACCAACACTCTAATTACTATTGATTGATCATACAAAATACTTGACTCAAATGGAAAATTAGATGTCCATGGACCCTAAACACCCACCATGGTTTCTTAGATCAAATCATAGGGAATGAGGATAATGTTTTGTACCAAAAGGGGGTTAATAAATTCAACCTTGGGCACCTTATTCCACTTTCTTCTTTCCTTAGTCGTAATCTAGTCAATTAGTAGGTATGTTCAAAATTCATTGTTACATAATTTATCTTATTTTAACTCATACATTTTTCCAACAAAATGGTGCTACAAGGGACATTGTCAAAGTTATGGTCAGATTGTTTCCTCTAAGCAGGTGCATATCATTAGATTACTACATAATAATTATTGTCATTAAATTTCATTTATTTTGCCACTAACTAGTTGTGTTTGGATTTTCCTCTAGTATACTTCCTATTTTACCACTTCATTTTCTATTAAAATGGTGACCATAAAATTTCTAGTTGGATTAATATGTTTTATAGGTTTCCCTAAATGAGAGGTACATAAATTACAAATTTAATTTATAATATTATTTATGCATTCCAGATTTATTTTATTTGATGTTTTTTTTATTTTTTTATCATTTTTTGTATTTAGGTTCTTAAAAAATAACTACATCAGATATTATTTCGTAACTCTATTTAGAACATATTTTGTTGAGTCTATTTTTTCTATATTTATGATGGATATTATGTTTTTATCATTTGTCTTTCCATGACTATTGATTATATATCTAATTCTTAAATCAATTTATTTGAGGTCAAGCAACTACAAGATTTATCAACTCATATTTATAAATCCTCTATATTGGACTGGTGACTTTATTATAGACTTAAGTTTTCTTTTCTCCAAGAAATGGTAATGGCATAAGTTGGATAGGCTCGTAACGTGAGGAACCCCACCAGCATCTAAGTAGCTCAGCAGTGACTATGCTCGAACCTCGCTAAACTTACCTTCTTTAGACACCTCATTTCATCTCCACAGACATGGCGATGGGTCATCCTCAAGACATGGCGATGGGTCATCCTCAATTAATTTGTATATTTAGGCATGCTTAGACAATTTTATGTATGACTAGGTACACTTGTGTTTATTGTTCACAAGATCTGATATCTTTTATTTGTATGCAATCCTAGACTGATATTATACATAAATATTAGTTAAGTCCTTCATGTTCCATTATATCAACTCATTCTATCATTCCATATTTGTACTAATTATGAAAGTCTCAATCAAGGAGGAGGCTAGGGTACCATGCTCATCTTGTATAATTATGGTGATATATGTGGTATCATATTGGACCATATTGTTGATCCAATGTACACATATGTATGTATACAGGTCGACCATATCTTATGGTATGCATGCTTTTCTAGACTAGGGTATGTGCATGACCACCTAAGCGTATAATAATTCCTACTTGTGTTTTAGGTAGATAATAATAGTCGGGCTAGGATTTCTCTAACCAACCCTAATTTTATGTGAGACATGTGTGAGTGTTGAGTGTTTATAGCTCTGATTCCATACTGTAAATACCTGAACTTAGGACCCAAAAACTTTCATGCAATTATATTCAGAATATATACACAATATTTTTTTATATTCATTCCATACATCAGAGTACATGCAAGGTTAAATACCTATATGTAAAAGTAGAAATAACACACACATGGACCAAAAGAAAACAGTTAGCAAAAGTTGACACTAAATCCAATTATTGAGCTATTACAATATGAAGTAGAAATAGAGTGTATTCATTAAATATTAAAGTATCTAATTATTATTTGGTGAACTATTTAATGGAAAGATAATTTTTTAATACAACATATGAATTATCAATTTTAAGTAAGGCCAATATATCATAAAGTTTAAGGTGAAAACAAGAATGTCAAAATATTTGGTGTAAGACCCTTGACCTTGCTTTTTGAATGAACATGCTTAATTATCATGATTGGGTTTTTAAAACCTTCATCTAACCCTAATATGTGCTTTGATATCATGTTGCAAGCTTATGTTTCAATTTTGGTTCAATTTGGACATTGTTTGAGCAAGTTATATAATTTTGTGCTTGTTTTGGGATTTTTTGCAATTTACCCATATATATGGTTTTTCTTGAATTTTTTCACATTCTTGTTGTTCCTCATATGTTTTCTTATCATTATTGAGTTACTTGTGCCTTTTGGTGTCTAGTGGCACCTTGGTTTGATGGTGACACTTATCTAGGGTTGAGTTTAGGGTTTGCTCTCATGGATGAGCTACCTTGAGTGGTCGAACTCGATGGTTTTCCATTGTGAATTTGAATATGATGGGATTGGGATCCTATGGTGGTAATTTTAGGTGTGATGGTTGATGCTTTCCTCTCTATAAGCTCATTGTATTGAGGTCCACTATCTGGAGGTGCAAATCGATAATAGAGCTAGGGTTTTCAACCTTGTGACCAAAGGATTAACATCTGATGGATTCCCTCTATTGTAGGCTGATGGTTATCCAAGTAAGTCAGGACTTTATGTATTACCTAGTTCCCACATCTGATGCAGCTGCTTCTTTTCATGGGCGTGATGCTTTCGGCCATTGACACATGGCAAGTCGAGTGGGACAGCTTAACCTTCTCTTCTCTCTCACCCTTAACATTACAAACCTACCCTCTTCCATGAAAATGAACCCTTTGGACCTCTTTCTCCTTTTTTTATGACTAGAGCTCTTATCCTTTGTCTTTCTAGAGAAGAAGGAACCCAAGGTAGAAGAAGGTGGCCGATCTAGCTTGAATGTGCACCTAGGGTTCAGATCTACCCTAGTAGAAGTCTTTTGCTGCTTCCTTGCTTGGTTTGTTAGCCTAAGCAAGTCAGTTCTCTCTTCTTTCCTTTCTTTTATTTGATTTCCTATGCCCATGGTGTTACATGGTGTATAATGTTCTAGACTCTTGAAGAACACCTCTATCTTCCTTCCTTGGCCTGGGGTTTTGCTTCCTTGCTTGGAGAAGGAGCTAGCTTGGTCGTATGGAGTGATCAAGCTAGAGTTTCTTACTCTTTTTATCAAGATACCATGTTGTTTGGAGATTTATGTTCATCCTATAGGCAAGTTATATAAGTATATTCACGTGTATTTCTTACTTATCATGTACATGATCATTCTCTAAATGCAGTTCTAATTAGAAAAACACTGTCTTTTCCTAGGGTTTAAGCTTAAGTGGTGATTCTTGAGTATTGATCTTCTTGGATGAACCCCAAAACCTTGTGATAGAACCTTCCTTGGTATAGTAAGCCTTACACATTGAATTCATGTGATAAATGGTGGGTTTTGTTCACCAATCAGTGGTCATGACTTGGGTTTTTTTGAGCTAATTTTTCTTCTTGCCTTGCAACTCGATGGTTATGTGCTTGGTGCTGTTTTGATTGCCTTTCTCATGCAAACTAATGGTTTTGAATTAAATTCTATTTTGGACTTTCTTGTGTTCAAGAAATGATGGTTTTGGTTCTCCTTGAAGTAGTGAATTCAATGGTTTTCTTACCTCCTCAATTGATGGTTTTTTAATCTTGTTTCTCTACATGTTGACCTAACTCATTGGCCCTTCTGAGTCCATAATCGATGGCCTCTCTTGTTCATGACTTTATGGTCCATCAACCAATTGCCTCACTAGGTTGATGGTTCATCCACCAATTGCTTCACTAATCTGATGGTTCAACAACCAATGCTTTCTCTTTCTTTTGCTTTCTCTTTCTTTCAAAGTTCATGATTTTTTCATAATGCCCCAACCAATGGTGACATTGGGTACCACATCGTATGGTGGAACTGGATGCCAAAACCAATGGAGGTTCCCAACTGATGGCTTGACTAGGTCATATGTGGTGATTCATCTTGGTTATAACTTGATGGTTTTACTAGACACATAGTTCAATGTTTTACTTGCATTTCAATTGATGGTTTTGGTTACCCAACATCCAATGGTTTAGAGTGAGATTCATGGTTTAAGGGTTCTTTTTTGATGATGTAGAATCGATGGTTCTATTCCCATAACCTTATAGTCTTACCTTTACCATCATATGAATGAAAACTAATAGTCATCATAATGAGTTGGTGTAACCCTAATTCATCTTGTCTAGTTACACCTAACCCTAATACATATAGGTGATGATGGTTAGTTGAACTTAGCTTCTTTGTGTGATTAGCATGATGATGGAATGCCTTCTTAATGTTTTTGTAACCCTAATGTGTTAGCATGTGAACATCATAAGATTCTTAACGCAAAGTTATGCTAAACTTATAAGTCACATATATGGTGATGGTTTATCGAGCCTTGTTACAAGGTATGGAAAGATAATTATGTTCTTTTAGGTAATTATGTGATTGCCTTAATGACCTTTAGGCATGGTTGAGCCCTGATGGAGGTGTGATCCTCTTCATTATATGATAAGGATTTGTATCATTTGGTGGTGTGATGGTATTATAGTCTCATTAATAGAAATGAAATAATACCATGTGGTATTGTGACCAGGAACATGTCTCATGTGTTTTATATCTTCTGAAATTGCTATATATCAATGCTTGTTAGAAATGAATTAGGGCTTGTATGTCCACTTGTTTAATGCAACCTTAATTCACCAAATTGACATTAACTAATTAAGTGAAACTACAATTATTAGTGCCATATTTCATAGAACTATTCAGTATCAGGACTTGACAGATGGGGAAATGATTACTTCTAAGGGATGATCTGAGTTGCATACATAAACTTTGAGTATGTGTGGGTGTAGGGAGTTTACATCCTTGACATCCTGATCCTAAGGTTATGAAGGATGGTCGTGGTCATTCCTTGGTTTGATAATCTATATATGTGATGTGATTGATGACAGTTGTGGTTGTACCTCAAATGATTTGGTCATATATAATCTACTTTCTAGTGTTGTGGCATGTACTAAGGATATAGTAGGTTGTAGAAGCTTGACTATATGTCCCTATACGTAGCTTGATTGATATGTCACTACAGTTTAGTCATACTGACCTATGGGGTGAGATCTTAGGATTTTGGCTCTCCTAGATCTTGTACAAAACTGATTGCGACCAAGCAGTGGTCAATCAGACATTGAGTGGTATGACTCAAAGTCTCCAGAGCTTAATAAAAGATGTAATACATTCATGTAGAATATATGTTAAGGTTAAATGTGTTTCCCATTAGATTTTTTACTCTTGCCTTTTTTTTATACTACTAGATGTTATATAATGCAGAAAGTGTAATTAACTGTTAGTAAATGATAGTTTATCTATTTTAATTGATTAATCTATTTCATCTACTAAAATATTCTTAGCCTATTTTATAATATAACCTATTGTAAATAATAACCATTGTTGAGAGTTATATCTCCTATTGGGACATGAGTCTCACCTCATGGGTCTCCACATATTTTTAGGTGGTCATCAATGATGCGTTCAGGTTTGTGGTGGCGAAGAAGACCAGCTTTGAGATAAGTAGGACCAGAAGGTTGGCTAGTAGTTAGTTGTGTCCTAGATCATACATGTACTCTCAGGTCAGGGCATGGGGATTTTTTGTAGATGATATGTATGTCAACTCAAGTTTTGGTAGTGTTGAACATTTGTATATGGTGTGTATATGTGGAAAATATCTTTTGTATCCAGGTTGTGGCATCAACCACTAGAGAGATATGTAAATACCTGGTATGGTATATGATCATATAAAGGAAGTTGGACCTTACATGTAAATGTTACTAGTTATGTTAGTGATGGTTATTTGGTTTTAGTTTAACCATTAGTATGGTTATCTCATTTGTTTAGTATTTGATCAGGTGTATTTTAAGTAATCTCATTTCATGTGGCGTTGTGTCAGAATTTGGTTGGGATCAGAGCTTTAGTCTCCCTGAGTCTATAGAGGGTATATGACTTAGGTTTTGTATATGTTCTTATGAATCCAACATATCTGATCATATCAAATGCTCATGCAGATATGTTGGGAGAATGAAAAGAACATGTACAGAGTATCTATGTCATGCCATGATGTGGTAGTAGGAGGCAGGCATATGATGGGAGAGTGTTTGAGATGGGGCTGGAGAAGCCTGCAATGCCTCAGTTCGACTCAAAAACCACAGCCAATCCAGCATTCCAAACCATATTTGGACATTTTTTGGCAACACTTTTGCATTTAGCAGATAGAGAGCATGTACCTCAAGATAGGGCATCCATCCCTAAAGTGTAATTCCAAGGTTCCAAGAAGACATTTGAGAGGCTAAGATGTGTTGGGAGGGATCGAGTATGCTGGTATAGCGGATCCAGCAGACATCGACATGTGGATAACAGAGCTTGAAAAGGTTTTCAAGATCCTGAATATCCTGGAAGAGAACCAGATGAAGCATTCTTTTTACATGTGGAAGGACAGTGATGGACACTAGTGGGAAATAGAGGAGGCAAAGAGACCGAGAATTTTTTTTGGTTGGGAAGAGTTTCGATGGGAGTTTGTGAGCCGTTACTTCCCTGAGACATACATGTATAAGAAGATATCTCAGTTTGAGAAGATACATCATGGTTCAATGTCCATCAATGAGTATGAGGCAAAGTTTATGGAGATTTTAAGGTTTTTCCCTCATATGGAAGCGACAAAGAATGAGAGGATCTGTAGGTTTGAGAAGGGTCTGATCTCATAATAGCATCACCTTTGGAAAATAGGGAGAGGTTATCTACTTCTTCATGGAGTTAGTGAGGAGGATTAAGAGGACTTCTGTTGAAAAGCAAGAAGCTAACACTAAGAAGAGGTTGACTTAGTTTCAATGACAGCTATCTGGTGGCTTCAAGAAGCCAAGCTTTTCTTTAGGTTTGTACCAGCAGTCACACCAGAGATCAACTTTTTTTGAGCCATGATCAGGAGTCCATTCACAATAGTCTTTGGTCAAGGGTAGAGGTCCCAACTTTTCACCAGCAGGAGCATGCATCATAGCATCAGTGTTAGTGAGAGGGTCATCTAGGTTGTAGTACGATATAATGACCTGTTACAAGTGTGGGCAGGTTGGACATACAAAGTGGTTTTTCCCTATGGAGGATGAAGGAGTGACATAGCAGCTAAAGCAAAGTCAGTGAGGTTTGTAGTTGCAACATTATAGTAGCAGTGGAGGTAGAGGATGTGGTCAGGAATCACAAGAAGGATCTTCTAGGCTAGCTAGAAGAGGTCGTGGAAAACAATAGGCAACAACCAGGTTCTATGCGATGGGTCATCTGGAGGGAGTGGTCGATCCACAGGTTGTGATAGGTTAGATGGAACTGATTTATTCTTACTTATACGCATCTTCTTTCATATCTATTTTGGTTGACCGGGGTGCATGACATCTTTTATCACCAGAGAGGTGATAAGTAGTTGCAATTTTCCCATTTGTAGTGTATCAATAGTCTTCATCTAGAAACCCCCTTAGTATGTTCCATTGAGTTGCGGTAGGTGTGCCCATCTTGTGTTCTTTTCTTTTAGGGATGCGCATTCAAGTGGAGCATATGCCACTTGATGTGCATGGATTCGATGTGATCCTAGGGATGGATACCTTGGAGAAGTACAAGGTCGTTTTGGACTCTAGTTCTAAGGTTGCAATGTTCTATGATGGAGATGTTTCTTGGATCTTCCAAGGAGATAGGAAGATTCTTCTTACATGTTTGGTATAGGCTATGATAGAAAAGAGGTTGATCAGACAAGGGTGTGAGGCTTTCTTGGAACATGTTTTGGATGCCAAGGTGAGGAGTCCAAGTATCCAGGAGGTACCCATGGTCTGTGAGTTTGAGGATCCTTTTCCTAAGGAGTTTCCTGGTGTTTCACCTCTTAGAGAGATTTATGTTGAGATTAATCTTGTTCCTAGAACACAACCCTTAGATCAAGCACCTTATAGTATAGCACCAATTGAGATGTAGGAGTAGTAGAAGTAGTTGGAGGAGATGTTAGATAATGTCTTCATCATAATGAGCACTTCCCCTTGGGGTGCTCATGTATTGTTCATGAAGAAGAAGGACAGTTCCATGAGGCTTTGCATAGACTACCGACATTTGAACAAGGACACAATATAGAACAAGTATTCATTGTCGATGATTGATGATCTGTTTGATCAGTTGAGAGGTGTTATGGTATTCGCAAAGATAGATATGTGGTCATGTTACCACCAACTGAGGATTAAAGCAGATGACATACCCAAGTCTGCTTTTAGGACTAGGTATGGTCACTATGATTTCGTGGTTATGTCGTTTGGGTTGACCAACACACTAGTAGCTTTTATGGATCTGATGAATAGGGTGTTCAGGTCGTATCTGAATCAGTTCATGGTCATGTTCACTGATGACATCTTGATATACCCTAGGGATAGTCAACAACATGAGAAGCACATATGTCAGGCATTGACGTTGTTGAGGTAGCACAGGTTGTATGCAAAATTCAACAAGTGTGAGATTTGGTTGACTGATGTATCTTTTCTGGGGCATGTCATATCTGCCAAGGATGTTTGTGTAGACTCAAAGAAGGTACAGTTAGTGTTGGAGTGGGAACAGCCCAAGATGCTGATAAAGGTTTGAAGTTTCCTAGGTTTGGCATGCTACTATTTGAGATTCATAAAGAACTTCACTTATGTAGTGTTACCCCTACCAAGCCAACTAGGAAAGGTGCTCCTTTTGTCTAATTTGACAAGTGTCAGTGTTCTTTCTAGTTTTTGAAGGAGAGGTTGACCAATGCTCCAGTCTTAGTGCTGCTAGAGCAAGGGAATGACTACATTATCTTCTTTGATGCTTCAAAGAATGATTTCAGATGCATGTTGATGCAGGATAAGAATGTGATTTCTTTTGCTTCATGATAGCTTAAGAAACATGAGGAGAACTACCCAACTCATGACTTGGAGCTTACAGTAGTGGTTCATGCCCTAAAGATCTAGAGGCACTACTTATATGGGGGTAAGCGTTAGATGTTCACTGACTACAAGAACCTTCAATATATCTTCTCAAAGCAGGAGTTGAACATGAGGCAAAGAAGATGGATGGATCTGATCAAATACTATGGTTGCATGATAGAATACCATCCAATAAAAATGATTGTGGTGTCTGATGCATAGATCAGGAAGTCACATTCATCATCTAAAGATAAGGCACAATTACATGCCTTGGTGTTCCACAAGAGGGATTTATTAGTATCACTTCGCCATATGAACATGAAGTTGGAGGTTTCTTTCTTGGAAGGACTATTGGAATAGTTGTAGATGAAGCCTACCTTGATGCAGTAGATCAGAGTTGCCTAGAAGAGTGATGTCATGATATAGAATATTAGATCAAAGTTGGGAGGAGGAAGTAAGATGAGTTCCATAATCCAGAGTACGGGATAGTATATTTTAACAATAGGACATTAGTTCCAGATGTTCACGGTCTGAGAAAGATGGTTCTTGAGGAGGCTCATTCCTCAATGTATGTGATGCATCCTGGAAGTACCAAGATGTACCATAGTCTGAAGGACCTGTATTAGTGGCCAGGTATAGTGTGATGTGGCAGAGTTTGTTGTTGAGTGTCATGTTTGTTAGTGGTCAAGGCAGAGGATTAGAAGCCTGCATGGATGATACAATATTTGTCGATACCACAATGGAAGTGGGATCATATCATAGTGGACTTTTTGTTTGGTCTTCCTAGGATAACCAAAGGTTAGGATTCCATATGGGTGATAGTTGACATGTTGACCAAGTTAGCTCACTTCCTTCCAGTCAACACGATATACACATCAGAGAAGTTAGCACATATATATGTTGATGAGATAGTTCATTTACATGGTATTTGAGTTATCATAGTATCTAAAAAAGGTCAACAGTTCACCAATTGATTTTGGGTACATATGCATACATATTTGGGGACACATTTGAGGTTTAATACAATTTTCCACCCATAGACTGATGGTTGATCAGAGAGGACCATACAGACTATAGAGGATCTCTTGAGATCTTGTGTTCTATAGTTTCTTAGAAGTTGGGACATCCATCTAATTTTGATTGAGTTTTCCTACAACAACATTTATTAGAGAAGTATAGATATGGCACCTTATGAGTCTTTGTATGGGAGACGTTGTCGGTCACCTCTATGTTGGTACGAGATAGGTGAGTATCAGCGTTTGGGTCCTGAGGTAGTACATCAAACTACAGAGAAGATCAAGGTGATATAATAGCAGCTGAAGGCAGCCTAGCATAGATAGAAGTCATACGCTAATAACCGTCACAGACTGCTTGAGTTCCAAGTTGGGGACTGTATGTACCTTAAGGTTTTCCCTTGGGAAGGTGTGTTGAGGTTTGGTAGGAAGCGTAAGTTGGCTCCAAGGTTTATGGGACCATACTCTATCTTGGCACATGTTTGGAAGGTGGCATACAAGTTGGATCTACTGCCAAAGTTTCACATCTTGCACAATGTTTTTCATGTCTACGTGTTGAGATAGTGTCACCCTGATGCAAAATAAGTGTTACAACCAGTGGAGGTTGAGTTGGAGTAGAATGTTTCTTATGAGGAGGGTCATGTGTTGATCCTAGATAGGAGAGTGAAGAAGAAGAAGAGGTATATAGTTTTAGTTAAGTATTTTTGGCATCACCGTGGTGTGGAGGAATCCACGTGGGAGTTAGAGGATCAGATGCATAGAAAATACCCATCTTTGTTCGCGTAAGATTTCAATTTATGGTTATAAGACCCTTGACCTTTCTTTTCATATGAACATGCTTAATTATAATAAATGGATGCTTAAAACCTCAATCTAACCCTAATACGTGCTTTTGTATCATGTGACAAGCTTAAGTTTCAATTTTGGTCCAGTTTGGACACTATTTGAGCAAGTTATGCAATTTTACGCTTATTTTGGGATTTTGTGCAATTTACCCATATCTATTGTTTTTCTTGCAATTGTTCACATTATTGTTTTTCCTCATATGTTTTCTTGTCATTCTTGTGTTAATCGTGCCTTGGGTGCCTAGTTGAACCTTAGTTTGATGGTGACACCTATCTAGGGTTGAGTTTAGGGTTTGCACTCATGGACGAGCTACCTCGAACAGTGGAACTTGATGGTTTTCCTTTGTGAATTGCGATCTTATGGTTGTCTTTTGAGGTGTTAGGGTCTATGGTTTCCTCTCTAGAAGCTCCTTGGATCAATGGTTTACCATGTGGAGGTGTAAATCGATGGTGGAGCTAGGATTTTCACCCTCGTGACCAAAAGATCAACATCCATGGCTTCCCTGTGTTGTAGGTCAATGATTAGCCTGGGAAGTCAAGACTCGATGGATTCTCTGGCTACCACAACTTATAGATTTTCTTCTTCTTTGCATGGACGTGATTCTTTAGGCCATGGACACATGGCAAGCATAGTAGGACACCTTAACCTTCTCTTCTCTCTCACCCTTAGCTTTATAAACATCTCCTCTTTGATGCAAACGAACCCTATGGACCTCTTTCTCCTTTCTTGTTGTCTAGAGATTGTTCCCCTTGGCTTGTTGGAGAAGAATGAGCCCAAGGTATAAGAATGTGGTTGATCTAGCTTGCATGTGCACCTAGGGTTCAAATCTACCCTAGTAGAGGTTGTTTTGTGGTTCCTTACTCAGTTTCTTGGCCTAGGTAAGTTAGTTCTCCCTTCATTCCTTCATTTTCTTTGATTCACTACCTTCTCCTTTCTTCTTCTTGTTTTTTCCCATGGTATTCCATGGTATATCTCATGCTAGATCTCAAAGAACACATCTTTATTCCTTCCTTGACCTAGGGTTTTGCTTCCTTGCTTGGAGAAGGAGCTAGCTTGGTCGTGTTGAGTGCTCAAGCTATGGTTTCTTTCACTTTTTCTCAAGTTACATTGATTTTTGGAGCTTCATCTTCATCCTAGAGGTGAGTTATATAACTTTCTCCATATTTATTTCTTACTTATACCATGCATGGACATGATCTTGCTCTAAATGAAGATCTAAGTAGAAAAACACTACCTTTGCCTAGGGTTTAAGCTTAAGTGGTGATTCTTTAGTAGTTATCTTCTTGGATGAACCCTAAAACCTTGTTCTCCAACCTTTCATTGTATAGGAAGCCTTATACCTTGCATCTATATGACAAATAATTGGTTTTGTTCACCAAACGATGGTCATGCCTTAGTGTTTTTTAGTCGATTTTCTTTCTTTCGTTGCAACTTAATGGTTTTGTGCTTGGTGTTGTTTTGATTTCCTTTCTCATGCAAGCCAATGGTTTTGACTCAACTTCTATTTTAGACTTTCTTGTTCTCAATAAATGATCGTTTTTGTGCTCCTTCAAGTAGTGAAGATGATGGTTTTCTTCCCTCCCTCAGTTGATGGGTTTTTTAAGCTTGTTTCTCCACCTGCTGACCTAACTCAATGGCCCTTATGAGTCCACAATTGATGGCCCATCTATTTCATGATTTGATGTTTCATTAACAATGGCCTCACTGGGTTTATGGTTCACCAACCAATGGCTTCATTGATTTGATGGTTCAACAACCAATGGTTTCTCTGCTTTCAAAGTTGATGGTTTTTGTAGTGCCCCAACTGATGGTGGCACCAGGTACCACAACCGATGGTGGCACTAGATGCCAAAACCGATGGTAGTTCCCATGAACACAATTGATGGATTAACTAGGTCATATGTTGTGATTCTTGTAGTTCATATTGATGGTTTTTCTAGACACATAGTTCAAGGTTTTACTTATATTTCAACCAATGGTTTATCTTACCAAACATCCAATGGTTATGAGTGAAGTTCCTAGTTTGAGGGTTCAATTTTGATGACGTAAAATTGATGGTTATATTCCCATAACCTTGTAGTCTTAGCTTTTCCCTCATATGGATGTAAACTAGTAGTCAGCATAATGAGTTGATGTGTAGCCCTAATCCAACTTTTCTTGTTACACCTAACCCTAATACATATAGGTGATGACGGTTAGTTGAACTTGGCTTCTTTGTGTGATTAGCATGATGATAGAATACCTTCTTAATGTTGTTGTAACCCTAATGGGTTACCATATGAACATCATAATCTTCTTAATGCAATGTTATGCTAAACTTATATGTCACATAAATGGTGATGGTTTATCGAGCCTTCTTATAAGGTATGGAAAGATAATAATGTTCTTATTGGGAATGATGTGATTGTCTTAATGATGTTGGGCATTGTTGAGTCTTGATGGAGGTTTGATCCTCTTAACTATATGATAAGAATATGTATCATGTGGTGGTATGATGGCATTATGGTCTCATGAATTGAAATGAAATAGTAAAATGTGGTTTTGTGATCAGGAACATGTCTCATGCATTTTATATCTTCTGATGTTGCTATATATCAATTCTTGTTAGAAATGAATTAGGGTTTGTATATCCACTTATTTGATGAAGCCTTCATTCACCCAATTGACATTAACTAATCAAGTGAACCCGAATCATATAGTGCCCTATGTTGTAGAACCATTCAGTGTCAGGACTTACTGGATGGGGAAATGAGTAATCCTAAGGGATGCTCGGAGTCGCATACATAATTGTTGAGTATGCACGGGTGTAGGGAGTGTACATCCTTGATATCCTAATCCTAAGATAATGGAGGATGGTTGCAGTCATGCCTTAGTTTGAGAATTTGTATATGTTATGTGATTGAGGATAGTTGTGGTTGTACCTCGAATGATTGGGTTCTATATGCCCTAGTTTCTAGTGTTGTGGCATGTACCAAGGAGGGATTTGGTTGTGAGCAGCTTGACTATTTGTCACTACAGGAAACTTGACAGATGTGTTACTACATTTGACTCATACTAACCGAGGGGGTGACATCATAGGAGTTCGGCTCTCCTAGATCCTGTATAGAACTGATTGCGACCAATAGGTGGTCAGTTGGACTTTGAGTGGTACAACTCAAACTCCCTAGGACTTAATACAAGATGCAATACAATTGTGTTTATATCTATTAAGGTTAAATGTGCATCACATTGGATGTTAACCCTTGCCTTGTTTCTTATATAGCTAGATGTTATATAATGAAGCTAGTGTAATCCAATTCTTAGTAAATGATAGTTTATATGTTTTAATTTTCTTAATCTATATAGTATGCTTAAATCTTCTTAGCCTATTTAATAATATAACATATTGTAAACGATAATCATTGTTGAGAGTTAAGTCTCTTGATGGAACATAGGTCTCACCTTGTGGTTCTTTACATCTTTGTAGGTGGTCGTCAGCGACGTGGTCAGGTTCATGGTGCTAAAGAAGATAAGCATGGAGAGCAGTAAGAGTAGAAGGTTGGGTACTAGTTAGTCGTGTCCTAGAGTCGTCCTTGTACTCTTAGGTCTGGGTATGGGGATCTTTTGTAGATGCTATGTATATCAACTCAGGTTTTCAGAAGTATTCAATGTTTGTATAAATCATGTATATGAGGAATAGATGTTTCGTATATAGGTTGTGGCCTCATCCACTGGATAGATATGTAAATACATAGTATGGTATATGGTCTGATAAAGGAAGTTGGACCTTATATGTAAATATTAGTTATGTTAGTGATGTTTATCCATTTTTAATTTACCCACTTTTCTAGTTATGTAGTTTGTTAAGAAGTTGATCATGTGTTTTCTTTCAAGTAGTCTCATTTAATGTGGTGGTGTGTCACATCAATATTTTAAAGTATTTAAAATATCAAATTTTTCATTGACACTTCCATTATCATATATAGGGTGTCTAAGTTCTGTGTATTCAATCATGTAAGAGACAATGACATTCTCACCTACTATTGTATGCATAATTGGAGACAAATTATCCATTACCCACTACACTACGGTTGGGGGATGTTACCCTATAAACAAGGAGCTAAAGCTCAAGTTGATATTTATATCAGTGCTAATGCCAATACTCAAACTATTCAATCAACAAATGTCCAATATTGCATGTGTTAGAGGTGACCTTCAAGAGGAAAGATAGGGCATGTAAAAAAAATTTAGATCACCACTTATCAATATTTCATGCGTACAACTTAAAAGAGAAATCAATAGAATATCATTGCAAATACAGATTTTAGTACCTTGAGAATCCAAGGTTTTTATAAACCACAATTAAAGTGAACCACAGAATTGGTGAAGAGATGATCACAAAGTAGAACAATATTGTTACTATTAGCTTGGAATCAAGTGTTGTTTCACATTGTTTAGGGTTAGGTTTTCTATCTTCAATAATTGTTCATACCTTCTCATTCTATGGATCCAAACTATACTTTACATTATTAGTGTTAAATACTCACTTACACGTCATTATATTTTCCAAATTAGGTCTTCAAATCTCTCTATGTCTCTATCTCTCGCTAAAACCACTGAGTTTCATTTAATCTAGTGGATTAAAATATATTCCTATCATTATCAAGTAAAATATATTAGTTACATATTTATTCCTATGGAATAATTAAATTAATATGATTCCATATAGCTCCAAAATAATATGTGATCTATGATTAATTTTTTAAACCATAAAAGCATCCATGCCTATATATATACATATCAATGAATTTAGAATTTGTTTTATTTTGATAAATATGCATCCTCTCTCTAATATATCACTTTAATCAAAATATTTAAACTCTGTATAGATATAATTTCTAGATTGATTAGTATGTATAAGTGCCCTTAATTATATATACATTTCAAGGGTTCCTAGTTCATGGTAAAGATAGTATTGGTGTTTAGGATATGAAAAATGGTAATTAATAACATAACGAATCACTTAGTATCCACTGCCATTCTACGTGGTGTGTATATGACATGATCTATTTATTATTTAATCTCTAGTGTAATAAATTTATATATACTAGTTTGGTTCTTGCAATTATCAATTATAGATATCTTACCCAATGCTTAATAGTAAACTAAATTGTGTATACAATGGAATAAATAGGAGTAACTGATCAAACAATATTTGTGTTGGTATAAACATGTTTAATGTATAAATATATCTATTTAGTGTACTTATTATCATAGTATATTATTATTAACTATTTTCTTTTTTGAAATTAGAATAACTGGGATGAAATGGAGTCCTCTAGGTCAATGATGTTTAATATTCGTCTTGTATTTGATTACTTTGTGGTAGGAGAGTGATAAAACCATAGGAATATCTCCATGATTGGATTCGTATGTCACTATAATATTGATCTTAATTAGGTAACATAAGAAAGTAGGATGATCGGTAGTGTGATGTTTCTCTCAGAAATCAGTGCCATTATCACAGCAAGCTTGTACTATATCCTTTAGTTAGAAATTTGACCATGCAACTAGAGGAATAGATGCCGCTCTTCTACATTATGTGAGTTCAGTGAGGAGGTAAGAGAGAGTAGTTCCCATGCCAATTAAGAAACTATTGAGTTCAGATTGACATAGCAGATTGGTATGCTATTAAACCATCATCATATATAGGATCCAAGGGTAGGAGTCAAAGGGACATTTTTTCCAACAATGTAGATGGTAAATCTCCCAACCATGACACCCAGATTGTGAGGTTTCTATATGTTTAGCTTTAGTGGAAGCCTTTCAAATGAATTGGATGAGTTGGACTACTTTTCACACAACACTAATAGATTCTAGGGGAGGATAGGTAACTAGTGTCTAGAGAATGTGGTGGTTTTCTTTGTATCCCATATAGGTGAAATGAGAGGAGAGTAAGGAATCTAGATCATTACAATTTTATCCATAATGTGAATAATATAGTGTCCATTGGGGTTATGAGTTCTTTGGTTGTGATTTCATGTCTATGGGCTTAGATGGGATGAGATGGGGTTAGAGGATGGATTTCATAACTTGTTTTTTTATCATTGTGGGATTAATTATAGTAAGTAATTTGTTGTGGTGTAGGCTACTAACTTACAATTATGAATATTGTTGGGGTTGGGAAGTTCTATGTTATCAAGGTCATTTTCTAACCAAGTGGTAGGATCAAGAAGAGTCAAATGATATGATTCAAAGTTTTTTTGCATGGGTGAAAACCATATATGAATTTCTTCCATTTTTCAACTTGTAGAGATAGATTGTAGAGGCAACATGTGTTTAGGGTTGAGTATTTTTGTGGTTCTGACCATTTAGCTTACGGTAATTGTAGAAAATATGATGTAACACCACTTGGGTTACTAGTTGGAGGAGAATAAGATCATGAGGCTTTACCATTCTTACCTAACTACCAGCTAGGTCTTACCAGAAAGAGACACAACTTTTACCCTTGAATGAGTTAGTTAATTCCTAACAAAGTTGTGAATGCTTCCCTTTTACTAATTACTTTAACATTTTTAACTCCTAAAATATAAATATACTTGCTCTAAGGTTTTGGAGATGATTGTAATTTCTAGTAAAATAAATTTTAGAAATATTGACATCATTAATTATGACTAAGATATGGTTAACTTGATTACACTCTTGAATAATTCAAATAATAATATATATCCATATGATTTATATTTTTCATTGATACCAAAGACATTATTTATGAAATCAAGAATATGTGTTTAACAAAAGTTGTAATCATTACATATAGACTTAGATACTAATGATTTCATTTAATAATGTCAAAGTGATTCATGAAGATAAATTGAGGAACTAGTTTGAAAATATTTCTCAAGTGAGGAAAATGAACTAATTTGTACATAAGACATTTGAGTGGGTACTACTTATTATCAATTAACATGATAAATTATCAAGATAATAAATGAGACTTATTATATTTTCTCAGTTTTTAAATGAACTCATGTTTAGGGAACATTATGACGAACATCTCGAAATAGATTTAATATCCAAACTTTAATATGTTACAAATGGACTACCTTAAATCTCCTTTGTGTTGGCAAATTACATGCATAAGATAAACCACTTGATATGTACTTAGATCATTGGATATGATGACCAACAGTGTGTACTTATCCCCAAGAAAGAAATACTTCAAGTGTGAGGTAGAGGTTACACCTTGAGATCTAGCATGCAGTCTAGTGATGCATTTAGTGGTTGTTATGGCCTCATCAAGTCCTATGAATGATAGGTATAGAAATTAGGGATCATAGAAAGTTTATCTAGACACCATAAAAGATTAGCATGTGAACCATGCTTCATGCTATCGAGGTGACTAGTCAATGAAAGTGAATAGGAGAATTCTATTTCAATTTGTACCCCACAATGATTCTCTCATTCCCTAGAACAAATGATCATGAAATCATATAAGTCATCATATTTGACCTTTCCCTACCCCTATTTCATCTTGATATTAATTGTGTTTGTGATCATCCTATGTATATAACACACAAAAGGATGTTCTATACACATAAACATGGAGGAATAGAAGTCCAAAGTGTCTACATCTATCATGAAGTCCCATCAGTGATGTAGTCAAAGTTTTCAAGCCCAAATGATTGACCCTTTTAACCCTCCTATATATGGTTTCGAAGTCATAGAGGACCATCCTTTCTCAATAATGAAGAGTCAAAATGAAATGGTTCCTATCTTCCAAGTCCTATATATCTTTGGAAGATAGAATGCATTAAAAGTAGAGATAATAACCAGGACCAATTTGGGTAGGTGTCCAAGACACTGAAGAAGGGGTGGTCCCCCACCATCCCTTGGCCCATGCAAAGACGATGTATGCATTCACTGAATCTCATTTCTTCTACCAAATTAAGGACTTTTTATCTTGTGGGCTCCATTACTCTATTGTTAAGGTCATGATAGAAATTCCTTTGTTAGTTGTTGACAAACATTGTGCGAGTGGCATTCAGGAATAGCTACACATTGGTGGCAGTATGTATAGAAGAAGGTTGTTGTGGGAGGATGAGGAGGAAGTAATCTCCTTGTATGATGGTTAAACACCACCAATGTAGTTGTTGTTGATGAAGAAGATCACCATGATAAGGCCTCCTAATATTCTTGTTGAGGGTCGATGAATTCTCCATATTTTTTCTCAAAATGGAGGTGAATTGGGGTGCAAAAAAAGCTCATATCCCCTATTTGTAGTTTGGGAGGCATCCTTGTAGTTTGTTGATGCAACCTTCTCAGTTCATCAACAAGGACATTTATTGCATCCACAGGTTGGATTGATCATGTTGATTGCATGCATCCACTATTAATGACATTTCTCATGGCCATTGAAAGGCACTACCTAGAATAGATGCATTGAAGTATGCGTGAATACATCACCATGTCATGTTGATGCATTAAAAAAAACTTGAAATTCATTCAGTGGTCCTATTTGATGACATTGAAAAGGAAGGTTGACACGTGGACTCAAAGTTTAGAAGGTGCATGTCCATTAATTGATGGTATCAACAACCAGATTGATGCATCAACTTAGATTCTATAGTCATTGTTTTTTTTTTCTTCTAAGATTAATTCCTTGAAATCTATAATTGATGCTTTCACCACCTAACCATCTACACTTACTTTTAAAATCATGTAGTGCATAGCATATTGAAGGAAAATTAGTCTAATGAGATCCTAGTTGTCTAATCATGGAAAAAACATAAAAGATAAAATTAACTATTATGAAAACAACACCAATATCCTAATAGTGAGCTTCCTTCCACAAATATCATCATTTAATGTCCATGACTACATGTGATGCAAACACAACTCAAACAATAGTAGTGTAAGTTCAATGATTTTGGATCACAAAACATTTATCCTCTTTAGTATGGTTTTAATCAATGTCCATTGATTTTGAATGTGTATGTCCCATATATACCATCCAAAACTCCATGTGAAAATACTTGCACAGCTTGAAATGATCCACTCTGGTGCAACCACAACATAGAGTTGAAAAGCACAATTTGTTCTGTGGGGTGGAAATCCATGTGAAAAATATGAATGTCATCGATCCTTCTATTACTATCTTTCGAAATCTATACATTATCATAACGATATATGTGGGACTCATATAGTTCATGGAACGAAGTCATCTCTATATTTCCTGCTTGGACTAAGATTCAATCTCTTAATTACCGACATGGTTATGTGTGTTGACTCCATGTTAGACATAAAAATTTTCCATGCACCATCCTATGCATAGATGTCCATATAGGTGTCTTATAGGATTCTTTATTTCCCATAGAGAATCTTCCAATATGGTTCTCCAATGGGTGTAGGAAGTGGATATTTTACTTTCTAAAATATGTTTGATCTCCCTCTTGGATACCTTCACTTGCCTTTTGTTTTGGGGGTTATAAGGGGTTCTTATTATATGCTTCACCTAGTATTTTCCCAGAAAGTGGTAAATAGACGGATCATGAAGTGTGAATCAATATGATGTGGTTCTTCAAAGGAATTGTACACAACTTCCTCACAATTTGTGTGTGTTGGAATTTCTCACACCTACTTAGACACATAATGCACTACAATTAAGATGTATCAATTTAGTTTGGATGAGACAATGTGGCCCATCAATTCAATGTCACTTACATCAAAAATTTGAATTTTTGTCATAACTTTCATGGCCATCTCTTGTATAGTGGAGATACAATGTGCATGTTGAAAAAGTCACAAACGAGTAAGAAAATATGTGCATTAGATACATTTGGCTGGTAGAAACCACACAAAAACTTTTTCAACATTCGTAGAGCTATAATGATGCCCCAATTGGTAGGGAATCATAGTGGGACCAGGTCCTCTCAACCTCCCACTCCGGCACACATATGCTAATCATCCCATCTCTATGTATCTTACACAATAGTGGGTCATCCCCAATGCAATATGAAAGGTTGTGGAAAAATTTCTTATGTTGTATGACCAATCAACATGTCACACACAACTAGCCAAATAATTTACTATTTAGAAAAAAACAAGGATATCTCATCCTTATTTCAAATAGTGTCACATTAGAAAATTTTCCCAAATAAAAACATTCCATCCCTACTAATTCACTCTCATAGATCATAGAGGTCGTCTACCACCACGTTATCATCCCCTACCTTATTATTGACCTCAATGAAAAACACTTGCAAAATAAATATCCATCCCAAATATAGGGTTTTCCATCCTTATTTTAGAGCAAGTATCTAGTTATTGCATGATTCCATACCTCTAAGTTAACCATGTCTAGTATTTCCTAACTTTGTCAAAAACAAAAACATTGACAAGAATTTATTCCTCATCATTGTTGTTATTTAAGTGTGCATCATTAAGAAGGAGCTCACATAGTAAATACATGGAAAAACATACTCTCTATTCTACCCAAAGCCACCCCTAATGTCTAGCTAGAGGCATCATACATGAGCTGCAATGGTTGGAATTGTTGGCCCCACCCAAGGACCAAACACTATAGGGGTAGAATTGAGTTTTCTTTGAGGTGTTGAATGCCTCCAAACACTTATCATTAACACAAACTTGGTCTTTCTTGAGAAATTTGGAGAGGGGTTAGGAAAAATTTAAAACATCTATTGAAAAGTCTATAAAATGCATCATGTCCCCAAAAACTTTGAATTTATTTTACAGAGTGGGTAGTGTTAGTTGTGAATCACCTCCATTTAGACCATATCTACCTCAATCCATCTAATGAAACCTTGTCTCCCAGCACAATCCCCTCATTCGCCAATCAAATGGAATTTTTCTTAATGCATCAGTAGGTGAGTTTCTTCACACCTTTGTGGCATATAGTTAAGACTCTCTAGAAATCCCTCAACAGGCTCCCCATAGACCTAGAAGTATCGCATGAAAATCTTAAGGCAATGCTCCACCATATCAGCAAATATGACAAGTGTACACCACCAAATAGTTGCTAGTGTGTTACAACCACTAAATGGTGTCTAGTGATAAGAAAAGGTGTCATGAGGGTGGAAAAGTTAGTATACTTTTGGTCCTTAGGCTTTATAATAATTTGGTTATACCAAATGGTTATTAAACAAACTATAACATGTTGTAGAGCCTCTCCAAGTTTTGATCAATGATAGGAAAAGGAAAGTGGTCCTTCCAGTGGTTGTATTCAAACAGCGTTAATTGATGCAAAACGTACCATACAGTTACTAAATGAGTAGGAATAAATCCTTTTGTAGAATTGGTTATGATGGTAGTCCCTCCTTTTCTTGGAATTGCATAAGTCAAAATCACACATATACTATCAAATGTCATATAAATAATTCATGCACCATGGTTATTGATTACCTCTTTCTTGAATACCTCCTTAATTATAATTTTGAGTATATAATGTGGTTGCACAATTATCTTATCTCCATCCCCCATTCTAATATTATGATCGAAAAAATTATGGGAGATTCCTTTTATGTCTATTGTTGACCACCCAAAAGCTCATTTCCAGTTGTCACAAAATTGGCATAATTCTTTCTCTTTGTGTACTCAATTCAATGGATATAATGACAAGCGTTTCCATAAGAAATACATACTTCAAGTGTCGGGTACATGTTTTATAACAAGATCTAGTAGGAAGTCTAATTAAGGCTTCCCTGATGACGGTGGCGTACCCAAGTCCTTGTAATAATGTGTATAGAAAGTAGGAAAAGAAGAAAGTTTCTATGCACTCTCTATAATATCATCCCATGCAAAATCCTCTAATATAATTATCATAAAATTGTCTTGTGATAGACTTGTATATGAATGAATAATTGTTGTTGCCACTTCCAGAGTTAGTGAACATGGTCAAAATGCATCCAGTTCCTTCTCTAGGTGTCACAACTCTATGGGAATATAAAAAGTAACCATTTGGTTTAACATTTCTACATGTAATGACCCTTGGTCTATCTTTGTTATCATTCCATTAACATCTATAAAATGAATCCTCAATAGCAAAGAAATGTCAAAAATTGTGTTCTTCACAAAAAAAGTGACAACTCCTACCCAAGCTTACTTTGTTCTAGAAGCTTGAACTCTAGCATGTGCTCCTCTATTTTTAATGTACCACATCCTCTTCCAAACTCCAAAATAATGATTCTAGTGAACTGGATTGGTACCCCTAATTAAAGTTGACAACCATGGCCTTCTTGCATTTCCATGACCAGAACCAAGAAAGATGAATCTATCAACTTGTATAAGTATGTCATCATAGATGCCCAATGGTCTTCTTATTATAGACTTATCAGCCAACTAAATTGTCAACTACTTTTCTTTGTCTCTCATAAACTCAACTTTCATAATGTGGGGAGTGAAATCAAGTTAAAGTGTGCCCCACAATCACACAATGCATTCCCGAATGATAAACTCACAGTAGAAGATGTGAATTAGAACATCACAGATCATGTAATTTCTAAGGCACCTTTCTTTGTATAAGCCCCATGAAAAACCATGACTACCACATCTATATATGTGATTCACCTCTTATCATTAGTTATATCTTATATATGTTTACCATAAGATATAATTTTCTCAATCACCTCTACCAATGAAATATTAATGAGGGAAAGGAATCGAAACCACAATATTCTACTAATTAGGTGGCCCATAAGTATCATTTGAGGAATTAACCTCTCCTAAGCTTGCATCAGGTGTACAAAGCAACATGCTCTTTCTCCTCCTCTGGTTGCTATAGTTGTATGTGGGTTAAGGTAACTATCATTGGCTATTAAAGCTCATCTAATGCCAGTGTATTTGTGCCTTTAATAATTTTGCTGCCTTACTAAGTCATTGTCTTGACATGTTGATTATTGGGCAACTCTATGTTTCTAGGAAATCCATGTAGTGTTTTTTTTTAATTTGTAATATCTATGGCCAACTATGACATCTATTATCTAAGATCCAGTTCTTAGACCCCTAGTTATGTATTTTCTAGCATGATAGGTCAAATTATCTATCATTTTTGTTCATATACTTGTTGAACATGTCTTCCATTTTATTCATTTGACTGGGACCTCCGCCTCCCTAGTAGTTTCCTTAGTTGTTATGAACTTGTCCTTGATGTCATTGATGTGGTTATTTACACTTGCTATTGAGGCAGGTGTTGCTAAGAAGGGTCCATTTACATTGTTTGGATCCTTCTATGGAAAAATTAGAATGGTGGTGCCATGGTTATTATCTTTCCTTCTATTTTGTTGCCCCTTTTACATGCATTCCTAGTTGGAATTCAACGCTTTCAACTGCCTTGTCAATGCACTTAACTCTGATTTCAATTCAGCCATTTCGTTCACCTCCATGGAATTTCTCTTGCCCTCTTATTTTTATTCTTGAAGCCCCATGATTGATACATGGCCATGTTCTTTATAATATCCTAGTATCAACTTGTATAACTATTAAAAAACAAACTTCCTCATGTCAAGTCAAGAATGGATTGACATTCATCTACAACCAATGATGGAAGATTTTTAACTAGTTAAAAAGATCGATCACGTGGTGAGGACACCTCATCAGCATCTCACAAAATCCATGCTTTGTAATAGGACTCTCCCACCTACTTCTTGTATACATGTATCTTTCCAATAGATTTTGTAATCTTCTTAGGTCAAAAATATCACTCCACAAAATTTATCCATTATCTTTTCCCAAGATTTTGTCAGTTTTTCTCCAAGTTGTTGTACCATGTCATTGCTATATCCATTTACTAGAAAAGCGTCAGATAATATATTAGTTGGTGCCCAACCAATCTTCACATTGTAACAACATCAAGACATGTCGATATGGTGCACTGCGTCTTAAATGATATGCCCAATAAATGCTTATGATTTCTCTAGTGCTACCCAAATAAGGTCTATTATATAACTACCCATATTCATTGCTTATTTTTCAAATAGAGCCTTCTTGTATTGTAGAAGATGAAGCCTAGAATCCTATCCCATATATTTTGATGTGGCTTGGTTAATTCCAACTTTAGGATTAGGTTATATGCCCCTATGTCTATAGGCTCTGCCTTTTCAGGTTGGCCATTTATTGGAATGAATTGTAGAGAAATCAAGTTCCTTTCTTGTGGTAGAATAAGCTCGAGTTAATTGAGTGCAGTGTAAATTCACTATCAAACTTTGACTGCATTTGTATCATGCATTGGTACCTAAATTAAATATAGAAGTTTGATAATCACATGATACTAGAAAGCTAAAAATTCATTTGACTGATAAAAAATATGAAACTGGTTTAGAGTGGCCAGTTGTAGCATTCACAAACTTAACATGCCAATACCACGCGTCTGAACCACAACTGTATTTTGATCAAGTAATAAAAAGGCATTTTAGTCTTAAGTTTAATAAGTCAAAAAGTTGGGCTACTACAAATTATAACTAACTACTTGTGGTTAACTAAGGCTACAAAAGTTGAATTTGGGTTTTTGATTAAATAAGTAATAATAAACATAATAGTTATTGAAAGTTTTTTAAGTATCAGTCATAAAAACCCCTAGGATTTTAGATTTTACCACAAGAAATCAGTTATTACTAATGAATCAATCTATTAACATGTGGTTTTTGTAAATTATGATGAGTGTCATATAGTAGTAATGCATCCTTCCATATCACAGCACCTTGCTTAACCACTCTAAAATGCTACTTCTATGGTAATCATTAAATATATGTCAACCAATTAATCAATCAATTCTACAGCAATAAACTTTATCAATGTCAAGATATTTTCATGCTTTAGAACTTATGGCTATGAATAGAATCCGATAAATAGAGCATTTTCCAACCATGGAGCTTAACTAACAGATCAACTAACATAATCCCTCATAATTTACATAAGGAATTAAAAAGTATTCACAGATGCTAAAAAAAAACATATTGACAATAAAATATTGAAAGCATTCTTCATGTTGGGATACACCATCATCCTAAGAAAAGTAGAATTCTTTTTATGATCAGTGTTGTATTATACAGTAGAGAGAAAGAGGAAAATATGCACAAAATAATGGAAAACCAAAGGAACCCATAATAGACACGAGTAGAAACTTGTTGCACAAAGTATGTGCAATTTCCACCGATCGGATTGGTCTCATGGCGCATGTGGGCGAGCAAGTGTGCATTCAACACTCTTATCTTCCTTGTGACTATAAATGCAAGTTTACAATCAGATAGCCTAATTTTCTCACAAACATAGGTCAAGTGATCCATAATCAATCACAGTTATAAGGAATGGATCGACTAAACTTTAGTAATTTGACAGTGTCAAGTCGATGTATCGACACGCCTTGTCGATGTATCGATGGAATGAAAATATATGCATGTGTTCCCTAGTCAATGGTATCAACAACTAGTGTCGATGCATCAAATTGTGAGTTGTTGTTTACTATTAATTTAAGTCGTCTAATAAATGACATTGATCCCTCTAGTAATGCATTAAATTATATTCCTCTTTTTTAGAAAAATCTACAAACACAAGTCAATTAATACTATGACTGAATGTAAGTAAATGTTAGTACTATTAGCTCAAAAATAGAGAGACTTATGTACAAGAAATTGAAAAATTGTTAGTGATATATAGATGAAAATATGACAAATAATTACCACTTTGGCAATTAAATCACACTTAAATAGACGATAAATATATATATTAGTTATGTTTGCAGCATTGCCTCAAGAGTGTCATTTTTTGAGATTTAGATTTCAAAATCTGTGAAAATTTTGGAAAGAGAGTGTAGGCTTCCTTCTATTAGGCACACACATAAATAGTCACATTTTCATATACCTACATATGGTCAAAAATAGTGTGTAATGGCCGTGTATGTCTTTTGTAGAGTTACGCTACATATGGTCAGATTCTCACCTGTCTACCTATCCAACACATTGGGAATCAACAATTAATCTTCTCCAGCCATTTTCTATGGATACGAATTAATTAGGTGTAGTCAAAAAGTCACATTTCTCTCACCAGTACTTTCTCTCCCCTAGATTTCACCTAATTCCGACTCTCTCTTGCAACTCCTCTCTCCTCCCGATCATTCCATCCCACTAGTGCTTCCTTGCTAGTACAGTAACTCCAACTGCATCTTCCTCCATCGAGTCCTATCTATCGCCGACAGACGGTACCAGAGCTCAGTCATGCTGCTCTATTTTTGGGCTCTGGTCGATCATGTCGAAGGCAACAGAAGCTGGGATCCATTCCTGAAATTAGGATCCCTTCCAAAGCAGAACGATCTCTAGGCTCTCTTCTATTGCATTCTCGTAATTTTGGGTTGTTTCAACCTGTACAGTATGATTTTTTTCCCCCAAGCATGCATCTTTCCTCCAAATCTTGCACTGTACGTGCTTTCCCCCAGAACTTGCACACTACGTGCTCCAAAAAGTACTACGCTAGATATGATTTAATAATCTATAAGATATATGTAACTATTGTACTTTTATCTTATCCAATAATATTTTATCTGCTTTTTTTAGTGTTGTACGATCATATTTTGTGTTGCTAATGTATTAAAAATATGTGTTTTCAGGTGCAATATAGTTCATCAAGTTCTCCTGAGTAAATGAAAGATTAACAAATGATCTATCTTCTACAACAAAATTGTTCATGGACTACGAGGATGGATACATTTAATATATGGATGTTTTTTTTAATAGTGTAAGATATCAATAAACTCCAAAAAGGACATATAGGGGAACACTAAAAAATCCCATATATTGTACAAGGTCTACACAAGATTCCACATCTGGGCCACCTCTGTGGTGAAAGTAGAAAGCGTATCAAAAGCCTTCACTCCATGCAGCCTATTATTTCTTTCTCTCAAAATGTGGAGGAGGTGGTTCCATGGAGCTTTGAGAAAATTAGAAGAAATTCCAATGATAGATCGTTGGTGGAACATATGGATGTTAGTATTGTACGTCTTGTATTATACATATTTTATTATTCATGTTGTATTGTACATCTTGTAATTTGTGTTGGTATTAAACATCGGGAAAGGGAAATCAACCTCCAATCATCAGGAACTGTCAATTGAATGGGAGAGTAAACTTCATTCCAAGATTAACAAATGATCTAGCTTCTGCAACAAAATTGTTCATGGACTACCAGGATGGATGTGTGTAATGTATGGATTTAGTATTGTACGTCTTATATTGTACGCATTGTATGGTAGGTCTTTTGATTTGTGTTGGTATTGTACGTCGGAAAATTTAAGACAACCTACGATTATCAGGAACAATCACTTGAATGGGAGAGTAAACTTCATTCAAACTCGAAAAAGAATTCTTTAAAAAAATAAAATCCATATGTATAAGGCGATGAGTTAAAAATAATAATGATAATGTTTGAGAAAAATTTACAAGTTGTAATGTTGTGTAATGATCAAAGTATGTTTTAGATATAAAAAACTAATAAATGTAGAATGATTAATGCATCAACAATAATAAATAAAAATCATGATGACATTAAAAATAGTACATAAGAAAAATCAATAAAAATAAAACAATTACAGTACACACAGATTTGAGAAAGGATATTATGTGGGAAGTAACAGTGAGGCATTTACAAATAAGGTGGTTAATGCATTTACAATAAAAAATACAAATATGTCTTATACTACATGTATAAAGAATATTATCGAAAGATATTAGTATTGTACGTCTCGTACTGTACATCTTATATTATACGTAAAATTTGAGTTAAAAATGATAATGATTATGCATGAGCAAAAATTACAATATGTGATATTGTGTAAAATATTGTAGATTTTTTTCCCAAAACCCCCTCATCTTTTCCATAATTTTAGAAAACCCCCTCTATTATCCAAAATCCCCATAGCCCCCCTCCCTTTCATCCTTAATTCCTAGAAACCCCCTCCAACCAACTCCGTTAGAATGGGAGTTAACGACTGCTGCTTCTTTTAATTTTTTCTAATTAGTTGTGTATATATTCCAGTAGCATATATAATTATATATACTAATATTTAGCTATTTAAAACAATAATTATTATTCAAATGCTAAGTCACAAAAAAATTATATTGAGAAATTTTTTTTTCCATACCATTTAGGACCCGACCAGACATGATCCAAAATGGATAAGACCAACCCGAAATGGACCTGAACCCGATCACATATGAACCAACATAGACCTGGCCCTAAATCAACCTGAGCTGGCTGGACCCAAAAATCATAAAAAATGAATTATTACAAATATTAGCAAATTAAATAGAAGTATTGCAAACCCAAAATCAAACCTGACATGACCCAACCTAAACTAGATAAGACCCAACCGGAGTTGACCCAAATTAAATGAACCTGACCTGACACAAAAGTTGGACAGACTCAAAAGAAAATCATCTAACCAAAAACTGACATAGACCCAGATTCGTCTAAACTTAATACTAACTAGACTTACTTTGTCCCTACCTGAGCCATACTTAGTACCAATGTTTTTAGAATCGAACCAATGGTCTGACCGGTAGTGACTCAGACCGGATTGAGTCGGGTTCAACCAGAGTGGTTGAACCGGTTGGACCAGAATTAACGTCAGCATGACAAAAAAAAATTGGAACCGGAAAAATCGAATCGGTCACCATGATAAAAGGAAATTAGCGGTCAGACCGGTCTAACCGGCATTGACGTGGGATTTTATCGCACTAACAAACTCACTCGGGGTTGAAATCCCCGAGCTTTTACCAAAACCAAAGTGCAATAATACCACCCGTAAGCGGATGAGTCTTATCGCAGTATAGTTAAGGATCGAACCCAAAGGACAACATTTTTAAGAATCATTGTCAGTCTAATCCAGTTCGAGTTAAGACTAATATTTAAAACGATCGATTGGTTTGAGGTTAACTAAACTAATTGCAAGAAAGTAAAAGCTGAATTAAAGTTGGGTTTAGATCAATGATATGGAATCACTGAGATGGTATCAGGTTTCACCAGCGCTACACATGCAAATACAATTCTAACACAAACAATCCAGAAAAGATATAACGATCCAAATAGAGCTGTTGCAAAACCCCCCATACGGGTGATAGGTTCGCGTAAGCATCACCTTAGGCATCAGATGTCTCGTCACCGTCCAGATCACTTA